>JAHXMU010000528.1:0-52092 GCA_019455685.1 Philornis downsi | reverse complement strand
AATTTAAATCTATATATATAAAAATGAATCGTGGTTTGTTCCGATGCCTGAAACTCCAGAACGGCTGGACCGCTTTGCATAAATTTTTGTATATGCGTCTGGGTGGTGCCCGGGATGGTTTAGATTTACAATTCGGTCCAATTGGACAAAGGGGCGTGGTACCTCCCATACAAACAAAAAATTAAAAATCAATTATTTCTGCTCCTGCTTACGGTATTTGAACAAAATTTGGTGCGTAGGTTTGGTGTACATATCTTAAGTGCTACTGCAAATATGGGCGGGATTGGACAATGGGGCGTGGTACCTCCCATACAAACCATAAATTAAATATCCAATATTTCTGCTCCTGTTTACGGTATTTGAACAAAATTTGGTACATCGGTTTGGTGTACATATCTTAAGTGCTGCTGCAAATATGGGCGGGATTGGACAATGGGGAAAGGTACCTCCTATACAAACCACAAATTAAAAAGCAATTATTTCTGCTACTGCTAACGGTATTTAAACAGAATTTTGTATTTCGGTTGAGTGAATATATTTTAAGTTCTTCTGCAAATATAGGCGTTTCTTTTTAGAATAGACCGATTGGCATGAAACATTTCCAATAAAAATAAAATTTGAAGGCAAAGCAACGTTTGCTGGGTCGGCTAGTAAAATTTATAAAATCGACAAAAAGACTTTTTATCTTAAGACAAACTCAGAACCCAATTTCATTAAAAATTGACAAATTAAATATCAAATTGTTCTTCGAAATTGAATACTGGCGGATGGGTCCAATAGAATGTAAATAGTCTTTAAAATGAATCTTAATTTGTGCTTATTCGCAACCTTACGCCTTAATGTCTATTGCCAGTTTAAGCTAATTGGCTCCGATTAGCTGCCAACGATTTATACGGTACTAAAAACTTCTACCGATCTTGGTCAAAAAGCATGAATTAAATTCATCTAAGAACTTAAGCTGTTTGGCTCCGATAAAGCGTATGTTTTTGTTGTTATATAAAACACTAAAGATTTCTGTAGATATAAATCTCTGGACATGAACAAAAAAAAAACAAACTAGCAGGCTAGTTCTAGTTAAAACATTCGTATTCGATTATCTTCAAAAATATTTCCAAGAAATCAATACCTTTTCATAACTTCTCCATCGAATTTTACAGTTTGTGAAATAAGCAAATTCAACATGCAATCATCAGATTTACGTCAAGGTTTTCTTAGTTCTACTTCGAAGCAAATTTATGATTCAATCAAGAACAGTTAAAGGTTGATAAGTTTTGTAAGCATATTTTCCAATTTTGAGTCGTTGTTTATTTCATCTTCAAACCGCTGTAACTTGAATATGAATATAGGTTTTTCTTAAAGATTCAAGATTTATAGTGTTGGAGTGCTTCCTCCAACTGGGATATAACCAATGGAGGTCAAGGCCAAAAGAAGGTGCTTATTTAGTAACAAAAAACTTAAGATGCAGTAGTTGCATTGAGGGTGGTACAACATACGATTTTATGGTCTGGAGGCAATCGGACAAGAATTCCTATTCGAGATGCAACACAAGAAGTAGCTGTTCCAATGGGTTTCATTACCCTTTAGCAGAGCTAACATGTTGTGCGAAGACGCTTGAATAGCAATGATTCGAAAAATGAAATGGCTAGGCAATAAGCCGCAAGTAGATTATACAAAAGCTTGCTTTGTGAAGAGATCTGCGGTTTAACAAGATTTGCATTGCAGAGGTCAATACGTAGGCTTTCTTCTTTTGAAAGAAAAACACGGGATCTGGCTAGTTTGCCTCCTCAAGTCACTAAAATTTACGATATACGAGGTAATCAATTAATTGACTGTTTTCAAAAGCTGGTTTTCGAGTTAATCGAAAAGTTGTCAATTTCGGTTTTCAGGAAATGTACAGAATTCCACTGTAGAAAACAAAATAAAATCTAAAGTTTTTAATCTAGGAAAATTGCAAACGTGAAAATTTATAACAACAACAGAATACCTCGGTGCATTTTTTACACATTTAAACCTTTTCTTGAATGAAATTTTTGAATTTTAAATATAATGAAGTCAACTATTCGAAAGCACTAGCTTTACCGTTTCTGTGTCAGCCTGAAGGCAGTTCAAATAGTCTAGTAAAAGGATCTTAAGCCGACGTTCGAATTCGTCATTAAGTTTTAGGGCCTTTTGAGTGAATATAAAAATGAAATATTCAGTTCAGTAAATGTTGGAGGATGCTCCTTCTTTTTTACCCCATGAAAAGTAGATAAGCTCAAATTCTAATCATGCCACCGGTCCTCAAGTGGAGGTGTACCCTTTTCAATCAGTCATTTTAACATGATGAAGTCATAGGTGGGAGGAGTACTGCAGCTTGCCAATATTTTGGAATATGCCATAGGAAATGGACTTGTTGCCGGTCTGATCATAAGGAATACATCAGTATCCTGCTGTAGAAGAAAATGTTAAATATGCACTTTTATCGATCATTCGATAAGATTCTTTAATTTTGGTATATAATTTCTTTCTTACAATTTATTTATAAACAATATCAATTGAATTATTGGAAATTACTCTATATTAATCACTGTCTATATCAAAATATAACAGTCTCTGATGGCCAAATCAATTTTGCCTTTGTAAAGGGGCATTGTTTTATATAAAGATACATTTTTCCTCACCATTTGTAGAAGTTTCTTTGTTTCGTCCTTGAAACGATCCGAAAGGGACCCCTTACTTCTTTTGTTCACAAGTTTTTTTCTATTCAGCAGACTGCCTATTGTTTCCATTGTTAGCAAACGTGATCCCCATATGGAAACTACTTTTCTCATGTCCACATTTGTATGCAAAACAGTGAATATACCGTCTTTTGACATCTTCAGGATAGCAGATATTTCTTGCTAATTAATTTCTTTCTTTTCTCTCTTAATTCTTTTTCTTTTTTTTTTTTTTTTTTTTTTTTGTCTACCGAAATTAATTTTCCGATTTTTTTTACTTTTACTTCTACTGCATTCAGCACCAATAATGCAATTACGACCTCGTTTAAAAGCGGCAAACCTTCGCAAATGGTTGTTTCAGCAGGGTTTAAACTGCATTTTTCCTCCATTTAAAAACAATGCTGAATTACCATAAAAAATTCATTGTTTTCATCGTATATAAAAAAGTAGAAACAGTGTCACCTAGGTTATTCAAAAAGAAATAATCGAAACGACATGAAAGACGCTGTTTGAACAAAGAATATCGACTTTTTGATTGTTAAGAACTAACTTCCAATACCTCAGATCTGAAGCCCTATCGCAAAAGCTTAAGTTGACCCCAAAAAATTGAAAATTTTTCTGAATTTCCCACATTTCAGCTAACTAAAAAAGTTTTTTCTTCAGTGCAGTCCAATCAGGATGCATTCACTTGGAACATGTAATAATTTTGGTTGACATATTGGCATAATCGCGGGAAATGGATTTTAGAAATACAACTTTTTGCCATTTTTTTTTATGGTTGTAGATCTGTCTATCAGCAACCAAAATAATTGGCATGAAAATTTTTTTTGAGACTGATATAGGGAAAATTGCCATTGAATGTAATAATAATCATTTTAAACTTGGATTTATTCTATGGACAAAAATAATAGAACTGTATTTGGATCAAAGATGTCGTATTTCTATTCCGAAAAAAAAAAACAGGATGTCACAACACATATATTTTTGGTTGGAATCCACTTTCAGTAACTTCCACTACCATTATGTATACGTTGTTCTATTTCAGGACCTTCTATCTTTCATATGTGTGATTTCCTATATTGTACTGCAATATTTTGAATGAAATAAATACTATTAAATGTATCTCTCTATTTTAAAACCCTACAATGTGCAATGTTATTTGATCTCTGCTTTTCCTTTGGTTCCGTTAAAGAAACTATTGTATTTTTCTTCTCTTATCATAGATCGTTTCTTATATTCTTGATTTATTTTTTAATATGATCTATTTAATAAAGCAAAAACAAATTTTTGTCCACACCACAGACTACGAATTATATGAAAGAAAAACCCAAAAAAAAAAAACATTATAAAATAATAAAAAGACAAAACCAAAAAAATAATTTAGTTATTATTGTTATAAATAAATTATAAAATTATGCATAATTATAAAAAACAAAATCCGAAAAGAAAACTGCAGTAAAAAAAACTAAATAATTTTTTTCAAATACATGAAAACATGGAAAATATTAAACAAGTTTGTTTTTATTAAAAAAAAAAAAATGCGGGAGGCACAAGCTGGTATTGGCCTTGGTAAATGTTCAATGCCGGGTGCAATAGGTGCTAATTTCTGACAAAAACATTAGGTATAAAGCTCAAGTATATAGGTAAGGTATATAAGTAGGTGTAAGTATATTAATATACAAAAAAACAAGCGATACTTACAAATATTTCCGCGGTGAAAAGCTTGCGACAAATACAGCAGTCAAGCCTAAAACGAGATAAAATTTCAACAACAAAGTTAGCGACAGCAAAGTAAAATATACAGTACATATGTATGTATAGGTAGTTAGCCACAATAATTTAAAAATTCATATTGCCCTCCCTTTTTTTTAATAACTGTAATTTATTAGCAGCACTTTATTACACAATATAATGATAGTCTTACAATTCAGAATGCATTTTTGGGGAGTCTTTGCCAAATTAACAACCGGTCAGAAATAGACACCACCGCTTAATTGTACCTGTTTGCAAATTTATTGCGCCATTACGGGCAAAGTGGGGAAACAAATATAGAATGGCTAACATTTTTCGGCTGTATACAAAGGAGGGCTTTCATTTATTGCCGAGGTAAATTGCTGTAGAAATGCATAGAAATGCATAAACCGCTAGGATATTTTATGGCAGTATCCCCATTTACTAACAGCTTAAGAAAGTGTTTATTTATTGCATATGAATTTAGTTGTTCGGGGTAGATGTTGATAATTGCCGCAATATTATAGGTCGAATCTGTCTTCACTATAATAATAATAGACACAAGCAAGTGGCGAAGAGAGCTCTCAAAGTAGCCAAAGGTGATTTAAATCCTTATATCTATAAAGCTTTTTGTAGAGAATGCAAAAAGTAGAGAGTTCTGTCGTAAATACTATCTGATTTATCACAATTTGATACGAACCCACAATCTAAGGCACCATCTGCATTCATCGCTGCTTAACAAATACCGGGTTACCACTTTTTCGGTTCCAAAAGTTAAATAAAACACACATAAAACTATAATTTCGAATAAACTCTTGTTTTATTATAATGATAATTATATATTGAAAATTATATATAATATAATTATAATTTGCCACTATTGGCGAAATACAATGTCATTTAAATGACTGCCTCTGGATTGATTGCAGCAATCCATTTTTTTAGATAATTTTCGACCACTATATCGCACATTTCGGGCGGAATCTCGGCGATAACTTGACGAATATTGATGTTCAAATGCTCCAACGTTTGGGGATTATCCGCGTACGCACAGTCTTTGGCGTAATTCTTCAAAAAAGGGTCTAACAGCGCCAAATCACACGATGTTAGTGGCCAATTGACGTCATCAAAACGAGGAATTACGTTTTCTGGAAAATTCTCGTGCAATAAAGCCAACATCTGTCGTGTTGTGTGCTTCGAGGCATCGTCTTGTTAGAACCATATAATGTTCTTCTCATAATCTTCAATTGTAGGCCAAAAAAAAAAACGGTTATCATACGACAGCGCTTCGAATTGAATTTCTGGTTTTCCGCCACACTTTCAACTAGCAGAAACGATATTTTCGGCAATGCGTGCTTTGCAATGATGCACAGGTCCGACCACATCTATAACGCCTTCTTCAAATTTCTTTATAATCTTGCCAATTTCTTGCACAGTAGGTCGATTATGACGACCATAATCACCCCGTAATGCGCGACAAATATCCATGTTTTAATCATCAATTTTGTAGTTAGTTTTAACTATAATAATTGCAAATGCAAACCTTTCACTAAATAAATAACACTTCAGATGGCAGGTATTTAACAGCTGACAGCCTTGCCAGACCGGCAGTTTTGAAACCACTACATGGATAACTCGTTATCAGGTATAGCGAATCTCCTGCCCGGGAGATGTAAGCAAAGTTTTGCGTTGTATTACGTCAGACTCTTTTATGAAAATGACGTCCTTCGTCTTTAATTCGTTCTCGGACTTCTTTCAACTACAAGGTGACACACCAATTGTGCTACAATAACTAATTCGAATAATTTTTTTAATCAATGTATTTCATCTATTTCTTCTTTCTTTTATTGCATACAATATTCAATTTTATTTTGTATAACTCCATGAGCATGGAGCACCTGATCAGAAAATTATTCATTGCGGACCAAAGGGTTGGAGTCGGGATCACGCCAGTTATTGTTTTAATGGACTTCTTTAATTCAGTCAAATTCCTTGGTTTCATTTTGCACACCTCTTGCTTGATATTACCCCACAGAAAAAATGTTGGTGCAGTCAGGTATGCTTACCCTGGCAACCAGCGGAAAGTGAAGTCTCTAAATATTAATTTCTTTGGGAATTTTCGTTGGAGCCCCGCCATAACCGGTCTGGGTCTGTATGCAGTTGCTCCATTTTTCTGGAACCGAATGCTGTTAAAGCGAATACGCCTTCGGCACAGTTATAGGTAAAAAAACCTGCGTCAACTCCTACAAACATCAATGTATTTAACACCCTGCATTTTGCATATGCTTATAACGTAAGATATGTGTATACATATATAATGTAAAAAAATATATATATACAAAAAAAAAAAAAAAATATATATATATGCATATATGTATATATATATATATATATATATATATATATATATATATGTGTACGTGAAATCCTATAAAATGCCTCCTATTTTTAGGAAAATGTTTTAAACCTGTTCTACAAATTAATTAATAAAGTGTCCATCCTCCAATATAGCACATTCCTTACAGATTATATCTCACTGCTTCAGAATCTTTAAGTCATCCCAATATTTATTAAACCTATGTGTAACATCAAAGATCGTTTTTCCCAAACGAAAATACAAAATGGTTGTTCTCGACGGAGAAGATTGGGCATAACGTTTTCCAAACCTTTTTCAATGTCAAATCAATAAAAGAAATTCATCATTTTCCCCACAACATACAAAAACAAGCGAACGCTGAAGCTCAAATTTGCAAAAAAAAATAGTTTCTTTAGTGGCCATACTTCCAAGCTCCATTTTCACCACAATTAGGTAACAGCTTCCAGCAGAAATGTTGTGTATTTGATTTGATTTCGTATTGAAAACGAACTGCGGCAGCTTTCTGTATGCCACCCACGGTGACATTTTTTGGTCATTTCTGTCCGACTTGTTTCTGTTGTAATGTTGCTGATCTTTTAGTTTTACCAAATTGCCTACAGCCGAAATCATCCTATTTCCTCCAAAGCAGTTTTGGTTCTCCCCTCCTCTGCCGTCCATCGAATTCATTGCCGAAACATTTTGGTTCTTCGGCGCAACATGGCACAATCAACATAGTCGCTGTATTACTATGCGCTTCACCACGTCGATATCGTCGTAAAACTTATACAGTTCATGGTTCACACGACGACGGAATTCTCCGTTAACAATGACGGTTCCATTTTTGTTTTTCCGGAGTGTTTTTCCCTCGAAAATTCATAGAACGAATTCTTCTGCTTGCGTCATAACAACAGATTCTATGACATACAGTAGTAACCAAAAAAAGAAGACTTTGTTACCAAATCGCTTGCCTGTTATTATAGGGTAACATCCGCTTGTAGGCTGCAATTTTCCCCTAATATCCAAGCTGATGTTATTAGTGTTATTCGGGGCAGAGAAGAATTGGTGAATTCATTCACTAATCCGAAATTGTAGTCGTCAACGTTGACACATCTTCCCAAACGAATAGACTAGACTTGTTCGTTGAAACAAATAATTTGATTTTATCCTCGTTTATACCAGACCAATTTTTCTTGACTCCTCAATGTTGGCAAAGGCTGCAGTAACATCTCGCAGTTTCTACCAATGTCGTCTACATGATTAGCATATGCATGTAGTATTTCATTTTTGTTAAAGATGGCACACGTCGTTTTAGCCTTCCTCATAATCATGCACAACATAATGCTGAAGAGGTCGCTGGTGCAAAAGGCTTACTAAGACTTTAGTCTGTTTTTACTGAACAATTCGTTTCAGTGCCACCCTAAGGATGTATAAGCTGCGCATAAATACTAAATTCGTCCATGTCAATGGCATCTAATATGAACTGACAATAAACAAAAAATGATTGATTATCAACATTTCACATTCTGTATATTTGCATTTAAGTCCATTCATTAGGTTGACTTTAATATAAGTTTGTCAATATTTTAAATTTTGTATCCCTCAATCTCTATTAAGGATGATGGTTCCACATATTATTCGTTATATTTTGTTCCTTAGTTGCCGAAGCTGATTCATCTGCTTACATCATTCATTTCCCAGGATTCAATGATGTACGACAATAAAGGTAAAAATATCGTCACGCACACCTTGAGAGAAGACTTTATCATTAAAATGCATTTGCTGACATCCCCTATTTGCGATTCATAATGTTATATAATATAATCTAATTTTCAAACTGGCATCAACTAATTAGTTGACAGCGGAGGGTTTGAAGAAAAAATAAATCAATATTTCAAAAAGTTCTCCTTGTTTACAGTTAAACTTACTTCAGCTGTTTTCTTCTCAATACTGAAAACCGTTACACTAACATGCAATAGTTTTCGAGCAATTATGCCCATATCACAATTAAGGTTATTGCAGGCTTTATATTTAACATCGCCATAACACCCTCAGGAGGACCTTATATGAAATAGTTAAAAGACTGATCCCGATAAGTGGTAACTTTTGAACCACCCTTCCTAAAATATGTACCCAGATTCCAACCATATGGTGTACTGTCAACTCCGAACTGTTTTCAGAAGGTAAACCAGGCCCATTATCAGCTTGTGCCCAATTGTTTATTAGCTCTCTTAGCGAATAGCGGCACATACATATCCTTTGTCCTTTAAAAGTGATATCGTTACTTTGCTTTCGTTGTGACTTTTCCATTTGTATTGCCATCCTAAATTATATTAAATTTTTTTAACTTGTTTGTAGAATTTACGTGCTTCACCTTTATCCTGCACCTTCCTGCATTCTCGTCCTCCTCCTCCTGATATTTAGACATCCATTAATTCCTTTTAAAAAGACAGGGCTCTTGTGAGTACGGTTTTCCATACTCAGGCACAGTTTTTGCAGCAATTGTCATAGAGGGCACAATATGTTGCCACCATTTTTCGGAAACTCCGGTATTAGGTCTGCACCTCTAATACCGAAAAGAAATGTTTACAAAAGGCTATGGGTTCCTTGAAAGCAGCTTGGCAACGCTTAGTTTTCTTTATATCGTAACGATATTTTGTTGAAATCTTTACATTGACTATGAATGTTATACAAGGTTGTCAGTAGAATAGAAATGCATAAAACAACATAAGAAAATCAAATCTATCCATATATTTCTTCAATATTCTGTAAGTATTTGGACCTAAAACTGTGTGTGTCAGAAAGTTTGGTTCAATTGAGTAAGTGACCAACTCATAGACTTAGAGATTTATTCTCAGACATTTATTGTAGATTTAATAAAATGTTCTTTAAACCTTCAATAAATTATTATGAATGAGCCCCTCAGAATTTATTTAAAAAGGAAAAATTAACTGCCTGAATAGACCAAAATTATATAACTTTCATTCCGCATTAATATCCAACATTATCAAACTAAGAAACTTATTTTAGAACATTTATGCATTTATTAGCAATTTAAACCAAAAACCACTAAAAAAGAAAATAAAATTATAATAAGTGGAGAACGAAAGTTCAGAACGAAGCTTATATATCCTCCATCATGCATTGCGGCCGCAAATGTCGCGGACAGTGTGCCGGTAGGCCGTAAAATAGGCAGTATTTCTATTGAAATATCCATCGAAATATATTTTTAGTACCATTAAAATCCCACTGCCAAATGAATAGAAGTTGAACAGATTACCTCCTGTATCTTGCAAATACCATATATTACTTTTCACTATCATAAACTGGTGAAAATATTAGAACTCATTATTGAAAAGTTGGGTTTAATCATCGTATAAGGTTGTTTTTTTTCCTATCGGACCCATTAGTATCAATTGCGATACCTGCAGGCCACAGTAATAAATCGTCGCAAGTTACGTGGGTATGCCAAAAATGGACTCTGTTCTCGCATAATACTTGGATTTCGTAAATCCATACTTTTATGTAAATCCACGGTCTCCACTAATAGGAGGTCCATTAAAAATTATATGATCAGGGATTACATTTTCCTTAGCTTATCAAGGAACCCATGATTACAAAAATGGGTCCAAGATAAGTTAGACGCATTCTATTTTTAGATTCCCTCAACGGGGCGTAGAGTTTAACGACGACCCTGAACATCGCAATTTGAAGAGCATATACTAGACTTATCGATTAGTCGGCTACACGAAGTGTTCGTCAGATACATTAACATAACCGCCGCCCAAATAATACTAGGTGACTGTGTCGATCATGTAAGTGATAGCCGCGTGTGCTAATTATCGCGCTACGGCCGGCCGCATCGTCCGACACATCGTTAAGTATGTAAGTTAGTTCAGAAAAGATCTTCCTTCCCATAAAACACAGGGTAGTTAATGAATGTTGGTATTAAACATTAATTAAAGATGTTACAAAATTTTTTTCTTTCTAGCATTCTGTGTGCGGTTTCTACAAAATTGAATGAAAATTTGCACAAAGTTACTTAGATCCGTTCTGGCAGAATTGCAATGAAAATTTCTGAGTGACTTGATTTCAAGAAACCCCAGATTCTGTTGGCCCCAAGATTTCCTGATCTTCCTGCAATTGATTTATCATGGGGTTAAAGAACCGTGTGATTGACCGTGGTGCGAGGGTTAGTGCACGCGGCTATCGTTCGCATGATCGCAGGTTCAACCCCGCATAAATATTATTTGAACGGCAGTCACCTAGATGTCTCTCACGAACACTTCGAGTAATCGAAGTAATGGACAAGTCTTCTAAATGCATCAACGTTCGCATCAACGCTGGTTCAACCCCAGGCATGTAGGCACCGATCATTATTTGAGCGGCGGTCACCTCGATGTGTTTGACGAATATTTTGAGTAGTTGAGTAATCGACTTGTAAATGCTTTTCAAACTGTGACATTTTAAATCGTTGTTAAACGATCTTGAGTAACTCTAAAAATAGAATGCGAGAATGCTCACTGAATGTGAGAAGCTCTCCCATGTGTCACTCATGAAATGTAAAGATATTCTTTTTTTTTTTTTTTTTTTTTGTTTTTTGTTTTGTAGAACATTGGAAGTTTACAAAGTTAAATCAAACTACATTTTTGGGGGATATAAAGCAATGAATTCAAAAATAAAACATAATGTATACGTTTAAAAAACTACTTATTTGAATTACTTTATGTAGCTAACCTACATATAAGTCGACTTGGCGGTAACAATTAATTTTTTTATTGGAACTTTCCCTTAAAATCGTATATGAACTAGGATGGTTCTCTTCGGCAACTGTCATCTAATACCATACATTGCTTTTAATTAATGATTAATTAATATTTAAGAAACCTGAAAAATTCCATATATGAGTTCAGCCATTGCATGAGGAAGACTTTTTTCTACTAGATCGATTTTGTTTGTAATATAACCTGCCTACGGCCATAAGACGTTTTCCTGCAAAAACAAGTAGTTTGGCTTCCATAGCGCTTTCAGTGCACAAACGGTCGGACGAATATACTTAAATCGAAGATCTTTTCTACAGACAACAGAGTCTAAAAAGAGCATTGTCAGTTGTTACAAATGGAATGACGAACTTAGTATACATTCCCATCATACAGCGGAAAGTATAATATAGAGTGTAACCAAATAATGTACAGCATACCAGAGGCTAAAAGAAGCAACCTGCTGCATTATATACAAAACATTCAAAGGATGCAACATTTTTTATTAACCATATGGCATATTAATGTACATGTTATTCGTATACCTTTGGTACACTTAACATTTAATACTAGTTGGCATTCCATCATTAAACATATTTAAGTATTAAAAAAAACTTGGCTCCTTATGGAAGTTCGTTTTAAAATGTCATAGCATGCCTCATGTTGATAATAGGGGTTGCGACGCAACGCAATGTGGGTCACTTTAAAAGGTCCTTAAACTGTTTTTGGAAAAATATATATATTTACATTCATCTACACATACATATGTGCACACGTGTGGCAATACATACCAATAAACGCTCACCTCTAATTGAGATTTTAGTGCGTAGTATTAGGGGCGTATTTGGTGGTAGACACACTAAGGACGGGTTTCTGTCGCTTAATTTTTATGTTAAACTTTCGGCAAATACAATTGTTTTTAAAGATCTGTTGCAGGTCTTCAAGTTCAATGAAATGTAAACTAATTTTGTAGAAACATTTCATTTAAAAATTCCTATAAGTTACCGAATCTGAATGCAGATTCAGATTCGCCAATTATCGACGATAGCGATAAGAACAAAAAAGTAGTGAATGCTGATAGCCCTGGGCAGAACTCTTTATGACCGACAGTTATGAGCTGATAATAAAAATTCGTTAGCATCTAAACTGTATTGGGCTTAATTAATGCATGCCCGAGATGATTGGAATATATGTTTTTAATTTCTCTCCTGATGAACAAAAACCAAACTGTACCACACTTTATTTATGTATGGAAGCTTTCGAGAGAAGATACCACTAAAATTATATGGACCCATCAATGGAGGGTATCAGCGGTGTGAGAATCAAGAGCTATAAATCGATGTAGACGTGGTCAAGATAGATGGATTGCCCCGCCACAAAAGATGGCAACGAAAACTTCGGCTTCATCCTTTACAACGCTCTCAAAATATAGTATGATGAATTTGAGGAGAAAGTGTGTAAAGCGAAGTGTTTAGGATCATTTTCTACATGTGGGAAATATCAGACAAATTTATCTATTCTAGTTTGCCATATAAAAAAAGAAAGAAAGAAGGTATCTCGCAAACGAAAATAGCTTTAGGAAGCCGAATTGAAATTTCAAGCCAAGCCCAATTTGTCGAGAGTTCTACAGTAATGCTTTTTGAACTTATATACGAAAGAAGGTATAAGAAAGAAAGTATAAGATTAAAAAACACGTGAAAAATGCAATGTATGGGAAATCCACAATATTTTTTGTACTATTTATTCTTTAATTACAAGAAAGCTAAACGAAATGCAAAGAATGCTAGCAATCTTTCTGTAATGGTTGCCATTTACGTATTGTTATGATGATGCACCCAGCTTATACTGGTCATCACACTGTACATCTTCTTGATTTTTATTATTTTATCGCTAGGTTTAAATATACCTTCCACGATCTAACCGGCCGCAGTTATCACAAGTGGGAAAAGCTTGCCCGCGCCTGAACTTAAATCTAATTCTTGAAATATGGAAACAATAAATTTATCTCGCTTATAGACGAAAGCAAATAGAATAAAAAAACGTATGAGCGGACTTTGGAATGACAAATTTGACATTACATTGCATAATTCAAATTTAAAGATGGCTACGCATGTAAAAACCAAATGGCCAAACAGTGGCAGAATTAACCACTATAGCAAACTTGTCTACAAGATCTAAACCCGTCTCATTAAAAATTTCACTTTTTCGATCCGAAATTTGTATAATTTAATAGTTAGTTAAAAGGAGTATATGGTGGAAATTGACATTCTTTTTAATGATTTCGAACTAATGGTGACTGCAGTGATGAAACTGCGAACCTCAACATCGCCTTAGATATTGTAAGCTACTGTCCATTGTTAAGGATACATAAGCATACTAGTCGTGCTTTTCAGAATTGTTCAACTTTGCGCCTTTCTGAACAATATAAATTATTTTTTCTTGCATCATGTAAGCCAATAATCTATGTTAAGGCGGTCCTTATTTTTCAACTTTAGCTCCCAACACCCTATCTTGTTCCAATCAACAAAACAGCGATATGGGCAAATGTGCCATCGGCAATGAAATTTTAAAATTTTCAAAATTTTATGTTTTCAAAGACCCACAACTTTTGTTTGCCATAATTCGAGAATGCCTCATCCGATTTTATTTTAAAAAAATGTAGAAAAATTAGGAACTACAATACCTTTAATCTATACAATTTCTCAACATAGTTAACAGTTTCACAGTTAAAAAAACATTTATGAAGAAAAAAATATTTTTTGCTTAAATATTTTATTATTATACAGGGTGACATAATGATTTTTGCGTCATCACATTTTTAAGGAAGTTTTGAGAAGCTGTTTCGACTCGCTGATGGATGCAACTTCTGGTCCAGACATGGCGCTTTTCAAAAGATTCAGAGACAACTGGGCGAAAATCAAAAAGAATGTTTACATAACTGATAGCAGAAGTGCCTGATGATGCACACTCTACAAATCTTCAATTTATTGAACATCGCCTTTCTACACAAAAACAACAACGAAATAATTACCAAGAAGTGTTGGAGTTAACGATGATCCTTTTTTGGAGGCATTCCGAATAGGGGGGTATCATTTCGGTGTAAGTCATGCTAGGTGGATGGCAAAAGCAATTTATGCATTTAAGATATATCTGTTTCAAGATCAATTTAGATTATCTCATAGGGAGAAGAACTCTTTTAGAAGAATATGTAATTTTCTTGCTCGAGTGTACGTTCGAGCCTGGTTTTTGTCCTCAGAAGCAATTAAAGCACCTTATCATTAATTGCTCTTCATACAACGACTGATAAATTATCACGATATTGATCCAGAAAATAGTAAGATTACTGGGAACAAATTTTCCAAACATCTCTGGTATTTAGTTCCAGAAACTGTGGTTCTATCCTTATTCGATGACAATGTTCCCCCAGTGGTTAAGGAACGTATGGCTCAAATTATACTGGAAGCAGATAAAAGCGAAGAAGAGGAAGAAGATAAGAATCAACTAAAGAGGTACATTCTGCACCAAAAAGACTTTTCTTCCTTTACAATATTGAGTTGTCATCGTTTGTTACTCCTATTTCAAAAAATTTATTCACGAGATTTTCTCTCACCACCGACTTCCTCGACAAAGACCCTCTAACATTAAAGGATGATCTAGGTTATAAAAGTGCAATTAAAACACTTGAAATGACAGTTGTTGTGAATGATGTTGCAGAAAAAGGTATTAAACTCATTCAGGATTATAATAACATTCTCACAAAAGATGAAGCTGAAAAACAATTTGTTTTACAAATCGTTGCTAGAAATCGTAAAAATTACCCAACTGCGACCAAATCCTGTCTTACAAAAAAAGAACGTTCGTTGTTCTTTCATTCATTATGGAATGATGATTCATTTATGGAAATTATTGCTGTAAATAAAAATGCATTACTCGTATACATAGAAGTAATATACGTTATTACATAAAACAAATTTTATTAGTTTTTTACGTTATATCTAGAATTTTTTAATTAATTAATTTTTTGAGAATTTTGATTCAAACGGTATAGGCAAGATTATACCGTATTTTTATAGGAATTAATCATAGTGTTACTATATTACAATTTTAAGCCATTTGCGGGTCGCCTTAAAGTTAACTGATTAAGCTGAAATTTTGTACAGAACGTCTTTTTGTTCATTGAAACAGGATCAGAGGTCGGGAGCAGCAAAAATCTAACATTCGAAAATTTACTCATTTTAGCTAAGGGCCGCCCTAATCTACATAAACTTTAAATATCGCAGTAAGCCAACTTGATTGGAGGCCCAAACGTAATTTGCCAAACTTAATATCAAAAGACTCTAAACTAAAGCACGATAAAAGAAGAAAAACTATATTTATCCGTATTTCTCTAAATTGGCCAACTTATATGTTTGGTAGCCTAAGAGCTTGACAATACAATCCATTATCATTTGCGGAACTAAGTTCACCAAATTATATGGAATTTAATGAATTTGAATGAAATATATGAAACTAGGGGATTTGTATGTTAGCAGAGTGGGCGTGGTTATTCAGTTATTTTATCAAATTTTACAATTGACCAAAATGTAAGTAACTGCAGTGTACTCAATAGGAATTATAGCTGAATAAAATGTCCATTAATCGGTGAATTTGTATGGTAGGTACCAGAAGACACTTGGCAATGCCGCCTTCCATTTTCATCCTCAGTACTAAATGTACCAATCCTATGATGTGTGCCAAATTGAATTGAATTTAGTGTCAACTGCTTGAATGAAGTGAAACTAAAAGCATAGCGCGATTGTTTTTTTGGGCGGTTCCAGGAAGTTTTACAAAAAATTATAAATTTATAAAATGTACAAAAATTCTTGGCTACTACAGCGTAATAGTTAGGAATTACAAAGTAAAGTCTGATTTTCGAAAAATCGTTCAATTTGTATATGAGGTGGCATAAATTAATGTGCTATACTTTCATTTTATTAATTCATCAAACACATGACGTAACTAAATTTTGTATAACTACTTGAAAGATATGGATCCAAGAATATAGGAATTAAATCAATTACCAAATGGTGAGTGTTTATTCGGATGATTTTTTGAAATACTGTCAAATGTTACCAACCAATACAATGGGCAAAAACTTAAACTACCACAGTTTACGAATGAGGGGTTTCGAAAAAACATAGAATTTCAGGAATTGGTCAATTTGTACGGAAGTTGTAACGCAGTCAGACAGGTGGATATTGCTCAATCGGTTTACAAAACTATGAAATGTATTCAGTCACAAGATCTTTAATATGTTATGTGTTTCCTAAGTCTTACATTTTTAGCATATCAAATGATATATACAGTGTGGGGCACGAATCGTGCTACTGTATAACAGTAACTGTGAAGAAGGCCCGTTGTTTAAAGATGTGGAAGGAATTTTTTTAGCTAGAAATGCGCCGAAGACGCGTGTCCATACGTGTGAATGAGCATGAAGATCATTGTCGGTCTACCATCTTCAAACCCAATTCGTAATACAAAATAAATTTGAATTTTCTACACAATAAAAATAATATAAATGAAATACATTGATTAACAAAAAGTTATTGGCAATTTCTTATTGTAATGCAACTGCGCAACCCTGTATCTTCGTTCCTTCAGATGAAGGTATCCAAAAGATAACTTATTGGTTTATTAATTTATTTAATTTAATTTAATCTTATTTATTTATTCAGGATTGCAATTTTAAGCCTTAAGGCCGATTTGATTAAATTACAATATTGCAACGTATCTTCTCCATAATTCAATAACAAATGCATTATACAACTTTACAATACTAATGTTATATAAAAGTTTGTGTATTTTAATACCAGGAAAATGATTTACAATATGACGGTCTACTTCACTTTTTAGAATTTTTTATTATGTATGTTTTTCTTCCTAAAATACGGAATTATAACTTTAATTGGAATTTACAGCTACTACATAATAAAGGGTGTCTCAACAAGAACGCAAGATTTAAATGACTTATGCAGCAATTGAATTGTTTCTCTGGCTGTATGATATGTGGCGCCGTCTTGTTGAAACCACATACCCTCCACATTCATTTCTTCAATTCTAGGCACGAAAAAACTGGTTATCATTTCACGATACCGAACACCATTGACTGTTTGCGCTTGAACTGTTTTTATAAAAAGAAAAAAGGTCTAATGATTCCTCCAGCCCAAAATCCACACCACACAGTGACACGTTGAGGATGCATTTGCTTCTCGTGAATCACTCGAGGATTTTCCTTACCCCAAATGCGACAATTCTGCCTATTGCTGAAGCCATCAAGATGGAAATGGGCCTCGTCACTGAAGATGATTTTATCGGCAAATCAGCATTTTCATGTTGTCTCTTCAATACCCAATTAACGAACTCCCTTCTCTGTCCATGGTCAGCTGGCTTCAGTTCCTGAGTCAATTGAACTTTGTATGCATGAAGATGCAAATCTTTCGTCAAAATTCGCTGCATATTGGATTTGGAGACACCAATTTGCTGAGCTCGGTGTCGAATTGAGGTGGATTTAGTTTGAGCGACATCATCACGTACATCTGCGACATCTTCGATCGATCGACCTGGTCGAAGGCGCGTTGTTGTCTTTACATTACTAACAGACCCAATTTTGGCAAATTTATCCATTAATCTCTTTACAGTTGACTCTTTTGGAGCATTATTGTGACCCCAAATTGATCGCAATTTGCGAACTGTAGCCGCAAAACTTTCACCATTTTGGTAAAACAATTTCACAATGAGAATGCGTTTTTCATTTGTGTAGCGCTCCATTTTTACTAACATCGTACCTTCTACTAGCAAACAATAACAATTGTTCAAATGTCAAACAATGACACTTCGAATGGCGCCAAATTTAAATATTGCGTTCTTGTTGGAACACCCTTTATAACGAAAAATTTAATAACAGATTAAATGGTAAAAATTAATAACTCCAAATAATTTTTTTTTTAAGATTTAACTTACTAAGTAATTGAGATGCTATACAAAAGGAAGAAAATATAATAAGTTTAGCGATAATCATTTTCCCGTTCAGAATGGGAAAAAACCCAAAAAAAGATGGATAGCAAACTATCTAACGGCAAAGTCAAGGGAAAAAAGGGTTCGAGTGGATAATTTTAGATGAGGAATATCATTGAAATACGCAAGAAGTCTCTTTTTGTAAGTGTTTTGGGATGAAGAAAAAATTTTTAATATGTTAGAAAGTTTATTAAACTGCCTGGCTACTCTTACTTGAAAAGATCTGCTCATATAATATGAATAATCAATTGATTAGTGCGAATTGATCGAGTAAATTTAAATAATTCTGCAAGAAACAGTGTTGTTGAAAAAAAACAAAAGCAAAGAACGAATAACTATAAAATTACGAAAAAAAACAGCCTAGAAATTGTACCACAAATAGGGAGACACGTGCACAATTCGACGAAAACAGAACAGATTACGTATAGCACGATTGAAGGACAGCTGGATTTTCGTTATATTGCTTTTAACTGTACCGGCATACATTTCGATACAATAATTTATAATGGACATTATTAAACCATGTACTAGTTTTCGTTTAACATGAAGCGGAATAATTAAATCGGAATTATATAACCGCCGAAGGGTCATTTTCACGCGTGAAACTACTCTATCAGTATGCAAATCAAATGAGAGCCTATCATCAATTTATCCGTAAAAAGTAACTCAATGGAAGTTTCCTATTTAACCACCTAAAATACGCGCTAATTGGGTATAAAATATGGCACGAAGCTTCTTAAAATATACAATAAAATACAATAATACGCACAAATCAAAACTCTACCTATGCAGTCTTATAAATAGTATCGCCATCCATACCTCATTCACTACAAAAAGTTGAAAATTCACGGACATTTGAAACCTTGTTATTAACAAGAATTTGTTGCCCCATTTTATGTGTGTGATTTTATGAATACCATTATCGACTAAATATAGATATGGCGAAGTCTTGTGACGTAAGACACCATATGGTTGATATTATAAGAAAATACACGGTACACTTGAACTTTCTTCTTATGTTTGTCCCAATTTTGCCGCAAGTTCTCTGCCCAAATATGAAAATAGCATTTAAAGCTTTCGATAGCACTCGCCCTTCCATAAGATTAGATCTAAACATCCACTTAACTTTACTTCGTACATCCTTCACAACCACCAACCAACCAACCCCGTCGACACAGTATCTGCCACAAGGAAATCACAAAACCGAAGGCATGGAAGGGATAATACATAAAAAATAGTTTGTTTACATTTGCAAAGTTCGTGGAAAGAAGCAAATGCCGCATTTGTTTTGAAAACATTTTCGACAAAGGAAACAAAAACAAAAAATGGAACGAATGAGAAAAAAACGTAAACAAACCATGAACGTGATGTTCCATTCCATGGCAGGAAACAGCTGATCTCACAGATAAGAAACTCCGGCGCAACTATTGATTTTTGGGGGTTGTTAACAGTGAACTGGGTGGGAATGAAACGACATAGTCGAAATGCACCCCTAGAGCGCAAGTACTTCAGACGCACAGCGAGCAAGGAAGGCATTATAATTTAAACAAGTGCAGATTATATACAGACACAAAAACGTAGCGGATGAAGAAAAACGCATTTCGTTAAACACAAATCTCAAGAACGGGAAATATTTACAGGTTTAAAAGTTCAGAAACAAAAAAATGTTACTTAAAAGTGTTTGCAATACAAATAAAGCTACAAAGTGTTTTGCATGAAATGTGTTAATGAAATAATAGCAAAAAGTTTGTTAGATTTCACACAACTAATAAATGATGCACAACATTCAACCAACACCCTAAATTTTCTAATGGGTCTTTAATGGCTGCCTCTGTCATTGCGTATCCATTTCTACTTCGGTGGCTCAGGCACGAGTAACAAATTAATGAATTCCATTATAAAGTAAAAATAACTTAAATCATTTCATTGACTCGGTCGGTTATTGATTGTGCGGTGCTAGAGTGTACGTACGCCCATATCGACGGTGCTTAGCGCGGTGGTAGCCAACAACCCCACTCAGTTATCAAACGTAATCAATCCATCAACGGTCAACAAATCAATCAATCAACATGGATATAAATCTATCTATGCTAATACTTTTATGTTTTATATTCTTCATAATCGGAGCAGTGTTCATATTGCTCCTGCAATACTATGTGTATTTGAAGTTCTCCCTGTTGCCCGAGGAGACAGCCGAGCAAAAGGATATAAATGCCAAATACACACTGCCGAAGGTGAGTCCGGCGACACACGAGTATTCAATATTTTCCAATATTCTGACAATCCTATGGTTGGTTGGTTTCCCTTTTCCTGTGCATTCCAAAGGCTTTACACCAGACCGCACGTTCCATCAGTCAAACACCAGCAGCCGCAACAATAAACGCTGCTACTACGGTTGGTGGTGGGGCAAAGGATGCGGATGCATCGTCATTGGTATCATTGAATTTTGTAATGCAGTTCCTATTCCATGAGTTGAAGAACTCAAATCGCGTGCGAAAATGGTTTTATCGCAAACTTTCACTGGAGTTGGATGAGCTGATAGCCAAAACAACGACAGGCAAACTGTTCGACAAATTAACGGTACGTATGACCCTGTGTTTTCCCCCACACATCAAATGGGAACTCGTGTAAATATTAAAATTTATATATGAACATAGCCTGTAGACGCCATAAACTACCGGGTGAGAAAGGTTATGCACGCCATATTTGTTTGTGTGTCTTTAATGTGATATTTAACATACAAAACCAATCGGTGTAATTAGACGTATAAAAATTTCGAATAAATCATTTCTTTTCGCTTTCATTTAATTGAACAGAATTAGGAATGGCAAATTAATTTTTATGAAGCGTAGTCATCAATGTTTTTAGATTTAAGGAATGGTTTTGAGAAAAATTATAATCATGACAATGGGAAAATAAATATTTTGAATATACCTGTATATACCTTTACCCGAAGGAGCAAAAGAATAGCATTTGATACGTCAACAGTGTAACATCCAAGTCTATGGTATCTTTTAACCATGGCATTTTAATCCGACTGGGCGATGACTGCCCGGTTAGCTTCTTAAAATTTGGCAAAGCGTAATATTTAGTCAGAAAGTAGTCGTTAGGAGAAACCCTGATTTTGGTTTTAATCTTTGTCTTAATTTCTTACTGATGGGACATGAGTCACTCAACGTCTTCGCGATTAATGCAACTGCGGTGCACCAGTGGAAGACTGGCGGCATGTGCTGTGAAAATATACCTTCGGCGGTCCCAAAACTTGCCGACCTAGCAAAGAAGATACAAAAGATTTGGGAAATAATTTCTTTATTTTTCCACATAACATTCTTTTAACTCGATACACGTTCTCAATAGCTTGTATATCATAAGAACTGTCAAAATCCTTAAAATAACCATTAATCGGAGTTTGTTGGCGAAATCCTTCACCACCGAGTCATTTTTGCAAGTTTGGAAATAGAAAAAAGTCCGAGAGACCTACATCTGAACTTTAATTAACTTTACTTACGAACTTTAATTTATTAACTTTCGCCACTGCAATAATGGATATGTGAACTGGACCATTGTCTTGATGAAACAACACTTGCTTTTTCGCCAAAATGCGTCCTTTTTCCCACAGTTTCATCACCTAAACGGTGCAATAAATTAGCATAATATTCGCCGTTGATGGTTTTTCCTTTCCGAAGATAATTAATAAAAGTAATTCCATGTTCATCCTAAAAAAACAGACGCCATGAATTTGCCTGCAGATGGAACCGTCTTCGTCTTCTTTGGACACGATCCTCCCCTCCCAACCTTCTTCTTTGGCAGTTCCTTTGTTTCAAGCATGAAGTGGTGGACCCATGAGTTTATACACCACACAACTTTGCGCTTTCTCATCTTCAAAACTTCGGTCAATACACGATGTATACCACTTTTTGAAATACCTATCATTTGCGCACCTTCATCCGACGATCATCCAATACCATTTTGTAGATTTTCTTAACCATGTCTTGCGTGGACACCTCAATTGGTCGACCATTACGGTGTTCGTCTTGACAGCTCGTACGGCCTCGTTTAAACTCTGCTACATAATATTTTGCAGTCGTAAACGAAGGAGCAGGCTCCCCCAGGATGGAATCTAGTACAGCTTTAATATTGGTTGGTTGGACTGACACCTTTCAAATGAAAATATTGAATTATGTAACGGTGACCAATTTTTTCTCTGTTATTATAAATTCGGTCCACGTCCAGAAATTAACGATATTTTGGTAAGGTGATGGCTGGATAGTCAATAATATGTTCCCAACCCAGGACGTTTCGGCAAGAGCTACGGAATTTGCTTCCAGAGCGTTTAGTCTGCATACGGCTACTATGACGTAGTTGTAGGGAGTGGGGATCGGGCAGATCCCACAATCTTCTTCAGCTTGAAGCAGCTGCTGCTCGTGGCAGGAGCATCAGTCACTGGACCACAAGGAATTAAAATTTCGAGTAGGTCCACTACGAGGTTTGACCAAAGGCTTTTCCTGGTACCGAGGGTGATGGGGATTCATACGGGCAGAGACACGAGTTTGTGCCTTGTTCATCTGTGTCTTATAGATCTCTCGGGGGGTACGGACAATTCCTGCACCTATATCACATGGTTGTCGTTCACTGCCACCGCCAAGAACACGACAGGAATTTGGTTTCGAGTGCTTCACCGTCTCCCACCGACGAGGATAGGTTCTGCATTGTTGGAATATAGTATATTCCGTTTCATCTATGTGGGGTCACCTCACCCACTGGTATGTACAAATTTCCCGTCTGTACACTTTTTGGGTCCGTACGACCAATCCCGTGAAGTGTGGTGTATAAATCATAACTTGGTAGCAGCTGCGCAGTTCCGCAGGAGAGTTTGACTGGTAGCGCGGGGATTAAGAGGCCCTGGGACGGAGTTCCCTAATCAATTAGTGTTGGATCCCTAGGGGGGTTTCACGCGGGTTGTTGGTTGAACAAAAATTGCTGACAGAGCCTTTGTGCTCGAAAGTGCTCGATGCAATGCAACTGAGTGCTACAGAATGATAACATAGCAGTAGAGGTGATAAGATAGGCTTCACGTCGGCAAATTGGGTTTATATTCTATACTAACATAATCAATTTGGTATCTTCTGGCTGGAAGAAAGGGCTGACAGTTGCGGTAACATGCTCCCAAAATTGTAGTGCAAGTTAACTCGGCTATTCCAGAGGTGTGTAATATGCGGTGTGATTAGCACACCATGGGTAAGGCCTTCAGGTCGAGACTCACGTAAAGCCTGCTTGGACTCTACAAATTGGCTTTATCAACCGGTTCAATCATTTAACCATGCTGCATCTAGTATTTCCCATGCAAATGACCGACTGTATATAATAAATGACAGCTGTATATAATTTTGTTACATTTAGCGCATACCATGGGTTTGATAAGTTTAATTCTGGGAACGAAAAGAGGGAAGCCCCTTGCGGTACCTGGCACGCAAATGACCTATTTAAGCTATACATTCTTTGGCTCTGAGATTACAAATAAACTTTATTGTCACGCTACATTCTGTTTCGGCCCGTACAATAGACCAACATTTAAAAATAACAATGTTACTCATCCATTTATAATATAATTACTAATCACGCCCTTTCTGGTACTTTCCATGCAAATGACCGATTTATACCATGTAATCTTTCGAGCAGCTATGCTAAATTCAGTTAATGCGATCGATAGACTTAGAGAGAATGAGAATGGACGGCTAAATTCAGTTAAATTTGACTATCATCACGCGATTGATAGACTTAGTTCTGAGAATGAAAATGGACGGCTATGATATTCCCCTTCTAAGTCCTCCAATACAGATTGACTGTTAGTTATAATACGCAAACTGCATGACTAACTTTTTAGGCAATTGGGTTATACGTATTATAATACTTGGTAAAATTGGAAAAAATTCGACCGGTTAACTACCCCTTCTCCAGTACCTTCCGTTCAAGTTAGCTAATTTAAGCCATATGTTCCAGAATATATTCCATTCAGTCAACCGCACCAACTTAGCATATACCAGTCGTTTGGTAAACTTAACTTTGCAAATAAATAATGATTACATTGCAGCTCTCCGTAGACTGCCAGGCGTACAAATTGGCCAATTCACCTGAAATCAATGACAGCTTTATAATTTCTACACGGAGTACTTGAGCAAACTATAATTTTGGTTCTTTTAGTGAATTTTAAGACCTGAGATCTTAACGATTTACCATGGCCTTTCTGGCACCGCTCTCGCTTTTGAACCAAAATTGGTTTAGATCTAAGCTTAGCAACATTCCTCGCTAGAGTAAAGCAGAAACTATTAGCGTTCTTTAGAGTTGTTTGAACAATTTTATTTGCACGAAAAATGGAATTTAGTCGACAACTTTTTTTTGCGATGATTAAATATGACTTTCTGCGAATGTTTAATCTCTAGGAGCGTACGAGTACATAGATTTTTGACGAAGAAGCCCACTTTAAAACAACCATATGGCATAAGTTTCGTACATTCAATCGCGAATATTGTTCGCTTAGGCCTGAGTTTAAACATTAAAATAAACTTAAAACTTGAATTATGTGAAAATATTAAATCATTACTTGATCTGTGATACTGAGTGTTCTTTTTACTGTACTTTTTACTGTATGACTGACATTTATGGAATTGCACATGAATATTTGCCTCAAGAGAAAGAATGTTTACGTTAGGTACTCGTATGTGGGTAGATTGGCGACATGCATTGAACGAAAATAATTTATATCAACAAACCCACATGCATCTCTTGCATCCCCCGGATTTGACAGCTTTAACATCAGCTTCATTTCAATTTATATTATATCAACACATATCTTCACCAGTGTTAACTCCACTCTCTATAGTGGCCTCTGCGGCCTTTCGAACAACTAATACTTTCGCATAAAAAATATCTTTCTGCGTCCTGAGCTATTTGGTTTCCGAACTATGGGCAAATAAATTATACTTAACAGTGTTCTAAAGTGTTATAACAAAATTGTCAAAATCTTAAAAAATATTTACTACACTTTACGTTGAATGATATTTTAAAGAGAATTCAATATTCATTGCCTTTGATCATAGCTTTGGAAACGCATGTTTAAAAAAAAAACCGATGTTTTAAAATGTTTTTAAAAGAATTAATCCTATGACCGTCGGGAACATCCGACAAATGGATAGCTGCATATGCTTATAGTGTTTAATATTACTCTTACGTTATCATCTCATTCGATCCCAGTATTGGAGCTAGAAATAGTCACTAGGTCGTCATAAACGTTAAGTTTCAGTAACAAATGTCACCTACTTATCTAAGTCTTATTAGACGCCTTCTCACTTTAGCTGCCACCAGACAAATCTGACTTTATTTTAGACTAATGGGGTTTATGAGTTCTAACTTACATTACTATTAAAACTCGGGATATCAGCAATCTCTTGCAGCTGTTCTACTCAATTGTTGAGAATAATTTTGAGGATTTGTTGATGGTTTCTGTTGTATCTAGCTTTTAGGGACATCTACAGCATTTAACATCATCGAAGTCCTCATGACTTTGTTTAAAATTGGCAAGCCATCTACAAAAAGTTTCATGGTTTTCGACTTAAAGCACCAAATGATGGAAATGATATGAATTTTTTGTCAAGCGTCGTTTGAAGTTTGAGGTCCTCTAAAAAGAATATCGACTTTTTCTTAGAGACGACATCTGTGTGTGGGCTCCAGGACATAGTAAACGACTTGTTATATCTACTAATACATTTTCCAATGGTTGAAAATTCTTTCATCTTTAAAACCCACGATCTTTGTCAATCCAAATATCCTAATGTTTGTAAATACACGGTTTATATCGACAACGTCGTACAACATTTCAACCATTTTTATATGGGAGGAATTATTGTTCATAATTTTATACATGGTATAAAAATATTAGACATATTTTTAAAACTACCCACATTTCAGGCCGATAATAGCTAAAATGTATTAAAAAACTACTTGAAGATTTTTATCAATATTTTTTTATGATATCTTTACCTGGCAAAAAATGATGTGCAATATCCGAATAAATTGTAACTGTAGTAATTGTAGGATGGGTTTTTAGCAATATTTATCATTTGGACGGCAATCAATACAGGAAATTCAGTTATATAAACGAGTTAAACATAACATCGTCTTATTTCCCTTTGCCCTAATCTAATAGTGATTCGATGTATTTAATATTTAATTTGAGGCAATTTTTCACCGCATTAAAACCTTTTTGGGATGGCATTACTCAGCTCAAGGCCTAAGTAGGTATAACAAAAATACAGGGTGTCCGTCGGGAGGGTATACTAATTTATTTGTTTATATGTTTTGATTAAATGAAAGAGAATGGATCTTATATTAATATTAATATTGATGTTTTATTTAATGTCGTCAATTATGTATCGAATACAATATCGGAGAAATGTCCGCCTCTGTTAGTCTCACAAATGCGAACCCTTTTGAGCACATTTTTCATTACATTCTCACACATTTCCCGCGGTATTTCATTAATTTAATCACGAATATTTCCTTTGAGTTGCTCAAGCGTTTCTGGTTTGTTTGCATAAACCTTGCTTTTCAGATATCCCCACAAAAAGGAGTCCGGGACAGTCAAATCAGGCGACCGTGGAGGCCAATCAACATCACCATTTCTTGAAATAACTTGTTGTGGAAAGAGGTCTCACAGTAATAATATTGTAATCCTGGCTGTATGCGATGTGGCACCGTCTTCTTAATACCACATGTTAATCAAGCCCAAAGCATGCAGTTGTGGCGTTAAAAAGTTTTCAATCATATCACGATATCGCTCCTAATTGACAGTTACCGTTACGCCGTTTTCAGTTTCAAAGAAGTAAGGTCCAATGATTCCTCCTAACCAAATTGCATGCCAGACTGTCACTTTTAATGGATGCAAATTTTAACTATTATGTTTATTCACATATCCATTCAAATGAAAATGTGTCTCCTCACTCATTATGATTTTTTTTATGAATTATTGGCATTTGTATGGCGGCGTAAATGATCTTGTGGAAGAAGCTTTTGTGTGAACTGAATCTTAAATGAAAACAAATGCAAATCCTTGTGCAAAATTGTGGCCTTGTGCAAATTTGTTCGTTGAAGACCAAGAACGGCGTCGAATTGAGGTTGATAGATTATTTTGAACATTTTCTTGAGCAGCAGTAATGTAATACGTCAACCGATCTTGTAATACGTTATGGTCCATGCTTGGCCCTATCAACTACAGACCCTCTTTCTTCGAAATCATTCACCACACGATAAATAGTGCGTCTTGTTGGCACGTTGTTTCTCCCAAAAAGTTCACGTAACTTTCTCATCGCCGATGATTGATTTTTATAAAATGTTTTAACGATTAAAACACATTGGTTTGTCGAATATTTTTCCATAATAAATTTGCCATGTCTGTCAAGACTAATGTTTACCAAAATGGCGGCAAAACAAAGTAGTATACCTTCCCGACGGGCACCCTGTATTATTTTAAGTTTTTAATATAGAGTGGTAGAATGAGAGGTAAGAAAATTTTCCTCTTTATTACATCATGATAAACAAATTGTTACAACTTATCTAATCTTAAGCAAATTAACTTATGAATTTTGTATTATAGCTGAAAAAGTGCAATTAGTTGCATCTTATATGAGAGATTCCAAAACGAATTTCGTGAACTCGTTCTATTATAGCCCAAAACTAGAGTGTAGAAAAAAATTGTTGTGCGCCAACTTTTACCGGATTCTTGAAGATATTTAAAATGTTAAGTTAAAACTAATAGTTTATATTCGTGCTTGAAAGGGAGGAAATAATTTTCTGCATTTCACTACTTAAATTAGGTAATACAAAATAAAACGAGTGGCCACAATTTACATGAGCCGAGCACACCTGTGTTTTAATAGGTTAGAGTGGTTAGAATGGTAACATCATTATTTCATGAGAAGGGATAGGCGAAAATTATATTAATCGACACGAAATTTTACGTTTTGCCCAATTAAGCATAAGTACAGCGGACCAATTCCAAATTAATTGCATTGAAGAGAGTTGCCTTCAAAGCAGGTCGCTACCGAAACAACATACGTATGCCAACGGGTATTCCAATCATCGAAATATTCTTTTAACGTAACGTAGACTTCTGTTCTAGCCACGAATTCTGGTTTATATTTTCTATCGACAGAAAACGGATGCCTCTAAGTAGTAATTAGAGTTTTAGAAAGAAAAAAAAGTCAGGCGGAACCACATCAGCCGGATACAGTGTTTGTTCAATGATATTCGTTTACTTTTTCGCCGGAAATCCTTTCACAATGACATCGTTGTGAGATGGCGCATTGCCGTGGTGCAAAATCCATAAGTTTTCTTTCCACAAATCTGGCCTTTGCCAATAGAATTTCTCTTTAAAGCCGCATGATTTTCTGCCAAGAATTCTAAGTTCACAGAAGCGCGAAAATCTATTAAAAAAAGTCAACATTACTTTGGCTTTTGATCAACTTGACGTGTCTTATCGATTTCAGTTGAGTTGGAAGGCGCCATTCGAAAGCTTGTTGACTGATTTGCATGCCAAATTCGAAAACCCATGTCTTATCATCAGATACAAAGCTTTTTATGTGGGCTCGAAATTGACTCGTCGAATGTTCTAAGAAAATCTATGATGTTTCAGAATTACTCGAATGTCAGCCTAAAATGTTACGAACTGATTCAGCGGCTACTTATGTCAAATTTAAATTACTATTTTTAGTCATAATTTCTTACACTTTATCGATGATAATTCCAGTTGAAGATGCTGATGGCTAATCAAAGTGAGACAAATCTTCCACCACATCTCAACCGGTTTTGAATGCAAATGCACATGTTTTTGATAAAGCTGATTCACCATAAGCCTTCTCTAACATCTCGAGCGAGTCGGTACATAAAATTCCATTTGCAATACAAATTCCGAAAAAAATTATTTGTTCTATATTTTTACCCAGTGTAAAAATCTCAAAATACATTTGAGATGAGCTGACAGAATAGATCACAGGCAAAATCACGTTAACACAGGAGATAGTTGTGCCCACTTAGCGACAAACAAATTTTGACAATTTCATTAAGCAAACTTTTCAAATGTTCAATTCCTGGTACATTTTTGACAGAGTTCTTCTGTGTTGACTACTATTCTAAGTGAAATCGTATAATTTTTCAAAAATCTGGATGCATTGTGGGTGAGACGTAGCACAGATTAATTAGCAAACATAAGAAATCAATCCATAAAAATGTAAAAACGGTTTATCTATTCAGTGATTTCAAACCCGGCGCTCTGGCAAGGCTGTCAACTATTAAATACTTGCATCTGAAGTGTTATTTATTTAGTGAAAGATGTGCAATTTACGAATATGGATCGTTTAACAACTAAAAATAGTTAAAACTTACTACAAAAGTTGGGACACTTTTCTTCCATTTCGGGGTAATTATGGTCCTCATTGGCAAGATTATAAAGAATTGGCAAGATAAGAAAGAAGAGATTGGAAGCGTTACAGATGTGGTCATCGCAGTGTACTCGTACGCACTGCCGAAAATATCGCTTCTGTTAGTGAAAATGTGGCGCATAATCCGAATTTCAATTCGCAGAGCTATCGCCGTATGATAACCGATTTTTTTTGGCCTGCACTTAAAGATGATGAACTGGACGATATGTGGTTTTAACAAGACGGTGCCATGTGCCACACAACACGACCGATTTTGACTTTATTGCATGAGAAGTTTCCAGAAAGCGTAATTCCACGTTTTTGTGACGTCAATTGATCACCAAGATCAAGCGATTTGGCGTCGTCACTCTTTTCTGCGGGGCTACGTCAAAAGAGCGTGTTTACACGGATAATAACTAAACGTTGGAGCATTTGAAAACCCTACTTTTGTCAAGTTACCGCCGAGATACCGCCCGAAATATGTGACAAAGTTGTCGAAAACTGCCTCAAAAATACCCACTACTGTAACCAGTCCAGAGGCGGTCATTTAAATGACAATGTACTACATAATGGCAAAGTCCAAGCATTGTAATGAAAATAAAAGTTTCATCGAAATCATAGCTTTATATTTGTTTTATTTAGCTTTGCCTTTGAAACTGAAAAATGCATAACCCAGTATATGTCTATGTACAGCCGTCTTCTAAATGTAGCTTTCTCGACTGCTTCTAAGGGTTCCATTTTATGGCAATGCTGTGTCAATTACAAGAATTGTTTAACACAGATTATTATATGATTAGTCCTGCACCTGTCTATTTTCCCAACTGTTCACTTATTATCTAAAGTGTTTTCCTGGAATCCGTAAGACGTTATCTAGTTTCAGTGAATATAATTTTGTGCTTAGCAATAACAATATATGTGGCGATTATTTCTTTGTTTTCAAAATTACACAAATCTTTAAATGGCATGGTATGGTATGTCCACATTTAATACAATTTATCTTACTGAATTTCAAACAATAATCACAATGACTATGCTCTATTTATGTTTATTCCTGTGCATTTCGTTTAATTTCCTCTAATTTTGCAATTTACGTCTTTGCAAAGATGTGGGTTAATACAAACAGTGCCTTTGTCATCATTACCGATATTATATGTGTCATATATTAGTATGTAGTAGGTATACCTACACGTGTATGTATATACTTATGAACGTCCCCTATACTTCCTCTATTGTATTGAATGTTTACTGCTCTTTTCAACACGCTCAACATCCCTTTCACTTTTTCGTCCTCATACAATTCCAGCTCGTTCATATAATAACAACAATAGAAAACTATGTTAGCTATGCGCACTACTCGTTCTTTACTTAGGTTTAGGTGTATGTTTGTGTGTCAGTTTTTAGCTCATCTTCCGGGACAGAACAGGACCGAAGGGGTATGAGTTGGTAATGGCACCACAAACGGCAAGTGTTTATAGTTAACTTGTTGTTACTCTTAAACAGACAATTGTTGGTGCCACTCGCGCGCACACATGTAAAGATGCTGATATTCATGACTGTCCTGTTCTCTTCCCCTATTTGCATCATTATCCTTTGAGCTTTGGGTACACAAGCAATTAATGCCACTATGCTGTTGCACGAGTTATTCGTTTTGTCTCTGCAACATCGTTTGTGCGACACATGGAACGTTTGTGCCGTTGTTATAACGTCATTCATTCTCTCTATGTGAAGGTGTTAATTTGTGGCAGCAATTTTTTTCTGAGATTTTCTCATTAGTTTCTTAACGTGTGGGTAGTGATGAGGTACGAGTAAATCGAAAAGAACAATGAAGATAATAATGACGTTTTTGTTTATGTCCTTTTTTTACCCCACAGATAAAACAACTTGAGCTTGGTGATCAATTTCCCGAGATAAAAACCTTAAGAGTTCATAATATTGAGTTAGACGAGAGTGGTGAACGCATCGAAAACTTAGATCTACTAATGGAAATTCATTATATGGGTAACTTCCGGACTTCGATAGACGCCGATATGGTGCTGGGCAAAAAAGGTTCATTGACATTGAAAGGTAAGATGAAAAAGTGTTATAAATCAAAAACAAAATATCTCATAAAAGAAATTAATTGTGTAACAGAATATTTGAGTGCTTTTAACAAACACGTGTCTAAGTATCCAATGTTATTTAGTATCGCGTCAGGAAACTTCGTTTTCCAATGGTTATCTTCTATTTGTAATAAGTAAGAATAGTTGAAGATGCAATAGAAATAATTAATAACAACTGTAGGTAATTTGTCCCACCTTCTTGTTGACAGTCTTCGTATCCTGTGTAATTGTCGAGGACTCTCATATCTGTAAGCATACTCGTATAATCACAATTTGCAAATGTCATGGGTAGTATAAGCGACTTTAGTACAAGTACAATTAGTGTTGACATTTACTTTCATATCGGATGTTTGGCTCACATTTGGCAGTCAGTGAGATAACAAGCAATTCGGTGAACTTGTCAATTTCTACATCTTTACCTGAAGGAATAAATGAATCATACCCTTGATATATGTATATCATTTGATACCCAAAAAAGCAACACCCAGAAACGTTTACATTGCCAAGTATATTTAAACAAACGTTTATCATGAAATCGACTTAGGATGAACATGTTGTTTTCCCAGATCGCAGCCGAGAATTGTAAAGAGAATTACAAATGTCGACTCATCCCTTCAAACATCCCCTATACAAACTGACCAATTTTCCAAAGTTCTTTCTTAGACTGCAGTAACTCAAATTGTTATCCTTTATATCGGTTTATATTCCTCGGCAGAATTTAAAAAAAAATACCAATTAATTGCGCCCGTTCAGGTAAACCATACAAAAATTACCAGCCTCATATCCTTTATTTATTTACTTTAAGAGTGTACCAACTCTAAGCATTTGCTAAAGAGAAATCTCAGAGTGAAATAGAACGCATTACCACAACCTCTTCTGGTGCCACACATACAAATTTTTCCGAAATTCAGTCTCTCCTCTGTTAATTCTAGCTAAGATTTTTATCCTTTCCAGTCAATAAAATTTGAGAAAAACCTATCAAGTAACCAAGCTGCTTCAGATATCTCTCGTACAAATTGGTCGAATTAACTCATATATGTATTGTGATCAATATGTGATAATTTTTTCCGTTGGAGTGCCTAATTCCCAGACTGCAGTTACTTAAATTGTTGTACTGCTTTCTAATACTTGGTAGAATTTGAAAAAAAAAATCGACTGGATAACCACGTGCTCTCTGATAATAATCCAAAAATTGGTCTCAACTCTAAGCATTTGTCAAAGGGAAGTCTAAGAGTGAAAATTGAACGCATTAGCACAACCTCTTCTGGTGCCACCCATACAAATTTTTCCGAAATTGAATCTCTCCTCTGTTAATTCTAGCTAAAATTTTTGTCCTTTCCAGTCAATAAAATTTGAGAAAAACCGATCAAGTAACCAGGCTGCTTCTGATATCTCTTCTACAAATTGGTCGAATTAACTCAAATATATATATTGTGATCAATATGTGATAATTTTTACCCTTGGAATGCCTGATTCTCAGACTCTAGTTACTTAAATTGTTGTACAGCCTTCTAATACTTGGCAGAATTTCAAAAAAATCGACTGGATAACCACGTGCTCTCTGATAGTATTCCAAAAATTGCCAAAATTGGTCTCAACTCTAAGCATTTGCCAAAGGGAAGTCTCAGAGTGAAAATTGAACGCATTACCACAACCTCTTCTGGTGCCACCCATACAAATTTTTCCAAAATTCAATATCTCCTCTGTTAATTCTAGCTACGATTTTTGTCCTTTCCAGTCAATACAATTTGAGAAAAACCGATCAAGTAGCCAAGCTGCTTCTGATTTCTCTCCTACAAATTGGTATATATTGTGATAAATGTGTGATAATTCTTTCCATTAGAATGGCTAATTCCCAGACTGTAGTTACTGAAATTGTTGTACTGCTTTCTAATACTTGGTAGAATTTAAAAAAAGGTCGACTGGATAACCACGTGCTCTCTGATAATAATCTAAAAATTGCCAAAATGTAATCCGTACGTTTCATATCTGTTCTCATATCTTCCATTCAAATGTACCAAATTCAGTATAATGTAGCACGCATAAGGCAATTGGTAAACTTAATTATGCAAACGAAAATGGACTATATATTGCCATGCCCTTAGGCTATCACACTGTTTTTTATTTTATAACAGGGAACAAAAAAAATGCCCTACATGCCACATTAAAAATATAATAAGGTTGCAGTCAACTAAAAGATTACTTTTTTGACCTATTTGCCAGTATTTGATAAGTCTTTGGACGCAAATATCCCATTTTGTTTTTTTTTAGTATGATAAGCTAAATTTTTTATGTATTATTTTAAGAAAGATAAAATTATCAATAAAACTAAAACTGAAACTAAAAGATTACCTTTGGCGAACATACCGTTCAAAGAGCATGACGAATACGGTAACCACCTGCCACGTGTTCGCCAATCAGCATTTAAAACGTGGAAATATAAATGGGAATAAAATGAGTGATTGCTAATGGCAAAACTGCCAAAGCCCACGAAAATTTATAGAAAAGGTGGCCTTGGAAACCACACTTTGAAATAGAATTGATTAAAAACCCTCAGGCGCCACATTGGAAATTCGATAGTGGCAGCGGAACAGGTAATACTGTGAATTAAAATGTACCATCACTATGCCGAAATGGATGCTAAAAAAACTCGTCATCGGGCCTTCCTAAATAACATCAAAAAATACTGAGTCCGCTTTGTAGGTTGCCGTCACCATACATAGTTAACGTACAAATTCCATTGTATCATAACAGATCATTCATAAATATACAGTGGTTGATGAATATTGCTACAATTATAAAACTCCAATAACTTTTTCTTTAATTCATATAAATTGAAAAATAATAAAGTGTGATGGCTCTTAAAATTGAATTTAAAAGAACTCCACGGTCAATGATGTATATTTGACATTATTATTCATTTCCGCCTGCCCCGCAAATTGACTTATTTATCGTTAGTACGCATTATCATTAAAATTTGTTGATTCTGCTTTGTAAACTTCATATTTTGGATACAGTAACGGGGCTGAAGATGATATTTTGGCGAATACCAAAATAGTTATTCGTTCTGCCTGCTCCCAAAATAACTGATTTCACAAGTCTTTGAATTATCAATTTTTTCCAAAATGTTTGCCATTTTTCTTTAATTAAGGTGGTCCTAAAACTTACCGACCTCACAAAGAAGACACAATAAAGTTGGAAGAATTGTTCCTTATTTTTCAACATAATATCCTTTTAGCTCGATACACTTTTCCAGCGATATTCAATAGCTGTTATACCCTGTTTATAGTAAGAACTATCAAACTCCATAAAATAGCCATCAACCACAGACTCCACCTCTTCATTTTTAGCAAATCTTTTACCACCGAGCCATTTTTTCAAGTTTGGAACATTGTTTTGATGAAATAACACTTTCACTTTTTCAATTTCATCACCTACACGCTACAATAAATTAGCATAATATTTGATTGAATTATTGATTTTTCTTTTTTTCCTTTCTGAAGACAATTAATAAAAATAATCATATACGAATGCCAAAAAACAAACGCCATGACTATCTTCGCCTTATTTGGACGCGATTCTCTCATTCCAGTCTACTGTTTTGACTGTTTCTTAGTCTTCCTTGCGGTGAAACATCGCCAAATACTCTACTGAAACATCTTCACGGCGCGGGTTTTGCTCTATTGAAAGCAAGCACGGCACCCATCTTATGCACAGCTTTCTCATCTTCAAATGTTCATTCAAGGTACGATGTATACCACTTCTTGAAATTCCTATCATTGCAGCTAGTTTCTGCACTATTTGTGGATTTTCTTAACCGTGTCTGGCGTGGACACCTCAACTGGTCCCCTGTTTTGACTATTCCTTTGTCTTTCTTGCGGTGAAACATCGCCAAACACTCTACTGAAAAATTTTCACGACGCTGTTTTTGCTTTAGTAAAAGCAAGCGCGGCACCCATTTTGCGCACAGCTCTCTCATCTTCAAATCTTCCTTCAATTTCTGCTAGCTCACGCACCTTTAACAGACGGTCATCCAATACCATTTTGTAGATTTTCTCAACCATGTCTGGTGTGGACACCTCAATTGAACACCACAGGCTCCTCCAGAGTAGAATTTAGCTCAGTTTTAATATTGGTTGCTCTGAGAAATTTTAAATGGAAATATTGAATTACTTTCACTGTCATTGTTTACTTTTTATGGCTAAAATAAAAATACTAAACAACGTGGGGTCTTAAAACTTAAAACATATATTTTATAAGGTTGCCACTGTTCATATAAATAATTTTTTTTCAAACTACTGGCACCATCTATACATCATGTCGGCTAGTTTTGGAAGCGCCCTCGTATATTGTATTAGTTGATAGAATTGGGAAAATATCCACCCCATATATATACATATATGTATATAAAGGGTGGCGCATAAGTAACGTTAACGACGACTATGTTGAACGCGTTATTGTACACCATTTGGTTTTAACCCGTGAACCAATTGCACCTTATATGGGAAAATGTGTAACATATGTAAATTCCTTTGCAAAGACCGCCTAGACATCTCTAACTTCTGAGAACGTCGCCTGGTGGAAATTTCGGGGTTTCCCTCTATACTTGCTTGGAATCTAGCAATGATAAATTGTTGCAGCGCTAGGAGCATTTCGAACATGAAAGAGATTTCCATATGATCTGAATAATCGAATGCTGACTTTCAAAGTAAAATTGAACAACTTTGGTTCTCTGTACTGTGCTGAGCCTTTCCAACATAAATTTTCAAACTACTACTTAGTTAATTCTCTAAAGAGACGAAAAAAAGACTTGAACAGAAAATTTATTCACTGATCAAATCTTAGTGTTACTTACGCGCCACCCTGTATAAATATATATACCTGCATATATATGCACATATATACATATGTGCCGTATATATACATATATGTCATTGAAAAATATTAAGAAGTGAATATTTAGATTGGAAAAACGCGCTGAATCGACATATTACGTACGAGAAGAGGTAGCTTCTGATACAACTACTTATACGGCGATTAGTCAGTACCTCATTCGTTACACTATGAATGGCAGGCGTTACACCAGATGGATTGCAGGCGAGCTCGATCCAGCAAGTGAAAAAACACCCACACAAGAACTGTACCCGCCTGTTGATTAATGGTCATTTTCAATATTTTTCAGCCATTTCACACTGCATTCCCTAATTAAAAGCGATATATCATATCACCTGATGGATAAGGAAATTGACCTTTGCAGCTGATATTAATTTCTAAGGGGCAGCGGAATCTGTGCATAGGTTATAGAAAAACACAAGTAAATGTGAGTTTTTTGCGTATTTGGCGATGAATCGAAATATTGCCAAAATACGCCAATAGGAAAAACTTGTTCTTCTTCCGAAAAATGGATAATTTTTTGACAGGTCGATATGTTGTAAACTATTTTGACACTATGTGGGAATGAAAACGAGTTGGTACATGGCCAAAAAAAAAAATGTTAAATTTAATTAATTTATTAATTACTGCATGCATATTGATGTACTCGTACGAGTATGCGAGAAAAGGCCTCTCAAGTTCACACACTTTTTAATGGCACCGTTCCATCTGTGGGTGTAAAAATATATTTCACACCACATTTAATTGGATAAACAGTCTACGTCGATATGCTATATATAAAAATTCTTTCGTCATACTTTGCAACGAATCGGTTGTAAAATAAACTTCGGTCCGCCGAACATTTAGCCCCAGTTCAACTTGGCTTCTCTCGATTGGGTATTAAAAGGGAGTAGCAAAAAATAAACATAGTTTTATCAATTTAATAAAAACCGGCATCTTCTGGATTAACACTAAATACATATTTTTATTTCATTTGCGTACTAATCCTCCAATCCTCGCTACTCGTCGTCAATTTATGTTTCCTTTATCGGAGATATCCTATGCGAAAAATGCGTCAGAATGTACACATCAAAACTTCAACCGTTTTCTCAAAAAAAAAAAGTTTATTACAAGAAAAAAAAAAACGAATATCACCAATTATTTATCACATTAATTACATTCCAATGTCAAATATCTTGTATACTGTTTTACCATAAACTTAAAAAATCTTTCTTCTTCCAGTTAAGCAACTTTCTGGTTTGGCCCGCCTCCAATTCACGCGCAATCCTTACACACACTGGTCTCTCAGTTTTCTCGGTGATCCTGAGTTAGATTTAGCCATAGAATCGCGTTACCAAGGGCGGCAAATGCAATCGAATATTACCAGTCTCATATCGAATCAAATACGCAAAGCGGTCAGACGTAAGCACACGTTGCCCAATTATAAGCTTCGCTATAAGCCCTTCTTCCACAAGTCGCCCGAGGAAGACGTGAGTGAGGGTGACATTCAGCCAAATGGTGTCTTGGAAGTGAAGATTTCAGAGATATCACGTCTCATGTGCGCTCCGCATTTGACAGATATTTATTGTACCATAACTATGGCTTCGTTGGCTTTTGTAGAAGCTCGTCAACAGGACGATCGCCATGTAATGGTGTCCCTCGATGTGGAAATTCACAAGGCCAAGAATCAACAAATTGGTATAATATTCAAACAGTCGTCCGCTGATAGTGTAGAAATCGAGGCGGTTTTACCAAATACGCCGGCATGCAAGTCCAATTTGAAAGTGGGTGACATTCTCCGGGCAATAGAGGGCAAACGTGTGGCTGCCATACAACAAGTGGCCAAAGTTATCAAAGGTATGCAATGCAATGTCTTCAGCCTACGCATTGATCGTGTAATTCCGGGCATAATACGCAATGATGCTATATTGGAAGACCTTGATATCTATGAGGACCTGGGAGATGCCCGCTCAGGCTACGGAGTGGTTACTTCCAAACCTTTGGAACCGCAACCAGCAATCACAATTCGTCCCTTGGCAGTCGGTGAAAAGGGGACTAGCAGCGAATCCAGCTTAAGTAATACGCCCACTAATTCACCCAAAAAAACTAAGCTAATTGCTAAAGCTCTCAAGAAAACCATTAGTCGTGATCATGGTGATGGCAGAGATGATGAAAGCAAACTAAAATCCAAATCGGCAGCTAAACAACAAATGAATCTGTTACCCAAAGTTCCTTCCAGAACGAACTGTGAAAGCCTTTTGACCGCACTGGTTCCCACCAATACCACGGCTTCGGGCGTCAATGATGTCGAGCATTACTATCAACATTCCACGGTGGATTGCAAATTAACGCGTCTCATCCACATGGAAGATGTGTGCCACTTTAAGCTGGATCCCCATTGCCGGTATCTGAATGTCTGTGTGTATGGCAAATCTCTGGGTGACAACCAGCTATTGGGATTTACGAATATACCAATTTATCAAATATTAGCTGAATGTTGTGAGACTAGTCTAAGTCAAAGTTTCAAATCGTATGAAATGAATCCCCCCATGCCGGAAGATTTGTAAGTTTGTTGTTTGCAAAAATTAAAAGGTGGAAACTACAGTCGTTTTATGTTCTTATTGCAGGAAATCTCATTGTTTATCTTCACAGTCTGGCTTCAATCCCAATTTGTGCTTTGGTGATATTTTATTTGCATTCACTTGGGATGGTAATCCAAACTTGACGGCTTCGGAAACACCTTCGAAATCGCAAACTAAAACTAAAACAAAGTAAGTTAATATCAGCTCTAGGGTGATATTTGGTGCGCTCAATTATTGAACGAACTTTCACGTGATATGAACATGATTCTTGTCGTCTAGTTAACTTGGCAGAAAAGAGATGAGACGTTTTGGAAAATATTGTTTAAATTTTTTCAGTATGAAATTACATAAAATTATAATAAAATGCAAATTTCCCTGCATCGCCTGAATAGAATATTTGGAAACACTATATTTAGGTAAAATTTCAGATTGTATGTAAAGTATAACATAGATTAGAAACCTAAAAGCCATTATAATATCTCTTCGGTAAAAAAAATTTTGGTTCCTGAATAAAGTCTGCCTACCATGGGAATAGAAAAAATTCCATCGGAAGGGATAAAATAATAATTCCTTCAGAATGACTTTAAGTTTCTTTTCTTTTCTTTTGTTTATTTTTTTTTTTGCAATCTTGTTATAATATTGTAATTATAATTTTTATTATACAAATTATGGACAAAAAATCATGACATATTGCAATTATCAAACATTAAAACATAGTAAATGTGTACGATAGGGTGTTAGCTTTGTTTATTTCTTTTTTTAAACTAAAATGATGTAAAACTTCTTTTCCTTCGGTTGAATGTGTAGATATTTTCAGTCCTTGCCGAAAATGGAGAGAATATAAGCTCAATGAATGTATTTTTTACACTTATTTCAAACTCGTCTGTACCTTTTATGAGCACCAGTTAAAAAGTACTTAAGAGCCATCACGATGTTTCCTGCCTAAAACAAGCTAATGTAAAAATCAATAGTTTAGGTACAGTTTTTCACCACTTCCAGTGGATTGCATTAGCTTCTTGTTTACTTCTTTGGAAACAAATTCTTCTGAGTTGCCAACTCTGGGTGCTCTTTAATCGATAATACGTTATCATTACAATTTTATGAAATTTGTTTCCATTGTTATTTTTCGCATAATATTTTCTGATAATGTTCCATCCCACTGTCCACTTTTGTTTGGGTGTCTCTCATTTTCATATTGCAAATAGTTGATAAATAATTGATGATTGAATGACGTAAAATTTGACGTTGTGTAGGCGATTGCTCGCTTCTTTTTGAAATCATAATTTTATGTAGCCTATTAACAATTTCTCGATCTTAAGCTAATTTTAGTAACGACTGTTTCATAAGTTGGTTGTAAAAAAGTATCAAGAAGGCGTGACATCGTCCATTTTTTCAAAGGTGTGTTTTTTCGACTTCACATTTATAACTATAAAAATTCGTAAAATATTATTGTTTGAAATTGTGTGCAATATAAACATTATCACACGAAGTGTCAGATTACTGACTTTTTCAGAAAACTCGGTTTCTCGGTTTGTTTGAAATCGCTCTTTTCACTTAATACTGATTTTAGTTTAACCGTCGTTTGAAAATCGTTGTCGATTATTCTTACAGTATAAAAATGAAAAAGATCATCTTCATTTAGGGATAATCATTGTTTAGGAAATAGCTGCTCAATAGTTTTCCCATGTAAACATTTGGTAATTCTTTGCAAATTCTAGTGATCTCAAAATGTGTCTTTGTGTGTTACTGAGAAAGAAAAACTCTTGTAATATTGGTACCTTTCAAGAGATGTTGAGAACTAAAATAATGGTAGGTTCCGAACAAATGGAGCTAATTGCAACGGCGGTGGTCACCGCATGTGAAAGGAAAAGAATGGAAAATGAACTACTGCTGACATTTCTCACTGAATATGAGAAACTCTCTCATGTTTCATTCATAATATGAAAGGGAATTAGTTTAGTGTTTCTGGTTAATCGTTACACATTTCTATAATTTCCAGCCATTTATTAGAGTATAAAATTACTACAAACTTAGTTTCTTTATATTCATCCTTCTTCTTAGGTGGCGACTGGAATAGACATCCTTATCTATTATACTCCGCCCGTAGAAAATCACTCCAATAGCTTCGACCTCCTGCGCTTCTCCTCCAATTCGTCACACTAAGCATAGATAGTATTCCAAAAGCCTGCTTCTTCTAACAGAGTTTTGGTTGCCCCCTTCTGCGCCGTCCATTGAATTCGTTGTTGAAAACTTTCCATGCCGGAGCATTTGAATCCATCCGCATAACATGATCCAGCCAACGCAATCGTTGTATTTTAATGCGTTTGACCACGTCGTTGTCGACATATAGCTTATACAGCACATTGTTCATGCGACGCCGATACTCTACGTTAACAATGATGTTTCCATATATTTTCCTCTCGAAAACTGCCAATACTGATTCATCCGCTTGCGTCATAACACAGGATTCTGCGTCATATAACAAGACAGATAGAACCAGTGTCTGGTACAGTCGGATTTTTGTTTGTCGAAAGAGGGTTTTATCATTGAATCGCTTGCTTAGCCCATAGTAACATCTGTTAGCAAGCAATACTCTTATCTTTATCTCCATGCTGACATCATTTGTTCTGTTTACAGGGGAACCGATGTAGATAAATTCTTCCACCACTTCGAAATTATAGGTATAGTTGTCAATGTTGACACAGCGTCTTAAACGAGTAGACTCTTTCTTTGTTGAAACCAATAACTTTTTTTTTGTCCTCGTTCACCACCAGACCCATTTTCGCTGCTTTCTTCTCGATGCTTGAGAAGGCTGCAGTAACATCTCGCAGTTTTCTGCCAATGATGTCTATGTCATCTGCATATGCGAGTAACATATGGCTTTTGTTAAAGATGGTAGCGTGTTAACTACAGCTTTTCTCATAATCATCTCCAAAAGAATGTTGAAGAGGTCGCACGATAGACTGTCGGCCTACCTAAATCCTCGTTTGGTGTAAAAAGGCTCGTTAAGATATTTCATATTCATTAATATATATAAAATTATAAGTGAATCTTGCACAAGCGATACGTGATAAATTTTCAGGCACTTCAAACATAGCATGCAATAAGCGCCATTTAGGACGTAGCCGTATAATATTTTTGCCAGCATTAACTATGTTGACTTCAGTTTTCGAAATTATCTTAAATTATTAGTCGTCTGCAGAGTTCGGGAAACAATGTAATGATATTTAGTGTTACAAATATATATACGTTCGGAGTTTATTCCGAGTCACTTTAATTTTTTTAAATTAATTTTATAAGAAAACTCGTCTGATTTCAAAGTTACATCTGTCCCTCTGTGTTGGTTCTGGCTGTAATGATATTTCAGAAAATGATATTTCTTAAATATCAGTAAATTGGCATCTTTGAGAGTAACTAAAAATGTTAAAAATTCGGAAGCTTTTTAGAGGTATTCCTTAAACTACAATCGACGGTAATAACTCAAATTTTATATTGAATTTTATATTGATTTAGACTCTAAAATATGGTGGTTCACTTTTGAATTTCCTACATTCCATAATGTAATATGACTTCGAGGTAAATACATGTTGGAGAAGATCTTACTATGCATAGTTAAAAGTTATTTGAAAAAAAAAAATTTAGAAATTCCATCTTCAGTTGGGGTTAGAATAAATTTGAACAAAAATATAAGAAGGAAATAGAATTTCGTTTCAATGAAAGATTATATTCAAAATTTGACATATGTACATATATCTGTATGTATGAGCTGATACTAAAGAAATTGAAAGTGTGCAAAAATCCAAAAATATTTTTCGAACAATCTGGGCATAAAATTTGTAAAGGACTTTCCGATACATTAAATTCGACCCCTCCTACTCCGATATTCAAAGAAACAAAAAATTGACTTTGGTGTAATCCTCAATACGCACAACAATGAGAAATAAAGCATTTTGCGCTGTCAACTACACAAACAGTACAGAGATGCAAAACTGACCTCAAATTCCCATCATTGCATTCCAGTTCCTCATTGTTCGCTTTGCGATAATCTTCTCCCAATTATAATCACAATTTGATTACGGCCAGCATATCGTCTATTAACGTTCTTCAGTTATTCTATATTCAGTCCCTGCGGTTCGACTTCGATAAAAATCATTTACGTATCCAAGTAGTTTTTTAACGATTTTTATGCTCGTGCCAACATTTTTGTGATTAAATTAAAAAGCAAATTATATTTTGAAAAGGTATTTTTGTAATTTTTCAGAAAATACATTTCTCAGTAATAATTTTTAAATCTTCTTCACTTATCCATAGAGAACCGAAAAGATCGGATTGGAAAAATTTCAAAATAACCGTCACATAGTAAGCACAAATGGCAACACTGCTTATGCATTACTTGGTACCTGAAAGTAGACTTCAGTTTCTTGAATTTTAAATGAAAACATATAGACTGATACTACGCAACGCAGCGTTTATGTCCCCACAACAATTTCAAGACTCTAATAAGAATCCCAACACTTTTTCAAATAAATTTTCATAACTGTGCTAACAACATTCCAAATTACCGATTTTTTACAGATCTGTAACATCGATAGACAAAACTGATGACAGCGGTTATTCTGATAATATTTCCATTAAATCTATCGATACTATGCCATCGCAACCTCGTGCCCATAACTTTGTGCGCACTCACTTTCAACGTGCCACACAATGTGACTTCTGTGGCAAGAAAATCTGGCTTAAAGATGCCATGCAATGTCGTGAGTGCTTCATGTGCTGCCACAAAAAATGCATAAACAAATGTCAAAATGCCACAGTCTGCGGTCCTGTCGATTGTTCCTTAGCTATGCAGCAACAAACACCATCTCAAGTGCAGACACCCGAATTTATGGTAACCGAAGCTGACATCGATGTGGCCATGACACCGGACACTGATTGTTCTGTTAATGCCGCGGATAGTAGTAGTAATAACGCGTCCAAAGAAAAAGTGGTAAATAATGGTAGCACTTCATCTACGGCCAGCAATTTAGAGGTACATCGTTCAAGTTTGACTGGATTATTGGCACAGAGTATAAAACGTGTAAATTCGGCCAATAATTTGGCCATACCTGGCATAGTATCTACTATAACTGGTGTCGCGGGTAGTGGCACAGGAGGATCAGCTGGCGGTAATTTAACGCCCGGTTCGATAGCCAAAAGTCTACCACCAAGTCCACAACATACACCTTCGAGGTGAGCGTTGTATTAAATAAAATTGTTAATAACATTTATTTACTTAAATGTGTTTCCGCGTCTAGAAAATCATCTTTGGCTTCTACAGCTCCCAATACTTTTGATTTAGTCACTCAACGTTTGGAGTCCTTACCAGGTGATGCTTCAACATTTACACCCGAACAAGTTGTATCCATTACAGAGCACATTATAATGCTATCCAAGGACGACGATGTCATGAGTTTAGCCAAGAATGCCAGTAAACAACTATACAGCGATTTCAGTGGCAACGAAAGAGTGGATAAAATTAATTTATTGGTAAGTTTCCTTAAAAAGCAGGATAACATTAAGGCAACATTATATCAGATCAGAGGCAAATAAGGGGTGTAGACATTATAATGGCCCAACAAAATTTGTCTTAAATTTCGAAGCAGTAAAAATATTTTTTGCGTACTGTAGGCAGTATATCTTTTTCATCATTATTTTTTCATGCCGAAATTGATGCAAAAAAGCATATATCCACTACTATCAATAACTTGTAACCCAATACTCGTATATGCCCACATATTGAAAATATTTGACTATTGCGAAAAATAAATATTTAAACTTAAAACTACCGAATGGTAAGCAATTTAACCGCTGGAAAATGAGTCAGATTTTCTAGAATTGAAAATTGTTGGATATCCTGTTATGACACATGTTGCTTTCCTAGTAGACCACCTGGAGCTTAAAAAAAAATTGTTGGAAACTTGCAAGTTCCCAAATCGTTAATGGATTTTGGCTTTTTTATCCATTTATAATAAAGCATATGTTTTTTAGTGGTTCGTTTTAAAAATATGATAAGATAAACTCGGATCAACATTTTCCCAAATGATTTTGCTTTTTTTGATAAGATCAGTCCTTCCATTTATTCGTAGCGAAACTTCATTCAAGTGGTCTGACAGTAACTCACATTGTCAAGAATAACATCGTCCACGTTGTGCTTAAAGATCTGAAACGTTCGTGAATTGTTGGCATAACATTGATCTTTTACGGCGCCCACGAAGAAGCTGCATATAAATGCAAGTTTGAGTAGGTAAATCATCATCACTAAAGGAAATGAAGACCCTCAAATGTTGACGTCCACTAATTATTTTATAAGGACTATAATTTAAGGACGTGCAACTGAAATCTCCAGACTTTCAATCACAGCACTGGATCGGAATTAGCGTCTAGTATTGGTTGCTGATGGTGGTGTTTTGCAATGCACAGTATAATACAGTATATATTGGTTGCTGAAGTCTTCCAATTAGGAATTATAAAGGAAAGATTAAATTTCGGAAACTCGTCAATTGTTATGATAGGCACCAGATTGGGCGTTATAAAGCTGAACATTTTCATTTTGAGCACCGATTTAGCAAACGCTTAACTTCTACAAAATTTTACTGAATTTAGTGAAACTATATAAAAAAATTAACCCAAAACTGTATGAATTAAATTTATTATTCGATTGGTATTTACCACAAGAGGCATGATTAATCTGCTGATTTTTTCTCAATTTTTACCAATGATAATCATAAGGGCAAATCATATAAAGGCAAACATTTATAATTTTGTATTTTCGGTCAACTAATATGAGAAGTATTAGAAGGGGCAGATCTCTGTTGATCATTTTCAATTCTACGCAATATTAATATTTGCCAAGTATTAAGGAGTTCCATCAAGAATTACGACAGCTATTGTGTCTAGCAGCCAAACTCTCATAAGGACAGAGCTCAATCGACTTAGAAAGTTATTAAACATGTTTTTTTGACCTGTCAAATAATGTTTAATTTCTTTTCTTCGGATGAAGCTGTAACTAGTAGAAGAGTACAACGTTTAGCGGGATCAAAAGTACGGCCAAAGCTCGTATACACATAGATTCCAGTTTGCAATACCATATACTAACCCATCGTCCATCCATCCATAATTAAAGCGATCTCTTAAAAAGGCGAATAAATTGGGTTGGTATTTTCCTGTTTTTCTACGCTATTGCCATGTACTGCTTAATTGACGTGTAAACCACCTCACCATCTCATCATCTCATTTTAGGTTTAAAATATTTCAATTGAAAATTGTTTCTAATACAAAACGTAAGAAAATCGTTTAGAATTTGAATATACGAGTACTTATTTATTTCAAAGCAAATCTGCTGAGTCCGGCCATTATAATTCCCGGTTATTTTAAAAAAGGTTACTTATCGACGAGACGCTGAGACGGCGACGAATTAACATTTCACGATCGTCATTAACACTGGTCACTACGGCTGCAATATTTTCTTCGGTACGCACTCTACGCATGCGAGTCGATGGTTTCATGTCCAATAAAGTAAATTTCGTGCGAAATTTGGAGATAACAGCACGAATTGTTGATTCAGTAGGTCGACTATGACGACCATAAAATGGTCTATCAAACGATACACATTTGCCACAGAGTACGCATTGTGATAATAAATTTCAACGATTTGCAATCGTTGCTCGTTTGTTAGTCTTTCCATGATGAAATGGCAGAGTATACTGTACACTTTTCACTTTGACAGATGACGTTTGGACGCCATTACCAACCAGTGCTGACAACCTGAAAACTCAAATCTTAAAAAATTACCCTATGAATAAAACATGCTACCATAATATCCCCACCGTCAACATTCTGTAGTTTTTACATATTGATAATAAGACACGTGTTTTTTTAGAATTTAATATATTCATTTTTCGGTTTCAAAAGTAAAGTTAAGTAAAACTCATATAAAGCTATACATAGTCCTGCCATATGTTCTGTTACACAATTTCCAGCGCTTATCGTTCGAAACTTCTTGCGGGAATAGAACCGTTAACTTTTTTTTCAGAACACATGCACTGATTAGTGAAGAATACTAGTCAGTTTGGCTTCAGTTTGCAATCTATTAACATGGAGTGGGGCGTTAAAGAGAATCGAGTCGGCATAATAGCGTTGCATAAGTGCGGAAAGAGTGCTGGCCAAATTTTCGAGTTGCTAAAACCACTCGGAATATCAAGAATGTTCGTTTATCGTGCTATTGCTCGCTTCGGCGAATTGTCTGGAGTAGAAGACGTACGTTGTCCGTACGAGTGCGGTAGTAAAGGCAGTGCGTGAAAGAATTCGGAGAAATCCCCTTAGAAAGCAGAAAATCATGTCCAAGGAATTGGATATATCAACCAGATCCATGTCTAGGCTGATTCGGGATGATCTGCATATGAAAGCCTATCGTCGGTCCACGGGGCACCTTCTAACTCCTCAGCTAAAAAAAATTAGGCTGGAAAGATGCAAGCGACTTTTGCAGTGGCACGCGGACAATGGCCATGAAAACATTCTGTTTACGGATGAGAAAATTTTTACCGTGGAAGAAGTTTTCAACAAACAAAATGAGAAGGTTTATGCCACTTCATCTAAGGAAGCGAAAAAAGTTGTTCCAAGGGTTCAACGTGGCAATCATCCCTCTTCCGTAATGGTTTGGTGGGGGTCTCCCACCATGGTGTGACATCCCTCCATTTCTGTGAAAAGGGCGTAAAAACTGGTGCAAAGGTTTACCAAAAAGATGTGTTAGAGGGTGTTGTGAAGGGTTTGACCAATACCCTTTTCAATGGACGTAGATGGATCTTCTAACAGGACTCTGCTCCTGCGCACAAAGCTAAAACCACGCAGGAGTGGCTCAGAGTCAATATTCCTGGCTTTATAGCAGCAGAAGATTGGCTATCAGGGAGTCCAGATCTCAATCCACTGAATTATGCTTTGTGGTCAGAATTGGAGAATATGGCTTGCAAGACTCCCCACAGAAATTTGGGAAGCCTTAAAACAGCATTAACCAGAACAGCGTCCTCGATCTCCATGGAAATCGTACGTGCGGCTATAGCCCAATGGCCACACCGTTTGAAAGCTTGTGTTAAAGCAAAAGGGGGCCAGTTCGAGTGAATACAATTTTTTTAATAACCAATATTGTCTTCTAATAAATGAAATAATTTTGAATACAATATGAATATTGTTTTTTTTTTTATCGCGTTTTATATTTGTAACAGAACATATGGCAGGACTAGGTAGTTTCGATGAAACTTTTATTTCATTTTAATGCTTGGGCCTTGCAATTATGTACGAAATACAATGTCATTTAAATGACAGGCTTGCCAGACCGGTGGTTTTAAAACCACTAAAAGAATAACCATAATAAGCCTTCTGTGCGAAACGAAAGCCGTATATTGATGTAATCTCTTCCGCATGACTATGGCGAAACGCCTAACGATAAATATTTAATTTAATTTAATTCATTAATTAAATCCCTCCTTTCTCTTATTCTTTTCCAGTTAACGAAGCTGCGGTTGGCCCTGGACAGCGAGACCGCAATACATTCGAATCTGTCTACCAACCTGAAAAATGGTAACAACGAAAACACCAATGCAGCAACGCCTTCAACAACCGGCGATAATTCTATTAATCAGACTTTAAGTAAATCAAACATTTTAGGGAAATCGGAAGAGCGAATTCAAGCACTGAGTGTTATTATGTTGTATCTGTGTACTGGTCTGCAGCACGCTCAAGGTGTTGCCATGCAGTAAAACACAAGCATACAAAAAGGATATAATCTCCATTGAATCGCAAGTGAATTTAAGATTTTAGCAAAGGAGATTATAGGCTGCATTATGCAGAACTTGTAGATATTTGATAAGCTCAAAAAATATCTACGTAATAAAAATTAAGTGTAGGGAACGAAAACGTTTGATTCCACTTCATTGGTTGATTGTTACGTACAAAATGGGGAATTTTCATCGCTAAAGTCCAAAGAAAACATAGTGGTATTAAATCCTTTTTCGATTGAAAGTTAATGAATGAACACCACTGTTACACAGACACAATGAACAGAGATAAACAACTACATAAATAAGGCTGAACCCAATTTTAAAACCAAAATAAAAACACTACATTTTATGGAATTTTGAAGTAGTCAAATTACAAGTATTATACTCGAAAAATAGCAAATATAATCACAACCATAGTAGCAAATTAAGATATCCAAAGGAACGCAGAGTATGATGAAAAATTTACTGCGAAAAATTTACAGAAGAATTCAAATCAATTGAATGTTTGAAATATGACCTATTTGTAAAACTTCGTAATGATTTCAACATTTAAAATATCAAAAGCACTTATAAATACAAAGGAGTAGATCGTGTGGCAGATTTCAAGATTTCAAAAGGAAGTATAAGGGAAGTTGCGTCGAGGCGAAGATTTTCCCCTGTAGACTGGAGTCCACGAAGTCATGGACGACGCATCGGTTTATCGTGCAACGAGTAGGTGTGTCAAAAATTGCCTCTTTTTTACGTAATGCTAATACTTAGCTCGTTTTACTACTGAGTCTTTCAACAAACACAGAAATGGTTCCTTAACGTGTGTTTCAAGAACTACAATGTAATGTTCATCAACCAATGAAAAAATCATAAATAGTTTAAGCAGGGAAATCATTCATTTTTCTAGAGTTGGGTTTAGATCTTGTAAGGGCAATTTTTCGCATCAACTTCCTATATTTAAAACTTAAGTTTCATAGTGGATATACCGACTTAATTTATTGATCCAGTAAAAATCGTTATCTTTAATATTTTCCAATAATAACACCCATTATTAAAGCGACGTTGTTAAAAAGTTTATTAGTTGGAATTGACACTTTGCGTATATCTAAATTAGTACTAAGTATTGTTTTTCAAAATGGAGCAATGACTCAAATTATAGGGAATTGCCCTATAACATCCATTATCTCAGAAGTGGATTCAGATCCTTTACGGGCTTTAAGAATAGATGGAAGAACTGTTCAAAATATCCTGAATAATTTGCGAAAATACCTATGTGAGACAGATTTTACAATGATTCAAGTTTGGCTGTAAGTCCAAGTCAAGTCAAGTTTGGTCCTCGGGCCATCCGATTCATATTTATAATACAACTTGATCTGAATTATAGAAAACTATCTACAATACTATGCCCTTAGAAACTGTCAATGCATTGATGTCATTACAATTTCCATAGCTATATCAAAGATTGGATTAGGTCACTAATAAACCAATCAATTGAAAGATGTGGACTTCAGGTTATTAAACAAGTCCATTTAGATATTTGTTTGCTTAAACTTAAATGTAATTAAATTTTACCAACTTAAATGGCAACTAAAATAGAAATTTGTATCTGTTATGCGCCTTACGTAGAAAAGATTTCAGCGCTCTTCTCAAATTCGTCACACCAAATTTTGACAGCATTTCAAAAACTTGATTCCTGCACAGATTTTACAAAGTATATATCTTCCAATACTCCCAGAACTAATTGTATCTTCCCAGAAGTTGTCTCTCAGAAATCAGGATTTTGCACTATACATCCGGACAGACAGGACTAGCATCTGGTGTAATCAGTTGATTGTTCGTAGAGGAAAGGATTTGTACATTAGTTTTCCCTTAATTCCCATGCTATTGTCGCTGGTTTTGCTAACGGCGGTACGTGAAATCATCCACAACTCTAAAGTTATAATTGTCAAAGATCACGCAGTGTTTCCAACGAACATACTCCTTGTTCACAGAACCAAATAACTTGGGTTTATTGTCGTTTGCCGCCAGACCCTTATTGCCTAATATTTTCAATGTTAGAGAATACTGCAGTAACATCTCACGGTTCCGGCTAATGTTATCTTTGTAATCAGAGTAAGCAAGTTACATATTTATATAATTAAAGTTGACTCCACACGTTAAAACTGCAGCTTTCCTTATAGTCACCTTATTTCAATTGCAACAAAATTACTAAGCATCATATTTACTGGGGACTTCACATCAGCCCATGTTGTTCTACAAAGATGTAAAACATGCGGAGGAATGCTAAACCCGGAGAGTAGTATTTGGCTAAAACCAAAATCGCTGGTAAAGTCTTTGTGATTGAATGGGGAGTGGCATTTCACAGCCGGGTGCTGCAGACCCATAGAGTACCAGAGTTAGTGAAGTAGGCCTCACCTCCGCCAATGGGGATTATGCTCCATACTAGCATAATCAATTTGGTATCTTCTGGCTGTAAGGAAGGACTGACAATTGCGGTAACTTGCTATCCTATTACTAGATAGTCCAAGTCAACTTGGCTATAGCAATGGAGCGCTAACAGTCGCATTGTAATATGTCCAGTGTGGTAAGCATAACCTAGGTAAGGCCTTAACTGTGAGACTCACGTAAAACCCCCGTGAACAGTGTAGAAGAGGCTTCATAGCCGACGAAAAGGC
>JAHXMU010000526.1:140058-172001 GCA_019455685.1 Philornis downsi | reverse complement strand
CATGCACACGTACATTTGACAGAAAGTTTGTGTGTGTGTGGGTGTGTTTACAGACTACTATCTGTGTAAGATACCGATTTATATACATATAATATATATATATATTATATGTACATAATATATATATTTATCTGTATACATACATATACATATATATAATTATATTACTATTATATGTGTAAATATATATATATATACATATATATGTATAATATATATATTATTATATATACATATATTTATATATAATATATATATACGATATATATACATTATTTATATGTATATGTTTTTCCTAAGTCTCAAACTCTACAATGCTGAATTTACACACACACGTACACGTGTAGTATGTGCTATATACAATTTACGTATTTAACGAAATTAGAAAAAAATGAAAGTAACAACAGATAATATTACACATATACATACATACTCTCTTAGATACTGAATACCTTAATGCATTTGCTAGAGCTTCGACTGCAGTGAGTCCTGCGTTTTTTTATACTTACGTACACACATACTTACATCTGGATTTTCTTCAACGTACTTATAGTTCTGATTTCCTTTACCAGTAAGTACTTCTGCTCTGCGTTTATACTGCAGAAGCGGACAGTCGTTACATCAATCGAATTTCTTTACTTACTTACATACATATGTATAATATAAGCGCCCACTATTAGAATACCTATAGATAGATGCTTTCATACAACACACACACAGACACACATACACCACCCATAAACATGTACCGAAACAAATCTTTACATCTCGAAGCCATTAATAGCATTTCATCGGAGTTGATGAGAATGCGCAGCGACGCTGGCGCAATAATGACAGGTTGAACAATTGCATTTAACAGCAACAACAAGAACTGAACTTTATTAGATGTCTAATATAGACTACTACGTCACACATACACATACACATACACACACACATTTTCACACACAGTAACGAAGAAGCTACAGTGGTCGACAGACCTATTGGGCACTGGGTTCCAAATAACAATAACATCAATCATTCTTCATATGCAACAGATGTTAAGTTGTGTAAAACTTTAACGCCATCTTAATTTTATAACGGCAAACAAAAACAAGAAAAACTCGAGTGTAAAACATCGAATGTTAAAATTGAACATCTCAAACCAGCATTAAAGTGATGTTTAGCAAAAAAAAAATTAACTACAAAGATAATCTCAATCTTCAGTTTAAAATTTTTCGCTTTAGTGTTGTTTTCTTACTTATCGAAGTTAGGATTCGTGTCACTACGATTATGAATCCTTACCAAGGGGTCCCTGACTGAAATGCTGGAACATTAAGTTTTCATGCCGCACTCACTGATCCCATCGAATGCCGTTAAAGCAAGCTCCAAAGTCCAAGTTTCCATACCCATTTTTAGTAAAAACTTAATTCTACCTAGGCCTAGGTCAGCATGGCCCTTACATTGTTTACAAATGTGATATATATAGGAACGCGTCTCGAGTGTTTTATTTTTTACTAATGTCAACCGCTGTACATCATCTATATATTAATGGACATTTAAGATAGCAAAGTAGAATAAGGTTGCGTTCACAAAAGGTAGTGATGTCGTGTCGTTTCCTGCCAATTTCTTTCAAGCTCAAGCCATATCGTCTAAAGAGATCTTTCGTGTTTTTAATAATTCAACCTTTGCGCCAAAATAGCACCTACCTAATTTTAAGCTATCTCTGTTTTCGAGACAAAAACCAAATAATGCAAATGCAAATTACTGGTGCTTTTTTCGAATTTCATTTTTTAAACTCAGAATGATGGATAGGAATTTAAATTGTTCAAAAACTGTAATTTAAATAATAACATTTGTATAAACTACGTTTACACTTTCTTGGCACATATAAATTAAGAACAATTCCTTCTTCTTTTGTAATCCGTCCTAGGTGAGCATGAGCTGTCCCCAAATTGTCTGCTTACTTTTTCTCCCCAATCAAAAATTCCCTTCTGTTATAATTTCTCGACATATTGCGAGAAATTATACTCATATACATATATACTCTAATTTAGGTTCTTGGATTCTCTACTTTCCTCAATAAGCAAATCTCAAGCTCATGGTCCTTCGAGTCGGATATAAACCAGTGACCTATGGTTTTCCGAGTGTCACATTCACATACTTATATAATTTATGGCACTAAGTGTTGCATTCGAAGAAGACATGTAAGATTAGGTCAGGTTAGGTCAATGTGGCAGTCTGAGTAGACAGACTCACTTAGACTGTATAGTCCATTGTGATGCCACAGAAACTAGAGATATGGATGTCCCTAGTTTCCCCCGTTGAACCATCTTGAGCGCCTCAAGAAGCTCTTAAGTCGGACAATATATCGTCCAGATGTCCCAGGTCCCTAAAGAAATAAGAGCCCAGTGTTGATCCCCGCCAGGGCGGAGCAATTGCAGAGAAGATGGTCTATGGACTTCTCCTCTTCTTCATCCCTACAGTTTCTGCAGAAGTCACTAGTCGCAACCCTCAATATCACTGCATGTCTTATAATCAGACAGTGACCAGTCATGACGGGTACATGCAATGAAACGTCGGGTCTTGATAACGACAGCAGTGTGTATGAACGCTTCAGATTTAGGCGAGGCCACATTTGTCTGGATTGATTACAGACTTCCACCTGCCATTTGCGACTAAAAATGATTTATATCGCTGTAGGAGCTTGTAAGTGGCCAGAGGCGTGGCCACAGACTCCAACTGGGTTGGAGTCTGTAAGGTTGCCCCTAGTCTCTCTAGTTCACCCGCTCTATAGTGCCCTGGTATGTCCCTGTGGCCCGGCACCCACATAAGATGAATGTTAAAATGCTGAGCCATCTCGTTAAGAGATCTGCGGCAATTCAGGGCATATAAACAGGGACATCTGCTGTTTATTCCAAACAAATACGAGTACATACAAAAACGTACACAATTCTACTTTTGTTTATCAGACGAATGGTACAGAAATAAGCTAAAAAAGTGGTCCACTGACACGATGACTTGTAAACCATTAATAAGTCCCCAAGATGCCATGAAACCAAATCTGCTATGGCATTAGGGTTGGAAAACAACGCCTCCTTTTGTGAGAAAATGTAAACAAGTCAATCAGCTGTTTGCTCGTATAAATATGTTGTCTACATTGCGAGCGCATGCCGAAAGTTTCACTACTATTGTGAACGCAGCTTAACACACACTCCCTTATACACATACCGTACATTCACTCGCGTGTACGTTAATTACCTTATATAATGAAGCACCGAACCAAAAATAAACATACAATTTGACCAATTTAGATGTATTAACTAATCAGTAGCTTTAGTATTCAAGACAACTGACGACTACAAGTCCGTACCTTATCCCACCAGAGTAGCGAATGCTCTAAAGAATGCAGAGGCACATGAAATGTACATGTAACGCATAACCGAGCGCGTGAATGGAAATCTGAAGGCAACGAATTTCGTGCAGCAATCAAATTTCCATAGGCAATATTTGAAAGCTGTTATGTTTTAACAGAATTTGTCTGAAGATGAAATTATCGCTAATTAAGAACAGCTCTAAGCATCATCATGAAATTGGAAATTGGCAAAGTCATACTTAGAATGTGGTAAAGTTTCGTTTAAGTTTTCAGTCGTAGTTACTGTTTCAATTTTAGGAATGCAGTAACTTTACATTTTACACTTCTCATGCTCACATACAGATTTATCATGCTCGGGATAAATTTACAGCAGCCGAGAATAATAAGAGTAAGAATATACTGCCACTTCTGTATTGAATAGTCCTGTAGAATTTTATCACATTACAATTAAACGAAGATCAAAGAAATCACTAAGATGATTGTTACTAGGGCGTAGCTTGTTTTTTGTGGGACACCAGCAGAACACATGGAAATCGCGCCTGGTTTAAATTAGTTGCTTTCCTTCTTCTGTTGGTCAGGCAATTTTGTGTAGTATCATACAACGCACCTTTTAGTGTTATGAAAAATAAGACAGACTATGCAAACTGTTTTTTTTTATTGTTATTGAAGCCCGAAGGATCTGCTGGCAAATGTGTGTATGCATACTTACAGCATTCCATTGCTCGGTGGGGTCAAGGATATGCATCCGTGGATAGATAGGCGTATGTTGGATAACTGAACGAAACCAACAGTACAATCAATCAAATCATGATAAATTCCATTTCCCCCAATTCATCCCCTCCTCCAACCAAATGTTGAGTACTTTGAAATATTGATTTTAATTGCAAAGAAATTGTTAATTGTTATGTCTGTATATTAATAAGTTTACAATACAAAAACACATACATATAAACAAACATCTATGAGTTTGGGTTAGTTGAAGATGATATGGATAAACCAAACTCTCCCTCTCTCTCACACACACATACACACACACACAAACACAGACACATAGTTAATGTTGAACTCCACTCAGTAGGCTGTAGTTCCCATACCAAAGAGATAACAAGCAAATTAGTTTAGATAGATAGAAGATATGTACATACATACATACATGCACACATAGTGTGTGTTAATTGTCCTTAGACTCATTAACGCAAATATACCCACATCCCATGTACATACATACATACATACATACATACACGTGCGTGCACGCATACTCGTATGAATTTCATGTCAATTGTATTGGAATCACATTATTGTCATTACCACATTAAATATCTTAGGCCCTAAGTAGGAAGCTACATACATACATACATGCATACACACCTTAACCCATTAACGTACATACATGCATCAATGTATTGACTTTGCCTTTGTTCGCAAACGAGAGACGCAGAAAGAGCGAGAGAACGAGAGAACGAGGAAAAGGAGTTTTATTGGTTTATTTAGCTTTAATCGTTGAACGATTCAACAAGACATTTACTCAAAATTTAATTGTAGGAAATCATCGTCACTAATTATAATGTGAATGGCATTGGCCGTTACTACTACATAGATGTATTAGACACATACACACACACCCACACAAACGTATATGTAATTCTGTAACCTGTATAGCAAAATATTTAGAAAATGGCATACATCATATATTATACAACACACTATGCAAGTTTAGTTTGTATTGACAATATTCACACATACTCGTGCATTCGTAGCTTCTATCATACACACATCCATGCTTACATCAAATAGATTGGCTGATAATCGCTTGCATTGATTAGAGCATTATGTTATGTTACGACGGAGGAGGCCAACATGACAATGCCGAGGCGATGCAGCACGACTGCCGGTCAGATGATAGCGGCGGTGACAGTGGCATTGCCCATCCATCCGAAGGAGCTCAAAGGCGCGGAGTCTACCGAATCGAATTCCACCGTCCCGGCCCAACTGTTCATCTGTGTAAATAAGTACTCGAATGCGTGCTCTCAGTGCTACTCGTTCGAATGTTACGTACATGGACATGTACATGTACCCTGTATGCGTACATGGACATGTGCATGACCTGGGCTTGCTTAGTTATTACGAAATTATAAACAAAAAAAGAAAAAAAAAACAAAACAAAAATTGTATTTAACATAACTATTATATCATTGTGTCATATCGTAATACAATTATAACTTAATCTAACCTATAAACGGACAAGTAAAAGCGGGAAAACAGATATCTTCAGACGAACCTTTCTTTCGAAATCATAACAAGCAACAACAAAGATACTTACATATACTACAACTTAAATATATATATATATGTATATATATATATTTATATTTATATTTGTATATATATATAAATGTATATATAATATACATATATATGTATATATACATATATACACACACGAATAGAGCAAAAATATTAATAACTGTAGGCAATTGTAGACACTAAATGCTAATCATCATCATCAACATCATCATCATCATCGTCATCGTTATTACCAATTAACTAAGGAGAGACATTCTGAAGAGACATTCTACGTGCATTTTATTGCCCCGATATTGTCAACGGATTTTCTGCCTAATTCAGATGCGAGCATTTTAGAAAAGTTATCGTTTTCTTTGAACCAGGTCTAGCTTTTGAGATGTGGTGGTGATACGAAAATTGAAAAAGGTCCAATTTAGTACTTTTATTTTGATTACATATTTACTCACTAGGTTTGTGAGGTCAAAAACTACTAAGAACTAGGATCAGCTGGCTTGAACAGTTCTATCAATGTCCTTTCTGGCTTGTTGTAGTTTTTAATACTAATAAGTATTTGACATACAGCTCATTAGCTGAAGAAGATCTGAAGAAACAAGTAAGAGTAAGACGTTAAAAATTAAAACATTGATGATACCGAAAGTAAATAGTAGAAAACATAAATGAGTAATTTTTCATAACGTACAACAGATATAAAAAACTCAGTATTTGACGTTCATATGTTTGTGTATACCGAGAAAACGCGCTGCTCTGCAAGTGCCATCAGATGGCAAGAAAATGTTCACGGGTCGCAGCACACAAATGTTTTCAGTATTTTTAATTTCGATGCGAGATTGCTCTGAAACTAGAACTGACCAAAGAAAAGAAAATATATTTAAAATCTTCATACCCGGTTTAACAAAATCTGCTAGGAGCTCCTGGTGTGGTCACCCAAAGATGCGTATGTGTGTATATATCGGGATAGCAAGGGCGCGCTTCATACCGCAATGTCCAGCTAGTGCCATCAGATGCCTGAAAAACGTCCATGAATCGCTTTAGATGCCCATAAGTGTTTATAAAATTTAGGGGGCGCATCGATTCGTTACAGTAACAATCATGTTGTAGAAAATGAACATCTCGACAGCAAAAAGTTTGCATCATTAATGCAGCACTCCCTGCCAGTTATAGATGGACACAAGTGATTATAAAATTTAAGGGGCGCATCGATTCGTTACAGTCACAATTATTTTGAAGAAAATGAGTATCTCGACAGTAGAAAGTTTGCATTATTAATGCAGCACTCCGTGCCAGTTATGGTTGAAATGTGGTTAACATATATTCACACAGCTGAACATATGCATGGTCCTTCGAGCCGTATATGAACCAGCGGCCTATGATTTTCCGTGTGTCATATTCACATACTTATATAATTTATTTACATTCAAAATACGGCACTTAGTGTTGCATTCAAAGAAAGCATCATCTGTTTATTTCAAACAAATACATTCGTCTGTTTATTAGACGAATGAAACAGAAATAAACTAAAAAAGTGATCCACTGACACGATGACTTGTAAAACATTAATTAGTTCCCATTTTCGTCAAGATATCATAACAATTCTAACAACTATTTAAACACATAGTTAAATATTACAGTTATGGTTGAATTTTCGTCGTGTTTAATAGTATGTGTGAGAATTTTCAAATCCCTATCGATTTTTTTCAACAAACAGCAAGTTTTATTCGTCAACTAATCGGCAATTTTAAGGTAATGCAAAGACGACGCATTACTTTCTTTAAAAAATCTGAAAAAAAATTTTAATAACGTGGTCATCATCCTGAAGGAAGTTTAGAATGCTGCTCACATGTACCGCTTTTAGTTTTTTAATTTCAGTCACGACATTCGTTTTATCCTTTCATAACACATGGCCTCATATGAACGTAGGTTTTGTTTGCCACCAGCAATTATTTTGTTGAATACCAGCCTCCACCACTAATCTCTCACCATAAATATTGCTATAGACCAACTGCTCGGGGCTTCAACTAATCATGACTTCATCAAATTTAGTCAGTTAATTGAAAATCATTCGCGTCGCACAAATATCATGATTATTATGTAATAACACATTCAAATTGTTTAAAAGCGAAACGAAAAGCCTGATTAGCCAGTTTTATCCTTGGATTGTGTCATTCCTCCTACCATTAATATCTTTTCGTGTCTTTCAAGTCTGGTTTTCATAGTAAAGCTCTTGGATCTGAGATATATTTTGAGAAAATTAAAATTAAAAAAGTCCCAATTTGGTAATTTGCAAAAGTATAATTGTAACTAATAAGAGATTTTGAGTATATTTATCGATTTTAAAAGTACAGAGTATTTTTACCTAAAGAAAGCTAAAATGATTTGTTCCATCTGTTTAAGGACTTTCTATAGGTAAATTTTGCAATCTTGTAAAATAGTCAATTAAAAAGGAAAGTTCTTCAAATAACCTCTAAAATTAACATGACTGCTTATGATTGCCGATTTTAAAAGGACAGACTATTTTTACCTTAAGAAAACTAAATTGGTTTCTTTTGTCTATTTAAGAACTTTCTATCACAGCCGCTACTAATACAAAAGGTAAATTTTGCATTCTTGTAAAATAGCAATCAAAAAGGGAAAGTTTTTCAAATAACCTCTGAAATTAGCATGACTGCTTATGATGGTCGATTTTAAAAGTACAGACTATTTTTACCGTAAGAAAACTAAAATGCTTTCTTCTATATGTTTAAGGACTTCCTATCACAGCCGCTTCCACTACTAAGGTAAATTTTGCAATCTTGTAGAATAGCAATCAAAAGGGAAAGTTTTCCAAATAATATCTGGAAGTAACCTCCAAATAACTTCTATTTGTGGTGGTCATTCAGCTACGTTAAATGTAATAGATAATACTTATTCAATCGGTTAAATCAATCGGTTAACATATTATTTTTGTTATATTCAATTGAATATAAAGACAGAGTACGCAGTGTTGTTTTAATTTCGATAAATTTATTTGGAATATACTTGGCGATAAATCGACATGTTGCACGTTCTGTTTTTACCGGCAATATCGCCACCTGATGCACAAATGTGACCAATTATATTGGATTCCCTAAAAATTCTTGTCATATTACAATATAAATATTGAAAATGCTCCGTATTAATTCATACTTCATGCATACTACTGTTTTGATGTATTTTTCACAGTATTTTTCACTTTCTTTCCAAAAAATCTCCAATTTTAATCTTATATTTTTTATTATAATATATTTTTCTTTCAATAATAATTTATAATTACTTTTTCATGTTCAGGAATTTATTTTCCAGAGATATACTAATAAAATTAATAGATAAATATATATATATAGGTATAAATATAAATTTCAATAATGACGCAGGGGGCTATTTGTCACCATATCGCCATCTTCTTTGTAGCCTAGTAGAAGCTTCTCAAATTTATGTTTCAACTGGCGAGCGAATTAAATCCCAGCAAAAAATTAGGAACTCATTCTCCAAGAATATGTTGTTTATGTGCCTTCTACCTTCCTGCATCCCAGCAAAAAAGTAGGAAATCATTCCTCAAGAATGTGTTCTCTTCTTTTGTACCTTCAACGAATGTTATTTGGACATATTTTCCACTTGTTATGAAGATCATTTTAAGATTATAACAATTCAAAAAGCTGTGTTGAATTGTATTTATTTCAAAAGAATGATAAATTTATCATTAAATTATAAATTTAAAAGATATATTTAATGGCATAATATATGTATTTTTATTCACTTTTCTGATTCTAATACGATTCTGGGATACAATATTGAAATGAATTCTATGTTGAAAATTACTATCCTTTTCGAAGAACCAACTAAACATTACTGTAAAAATTTAAGCATTAACTTAGCATTACTATAAAAATTTGTGTAAAAGTGGTAGGGTTTTCACTGGTTCATGAGATCAAATGAAAATGCCCTGAAATGGAGATAAAAAACACAGCATTTCTCCTATGACAAGCCCAGGTTAAACTTATCGATGGTTATTCAAATTTTCATTACTTCCGCATTAAGAGTTGCGAATTTTTTTTTAACATCTTTGGATGCTCTTTATTTTTGTTTTTCTTTTATTTTATTTTATTTTTTTTTTTTATTTCTTTATTTTTTTCGATGTAAAAATTTCACATCAGCCCCTCAGTAATGAAAAGTTTAACATTTTAATAGAAATCTTCAGCTAATCAACTATTCAAATTTCATTTAAAAGTAATGCCAGAATTTAGAGCGTTGTGTGACTTTATATTAGACAAAGTTAGGCATAAGGAAACACGAATTACGCCAATCTTGTTGTAAAAAAAAATGTCACTGAAGGTTTAAAATCTGCAGAAAAATGAGGACAAATTCATTTTTCAAATGTGATATCACTGGACATCAGTGATTCCGATTCGGAATCGATTTAGCTATGGATTAGCTGTCTACTTGGCTAATTACAGTTGATTTGAGCTGTTCAATTATTCATTATTTCGTGCTAGCACATTTGCTTCGTATCACACATCCATTGGCAAGTGCATTCACTGATATGAGCTTATAAGTAAAAGTAAATAACTAAATGAGCTTATAAATAAATAAAAATGAATCAAAATTTATAATCAGCCCAGTGGCAAAGATTGAAAAATAATATTTAAAATGCTATCTATGTGCTAAGGCAGCATCCACATCTGCAATCGATTTGGCAGCACTTTTCGGCCAAACGCACGATGCGTTTCCTACACAATGAGCTGCCAGTGGACTGACTACATTCTTAATCGTTTCTAAGCGAAAGATGATAGAAAGTCTGCCAAAGGTTATACACTATAGGCAGTCTAAACTGTCCAAAGTTTAGAGAACTTTTCTTTATTATTAATTACATGTTTGAAATTATATTGGAATAATTTGTGACGAAATCGGATAACTGAGAAAAAAAGCATTTCAATGTAAGTAGTAATAGAAATAGCTGATACTATATGTATACATTCGTCTAGAAATTGAGTTTTAGAGACCGCTTTCAAAATTTACAGAAAACAAGTAGAACTAATTCTTCTTCATATTACGAAAAGTTAGAACTTATTCCGTTGCTTTACAAGTTTGTGGGTGAAGCCCCGCTGCAAGGTCCTGCGCTAACATCCATCACGAATGCCTGCTTTTCGGCATGTCTTCATTCGATGTGCGTTCCTTTTTTTGTTGCAGACTTTCCACGCAGGCGTCAGTTCTCTCCTCTCCATTCCTTGGCATGAAATGTCGAATGATAAGAGAATGTAGAGTGCATGCCTGCGCGCCCCTTCGTTTTGCGTTATTTCTTTCCTCCCGTGGAATTCATGTAGACACAATTGCGAACAAACAAACACATACATACACACACACACACACATACAGGCATAAATAAATATATAGGCAAAACGGAAGGAAATACTCTCTATTAAACCACTGCCACAGAAGTAAGAACAATTAAATTAAATTCGAAGAAACAAATAGAAATGATCTAATAACTGAATATCAACATTATGAACTTTATGAAATTATACATGCATACAAACAACGTACGATACGATACGATACATACGGAAACTATTTATTATTATTATTAACTAATTCGAGAAGGAAACCAAAAAAGTAAATACTAATTAACTACGATAATGACTAAAATAATTTAGAATGAAATATAGATACATACTTATATATATATATATATATGAAGTACGTATATATATGCATATATATATATACCATACATACATACACGCATACATAGTCATACATAACTACATACTAATGCGAATATTAAATAAATAAAACAATTAATTCATTCAAAACGATGTTTAAAATTTAAGACATTAGCGTACAACTAAAATCATAAAAAAAAGAAACAAGAAATAAATAAACAAACAAATCAAGTATTAACAACAACAAAAAACTTTACAACAGTACGAACTTAGGTAATGACTTGTTACAAACAGACAAACGGACAGAGAGACTGCTGACTCTTGCGACTGAATGACCCTAATCCATAAACGAACAAAAGGACGTGGCTAGCAACTGGAATCATAGCAACAGCAACAACAACAGAAACAACAACTATACTATACTATATAAATATTTCATACTTTCAGCAAACTCACATCCTCTCGTTAAATTACATATACATACATACATACATACAAATGCATAAGAATGCATCACTATGGTCTTAGTTATAATTTATCGAATCATTGGACAAGAATAATGAGTAACATTAATAATAATAATAATCAAATTATAACGAATATTACAACTATAGCATACATACATACATATACATACATACATATGCATACACACATACATACATACATACAAACAACCAAAACAAACAATAGTTCTTTGCGTGAGAATTAAACCATGTTAAATTATTTACTGAAAATATATGAAAAACAAAGTGAAAAATCATTCCAACGATTCATCTTCATGTGTTTTATTCTCATCAGAATCAATCCCACCAACGATAGCAATTCTACCATGCGTGAAGGGAACAGGATGTGGGCCAGAGCTCACATTGCACCGGCACAAAATACGAATATAATAACTGTGACACCCCCACCCAATTACAGTGGTACTTTTGCGAAACTGTTATCTGAGATAGTTTCTTCCTGGATCTGCCAACTTCTCTTATATGTACACAGAATATACATATATGCAGCTACATATGTATATGTATATATAAATAATAATTAATTATTAAAGTTTAAATACAGGGTGTCCGTCGGAAAGGTATACTACTTTTTTTTGTTTATAATTTTTGAACAAATAAAAGAAAATGGATCCTATATTGATAAATATTTTATTTAATGTTGGCAATTATGTATGGAATATGAGAAAAATGCCCGCCTCTGTTAGCCTCACAATTGCGAGCCCTTTTGAGCACATTTTTCATTATATTTTCATCAAGAATATTTTGTTTGAGTTGCCTTGCTTTTCAGACATCCCCACAAAATGAAGTCCGGAGCAGTCAAATCAGGCGACCGTAGAGGCCAATCAACATCACCATTTCTTGAAATAACTTGTTGTGGAAAGAGGTCTCGCAGTAATTCCATTGTAATCCTGTCTGTATGCGATGTGGCACCGTATTGTTGACACCAAATATTAATCAAGCCCAAAGCAAGCAGTTGTGGCGTTAAAAAGTTTTCAATCATATCACGATATCGCTCCCCATTGACAGTTACCGTTACGCCGTTTTCAGTTTCAAAGAAGTAGGGTCCAATGATTCCATCTGACCAAATTGCACACCAGACTGTCACTTTTAATGGATTTAAAGGTTACTGATGAGTAATTTGATGGTTTTCCATCGCCCAGAACCGACTATTCTGTTTATTTACATATCCATTCAAATGAAAATGTGCCTCGTCACTCATTATGATTTTTTCATGAAAATCGGGGTTGTCATGGGCGAGCTGTAACTTTCTATTGGCATATGTAGAACGGCGTAAATGGTCTTGTGGAAGAAACTCTTGTGTCAACTGAATCTTAAATGGAAACAAATGCAAATCCTTGTACAAAATTGTGGCCAAAGCTGTTCTTTGAAGACCAATCTTCTGAGCACGACGTCGAATTGAGGTTGATGGTTGGTTTTGAACACTTTCTTGAGCGGCAGTAATGTTTTCAGCCGATCTTGCAATACGTTGTGGTCCATGCTTGGCCCTATCAGCTACATACCCTCTTTCTTCGAAATCATTCACTACACGCTAAATAGTGCGTCTTGTTGGCAGGTTGTTTCTCCCAAAAATTTCACGTAACTTTCTCATCGTCACAGTAATCGATGAATGATGTTGATAAAATGTTTTAACAATTAAAACACGTTGGTTTATCGAATACTTTTCCATAATAAATTTGCCACGGCTCTACTTCACGACTGCCAGATATGAACTGTCAAGACTAATGTTTACCAAAATGGCGGCAAAACAAAATAGTATACCTTCCCGACGGACACCCTGTATATATAAAAAAGTGTAATTTTCTTTCCAGACGTGGGTTTGTCCTTGTACGAACTATTTGTTTTAATCTGGTTCAATTTTTTCATTCATATAACAGATGGACCATCTTTTCATATATCAGATGGAAAAATTGAACCAAAATGAAACAAATAGCTCGTACAAGGACAAACCCACGTCTGGACACAAAATTACACTTTATATTACCTCTCATACAAAATTATTCAGCTTCCCTTATCATTTTTCCAGCGAAAACCTGCTTTATGGCAGGTTCATTTCGGAAGGAATGAAGATATGTATCATTCAATAATCAGTTCAAAACGCCAACAAACAGGGCAGAGACTTACAAATATGTATATATAAATTTGTCTCACGTCTGTCTATTTGATTTTATAGCATGTTGTTTCTAATTGACGAAGAAATGGTTAAAATTGTTAGAATAATTCCGTTCAAATCCCATTTTTAGAAGATGAATTCAGTTCTAGTAGCAATATTGCGGCTTAAAAACAAAAAAGCTGCAGGCGCTGATTGCTGGCCGGCAAACCTGTTTAAAACCGGTGACGATAATCCGATTAACAATATGCATCAACTCCTAAATGCCGTTTGATAATTGGAATTTAAGTTTTCCTTTGTCTATCCTGTGTTCAAAAATAAGCGACCCAAGTGGTGTAAAATCTATTGCGGTATCATTGCTTATAAGATGCTGTCGAGTGTGTTATGTGAAAGACTAAAGCCGATTGTAGCTGACCTAATTGGGCTTTATCCGTGTGGCTTTAGAACTGGTAAATCAATAACTGAACAGATATGCACATTACGCCAAATTCTGGAGAAGACCCAAGAAAAACAGGACGATACGTACCATATTTTCCTAGATTATAAAACTGCCTTGGACAGCCCGATACTGCAAAGACGATGAAACCATATCCGAGTTTGCAATTCCCATGAAGCTTATACGTATTTGTAGGATAACGCTAACTGACTCGAAGTCCTCAGAGAAAATGGGCAGAAATCTTTGTGAGCCTTTTTACACAAAACGAGGATTTGGACAAGGCGACAACCTATCGTGCGAAGTTTAGGATATGATTATGATTAAAGTTGCAGTTCACACGGCTGGTACCATCTTTAACAAAAGTCGTATGTTAGTCGCGTATGCAGACGATATAGATATTGACAGAAAACTGCGAGTTGTGACTGCAACCTTCTCCAGTATTGAGAAAGAATCAGCAAAAATAAGTTTGGTGGTAAACGGAGACAAAACAAGGTTATTTGTTTCATGAGTAAAGAGTCTGCTCGCTTGGGAAGCTGTGTGAACATTGACGACTATAATTTTGGAGTGGTGGATGAATTCATCTACCACTCGTTCCATTGTAAACAACACGAATGATGTCTGCATAGAGATTAAGAGGAGAACATTGCTTGCTAACAGATGTTACTATGGGCTAAACAAGCGATTCAATGATAAAGTCCTCTCTCGACAAACAAAAATCCGATTGTTGATTTTACCTGTTTTGTTGTATTGCTCAGAATTCTGTGTTATGAACAAGTCTTCGAGAGGGAAATACTCCGGAAAATATATGGACCCATCATCGTTAACGAAGAGTACCGGCGTCGCATAAACAATGAGCTATATATCGACATCGGCGTCGTCAAGTGCATTATTATACAGATGTCATGTTATGCGGATGGACAGAAATGCTCCAATACGAAAAGTTTTCGACAACGAAATTAATAGACGGCGCAGAAGGGGTCGACCAAAACACTGTTGGCTTTTGAAGTGCAATCGAAAATTGGAAAGGAAGCTCAGAGGACTGAAGCGCTTGAAATTGTTTTATATGCCCGGTGTACAATGGGTAAGTAGGAGGCGTGTTCAAAAAACAAGGTGAATTTTCATTTTTCTCAAAAAATATTTATTTATTCCTCAATTTCTATTTTATGTCCTTCAAAGTAGTCCCCCTCAGATATAATACACTTGTGCCCGCGTTTTTTTTTCAATCCTTGAAGCAGTTCTGATATGAACTTTTTGGTATGTCCTTGAGCTCTATCAGCGATTCGGCTTTTATCTCCTCAATCACCGCAAAACGCCGTCCTTTCGCAGGGGGCCAAATCTGGTGAATACGGTGGCTGAGGCATGATAACGGTGTTGTTTTTGTCTCTCACAAGCAAAGATGAGTGAGTAGGTGCATTATCATGATGCCATACATTTTTTTCGACAATTGTGGACATTTTTTTCGTAATGCTTCACGCAAACGGAGCATAACTTCAAGGTAATATTCCTTATTTACCGTACGGCCTTGTGGTAAGAACTCCTGATGCACTACGCCATGGTAATCGAAGAAAACAGTGAGCAAAACATTGACATTTGATCGAACTTGGCGTATTTTTTGGTCTTGGCTCTCCTGGACTCTTCCATTGGGATGATTGGGCTTTGGTTTCGATGTCATAATTATACGAATACCCATGATTCGTCACCAGTTGTGACCCTTTTAAGCAAATCTGGATCACCGTTGACGTCATTCAACAATTTCGTCATTCAATAAATTACCACTACCCTGTGATGAAGCGTCTATAAATGGTAACTATAGCCTCGCGTTAATTATATTGAAATTTCATTATAATAATGTACATATACATTATTTAATTAGTTTAATTTATTACGTAAAAACCAGGAGAAAACGTCTATAATACCAAACATGTTTCATATTCGTCTGTTTGTTGGATAGCGGTCGCAAATCTTTTGCCAAATTTGTTGAAACAGATCATAGCTGGGTATTGTAAATGGACTATATCGACGTACTCCTTGTGGGGTCTCTCATACAAATTTCCCCTGCCACTGCACACTTATTCATAATGTTTGCCTGGCAAATGGTTCATTCAACTCATGTATTCTTAGATTCATATCTTTTACATGATGGCACTAAATTTAATAAAATTTGGTACGGGCCGAGTGTTTGCAAAGTATGATCTCCCAATGAAAGCAGACGGCATTGCCATACCTCCTCTGATACCCTGCACAAATTGGCCGATGTTCAGCAATTCAATCTTTCCTCTATAATTTTTAATCGGCAAGCCACAGTAGCCTAGGTTCTTATTCAATATATTAACTTAAAATTCTGTAAGCCCTGAGAAAAATTGACCACGTAACCGCACCACTTCCGGTATCTCTAATACCAATTGCCGGTTGAGCGCATATATTCTTAGTTTTATATCTTTCTAGCAGTTGTGTTGAATTCAGTAAAATTTTGCACACATTATGCATTTGGTAAAATAAGTTCTGGGAATGAAAACGGAAGGCATTGCCACACACCTTCTGGTATCTCCCATTCAAATTGGTCAACTTATCGAAACTTAATTTTTCCACTGTGTGATAAAAACAGAGAGCATTGCTGTACATCTTCTGATACCTTTCATTGAAATCGGTTAATTTATCGAAATTTAATTTTAAAACTTAATTCATAGACTTATTGAAATTTTACGCAATTATATTGCATTATAATGCTTAATAAAATATTAAAACTTAACCGGATAACTAAAGACTCTCTGGTAACTCCCACACAAATTCTTAGAATCATATTTTTAATTCAATTGGAGTATAATTTAGCACGTTTTAAGCACGTTTAGTTCTGCGAATGAAAAAGTTAGAGTGTTTTTAAAGAATCTGACGACTCACCATGTCCATTGTGGCAACCCTCATATTTTTAAACAAACAAAACGATCTTGTATGATAAGAATGCTAATCGAAAGGAAATTTAGACCAGCGAATTGCTGTGCAAAAGGAAATGCCTGCATCAGTGAAAAGATTTATTACCTTTTGTGCGTAAACAATTCGGCAGAAAGCATTGGACGTTTCAACTAGACTCGGCACCATCACCTAAAGCCCGTGGAACTCAACGCTTCTTTTTAAAAGAAAAGTTACCAGCTAAATTTTGAACAGTGGCCACCATATTTCACGGATTTAAACCCATTGGGTTTGGATTGGATATCAACTAAAACAGATGAGAAGGTCAACGTCTTAAAGATTGCTCTTCGTCGAAAATGGTCCAAAATATATGTATCTTGAGGCCACATTCATGCAGCGTGTGAAACATTCACAAACAGACTCGATGCTCGACATTATCCGCGCTAAAGGAGGCTGCGTTAAATAATAACATTTTTTTTTTCTTAAAATTTAAAATGTTTTACGATGTACTGACGTTTTTAAATAAAAAAAAAATCAAAATTTACAAAATTACGGCTGTTGAACGTAGTTAATCCTCTCCATGAATTGGAAATGAGTTTTCCAAAAATAAGATGAATTAAAAATTATTTTTTTAAAAATTATATAAATTAAAATAAATGAAATTAGATTGAGTTACATTTAATTAAATTATATACACAGAACTAAGTTGAGTTGCATTGAATTGCTTGTATCAAATAATTTGTAAATATTTATCATAAATTGTAAAAATTAAGTATTTATTTTCTTGTGTAAAGGTTACTTCAAACAATCATGTAATTATAAAAACCCTTATTTAATTACCTGGTGGGCACGGAGGTCTTAAGGTTGAAACCAGCGAAAAACTCGTTCTCTTTCCGCCAGCCGTCAACGTACCAATTAAAACCAAATAATGTTAACAACCAATATCCCGGTTTTTTCATCTCCTCCTAAACGAAAAATCCTCGTAAGTATACACATTCCGCCAAGAACCTAAGTTCTTTATTAAACTCTCCAATTTCTCTCGTGGAACCTAAATTCCAAATGAAATCTTCAGACAAAATCTGGCTGATTTACATCTTGGCAATTACATTTTACTACAGCATTTTTAATTGGTAACAATTTAAGCGCCAACCCTTTGGTGAAAAGTTTTAATACTCATTTATATTTTATAAGGAAGATAAATGTCGTAATTTGTATACATTCTTTACCGTTATAAATTTATCCCAATAATTTGTAGTATTGTAGAAATATTTTTTTCGTTTGTTTTACTACTGGAAAGATTTCAATAGTTATTTTTATGTGCTTTAAATACAGGGTGGCGCAATAGAACGTGCATATTTAAAAAATAGATTAAAAAATAAATACAAAAGGCATGGTTAAAATAAATCTAAGGCATTGTAGAGTAATAAATGGAGTTTATTTTTTAAAAATAACATCATATGAATGGTGACCCTCTCTACGACGGCACTCCTCTAACCGCAAACGAAAATTATTGAAAACTTTCTTCAGTAATACTGGTGTAATGGCTACCATTTCACCACGGATATTCTCCTTGAGCTGAACGATGTTTCTTGGATTATTACTATAGACTTTGTGTTTGAGGTATCCCCACAAAAAAAGTCAGGAGGCGTCAAGTCTGGACTACGTGGGGGCTATGGGATATCACCTCTTTTCGAAATCAGTCTGCCAGGGAACATCTGCTTCACCACCGAAATGGAGTCATTTGATGTGTGACAGGTAGCTCCATCTTGTTGGAACCAAGTACTGGAATTCACTATTCTTGAACTTTCAATTTCTGGAGCCAAAAATCCGTCCAACATCTCAACATAGCGTTCCGTATTAACTGTGACGTTTTGGCCCCGCGCATTTTCGAAGAAAAAAGGACCAATTATTCCTCTGCCAGAGATTGCTGCCCATACTGTCACTTTAGGACTATGCAATGGTTTCTGGTGTTTGATTTTGGGATTTTCACTGTTCCAGTAACGACAATTTTGACGGTTTACGAACCCATTCATAAGGAAATGAGCCTCGTCAGAGAAAAGGATATTGTCAAAATTGGAAAATCGATTAAGCATTTCATAAGCAAATGCGAGCCTTGCTATGAAGTCAACTCTTTCAATTCTTGTCTTAATTGCAGCTTATATGGATGCAGCTTAAGATCCAATGTTGAAATTCGTTGCAAACTTCGTCGCGATAGTTGCGATCTATTGCGAGTCGACATTTGTGGATTTCCTCGTACTGACTCCATAACTCTCTCAACATTGTCATTGTCTTGGGCGACCATTTGCTTGTGGTTTAAATGTTGAACCGGTCTCTTCATAACGCTTTACCCATATTTTAATTAAATTAGCACTCGGAGCTTCACTAATTCGCCGTAGTCCATATTCAGCACAATATAGTCGTCTAGTAGCAATATATGAACGAGAGTTCTCGTAAAATGCGCCACCCTGTACTTTGTGCAGTAAAACTTAAATAACTTGGCTACAAAAAAATACTAAGTAATTTTATATATTGGTTACAAAAATATATCTTTTTGCAGTGCACTAAAGAAGAAGCTGTAGAATTCAGGACTTCGAATCGTCGAAATTACGGAGATGTGCATGTGAGAAACACAAAAAGCAGGAGGTCTGTCTCATATTGCTTTCTTCTTCGGATCCAGTGATACCTTCAATATAGACGACTACATCACTCCGGTGCGCACATAATAAGCCTTTAACAAACGATGAATAGAGATTATTATTAGATGCATTGCTATCATTGAAAATCCTCAAAATTTCGCCTCCGGAAGCTAATATTGTTAAATAAAGAATTTAATGTTATCAAAGTAAAATTCATATGACCTAAATGTGTCTGTGTATAGAATTCAATTTGTTGATAATTAGGAAAAAAAGTTATATATATTTTTACCGATATTTTATTTCAACAACGAAAATAAAATGAAAAAAAATTGTTATGGCACATGAAAGATTAGAACATGTGTTCGCTGTGCTAAACTATTGTTTTTTTCCGCAGCGCGTTTTGAAAAAAATGTAGGCGTTGTGAACGAAATCATCGTGATTAATATTTGAACCACCTTGAGCTTATGGTGGAGTTAACGATCATCATCAATGGATTACTATAAATACACAGAACTCAGCAATTTTTATGTCCGGAATTGCTTTATATTGGCTTTACTTTCAACAAGATGATACTAATCGCACACATCAAGGGAAACAATGTATTGGCCACAAACATCCTGTGATCTAAACTATAATCTTGTGAAAAAATGCGGTTAACTAATAAATCGTGAATACCACCTGTGGGTCCCGAATCTTTAACGTGTTTCGAGACTTTATAAGTCAATTGGCTAATTGGTAGTTGCTACGACTGCAGTAAATATTTGTGAAACTTCTTAAATCTTGGAGCAACCTAATATTTTGCCAGTACGTAGTCGGATTGTAAATGGCTCTTTCTGGTGACTAATATACAAATTGATCAATTTTCGGAAATTACTTTTTTTTTTTAATTGCAACTCTTAATTGGCAAATTGCAGCAACCTTAATTTCTGCACATTGAACAGAGTTAACCATTTGGTGGTTTCAATATCGCCAGTCTAGTAAGGCTGACAGCTTTTAAATACCTGCCGTCTGAAGTGTTGTTTATTTAGTGAAAGGTTTGCCATTTACGAATACGGATCGTTTAATAACCGAAGAAAGCGTTAAAAAAGGTTAAAACTTACTACAAAAGTTTAGCTTTTTTTTAAAGCATTATTGACGATAAGAAGCATTGTCAGAAAGATATTCTCCTAATGTCAGTCTGTATGTTGGTATAATGATTATGAAAAAGTCTTGTGCATCTGAGGCTCTCAACTCAAAATCACAATCATTCACTTATGAGAGACATTCGGTCAGAAAAATTAAAAACACCAATTCATATTTTTGCAATTTTCTAAGCAAATATTTTAAACCCTTTTTGAAACATTTATACAAAACGGCCATTTCAATTTCAGAAAATATAAATTGCACTGCAGATCACCCATGAGATCACCTGATTTTCCTGAATACAATAATTTTTTTATATAGATCTAGAAAATTTTAAATAATTTGCTTAATAAAAGTGTAGATTAGCGCATACCATACTATTTCAAACTTTCAAAATAAAACTACAAATTTGCCTCTGATTGAGTTTAGGGAATGCTTTGTTTTTGTTTCATTTTGAATTTTTCAGTTAAATGAACAATAATTTTTAATATCGGTGAAAATTTCTGAGAGTCTGGCTTACAATAAATTGTATTTTTAGTATTTTGGTGACAGACCTTCTTTATCTTGGCAAGAAACGTGGGCACTTTTTGTGCGTTACGAGGTGATTATGGTCGTTATAATCCACCTATTGTGCAAGGAATTGGCAGGATTATAAAGAAATTTGAAGAGATTGGAAGAGTTGTAGATATAAAATTATGGTTGTGGTGGTCATAACCCATCTACTGTGAAAGGAATTGACAGAATTATAAAGAAATTTGATGGGACTGGAAGCGTAGCAGATAAGTATAAAATAATGAAAATATCGCTTCTATTAGTAAAAGTTTGGCGGGTAATCCGAATTTCAATTCAGAGCGCTGTGGCCGACGTTTTTTTTTTTTTTTTTTGCCTGCCTTTTAAGATTGTGAACTAGACGGTATGTGGTTTCAACAAGACAGTGCCATAAGCCACACAACACGACTGATTTTGGCTTTATTACATGAGAAGTTTCCGGAAAGTGTAATTTCACGTTTTGGCGACGTAAACTTTCCACCAAGATCATGAGTTTTGACGCCATTAGACTTTTTTTGTGGGTCTACATCATAGACCGCGTTTACGCGGATAATCCCCAAACGATGGAGCATTTGAAAATCAACATTCGTCAAGTTATCGCCGTGATACAGCGCGAAATGTGGGAAAACGTGGTTGAAAACTACCTCAAAAGGATCCAATGCTGCAACCTATTCTGAGGCGGCCATTTAAATGACTTATATTTCCCACATAATGACAAGGTCCAGGCATTGTAATGAAATACAAGTTTCAAATCATTGAAATCATAGCTCTATGTGTGTTTTATTTAACATTAATTTTGAACCCGAAAAATGGATAACCCTGTATTTCTTTACAGTGCTTGACAAAGTCTGAAAAAAAAGTTAAACAATTAATAATGCCTCTTTTGGTACATAAGGCCATATTTCCCATCCGGTTGCACTAAACTTGGTACAAGTTAAAGCCTTGCTAAAATATTTTCTTAGCATAAAAATGGATCTCATCGCGACGTAATATTCTGGTACCTGCCATACAAATTGGATGATTTTCTGAAAGTTATATTTTTATATCGTAATTTCTAATCAGCAAAATTTAATATCAACATTTTTGTTCATTATATTAATTTATAATGTTTGGCAGAATTTGAGTAATGTCGATCAAGTGACCACACCCTTTCTGATATCTTCCTTACAAATCAGCCATTTTATCAATGTATTCTTATGTTCTTCCTTTCCAAGCAGCTGCACTAAATTTTAACAAATTAATCACACTGACGCATTGAAAATTCTTAGTTCTGGGTATGAAAATGTACTGCATTGCTGCGCCCATTGTGCTACCTCTTCAATACAAAATTGGGCGATTTATTGATGTTCAATTTTCCCCTGAAACTTCTAATTCGTAGACAACAATACTCTATTTTCGATTGCTAATATGTGCGCAGCTTTAATACATCTGTGCAAATTTGAACATACTTGATTGACAATTTTGGTTCCTAAACACGAATAAGTTAAGCTTGGGTTTTACAACTGTGATTGAGCTGTATCAATATGTGGAATAATTGCCACGCCACATATTATATAGCTTCATTCAGAATACCTACCTTCATTCATTACGATACCTACTTTCATTTTTCATTTGATTTCGCTATACAGGGGTTCGCCCCTTAAAATAGTGTCGTATCCATAGAAATATTAGAAAAATCTTGTCATGCAGCTTCAAGCAATGAATAGAGAATCTATACACTTGAACCCAAAACTAAACAAATATATTTTATATCGTTCTGCCAGGACGAGGCAAATACAATAAACATTCTGATACATATGATCGCCATGTGAGCATTAAATATATCGAATTGTTGGGTGACAGCCATGCAGCCCTGATTTGGCACCCAATAACTTTTATTCTATTGCGAGATCAACATTTTTTTTGTGTTTAAAATGCATGTTCTGGTGCTTTTTTTTTCGAAGTGTATTAGGTGCGCAACTAAGCTTACGCTTTTTGCCAATAGATAACGCCAGCTGCAGGTGCTAGTCGATTCTGCCTAAGCTAAACATCATGAACCAACCTTAAGCATATGGTAAACATACCGCCTCGTCGCAGTAGCGATTTTCTTTTGACGTCATATTTTTTTGCTTATGTGAATATGTATGATTTTGTGCCAAATAATCGTCATATGCAGAAGGTATAGATTGATTTTTCTTTTTCAATCGAAGAAACCGGCGGCTGAAGCTCATCGAGAGCTTTAAAACGTTTACAAAGATGCTGCTTTAAGTGAAACAATGTGACGAAATTAGTTCCGTTGCTTTAAAGATGCTGATTTTAATGTTGACGATCGTTCGCGTAAAGGAAGTCGAAAAACCTTGGCTCAAATCACTATTGTGTCGAGGCGGTATGTTTACTATAAGCCTAAGCTTGGCTCAGGGCGTTTAGGTTATGGCAATACCGACTAGCACTAACAGCTGGCGCCATCAATTGACAAACAGCGGGAACTTAGTTGCACACCTAATACATTAACAATAAAGCCGAATAAATCAAAAGAATTTTATTTATGGATTCAAAAAATAAAAATTTTTGGAAGATTTTTATATTTCGTTAAAAAATAAATTATTAATATATTTTTTGTGTGATAAACTAAAAACAACTCAATAATTTAAATTTCAAATAGTTATCACAAATCACAAATAAGTTTTATTTCTTAACGACATAACAAAAATCAAAAATATTTACTGTAAAAGAAATATATTATTAAGGGTGGCGCATAAGTAACGTTAACGGCGACTATATTGAATGCGTTCTCGTGCATCATTTGATTTTAACTCGTGAACCAATTGCGTCTGATATGGGAAAATATATAACATATGTAAAATTCTTTGCAAACACCGCCTAGACATCTCTAACTACTGAGAACGTTGCCCGGTGGAAGGTTTGGGGGGTTTTCCTCAATACTTGCTTGCACTCGAGCAATGGTCACTTCATTTCGAACTGCTCGAGGTCTTTCAGCACGCGGAAGATCACAGACAGCCCCCTGTTGCCCAAAACGCTGAACCAATCGGTAAATTGTTGGAGCGCTAGGAGCACTTCGAACATGAAGGAAATTTCGATATGATCTGAATAATCGAATGCTGACTTTCAAAGTAAAATTGAACAACTTTGGTTCTTTGTTCTGTGCTGAATCTTTCCATCATAAATTTCGCAAGTGTTATTTAGTTAATTCCGTAAAAGAGATGAAAAAAAGACAAACCGAAAATGTATTCATTGATCAAATCTTAACGTTGCTTAGGCGCCACCCTATATATAATACATAAGTTTATTGCGAAATTAGATAGACAGCGTCATAACCAATGTGTTGGTGCCCTTCAAGTAATTCTAGCATTTAGTTCAAAATTCCATCGATAACAGTTATTTGCGGTGCCTGGTTCGCACGATTATACATTTAAATAAATGTATTCATACAATTTGAGGGAGGAAAGTAAAGAAAACTGGAGTGAACATTTTTAATTATTTGTTAACAGAATTTTTAATAATTAAGATATCGATATATCGTACAGCACTCAGGTACACTGACATCATGATGTACTCACCTCTGAATTAACTGTGCTCACATTAAGTGGTTAAGGGGCTTTAAGGAAACGAACGTTTATAATTATTTTTTAACACAATTAATCTTTAATTATTAAGAATAGATTTAAAAAATACAAGTTTTGCAGAATATTAAGTTAAAAAATTACGAAAGGTGAAATATATCCGGCGATAAAATACAAATCTAAAATAAAAATACAGGGTTCTATTGTGTATGCAGTATGTATGTTTGGGTGTTATTCCGTATTGTGATTGATTAAACAGCTGAGTTTCTAAATCTAGAATTAAAAACCATAACATGTATTCAATATAAAAATAACATATTCATGTACTAGTTAGTCATAGTTGATAGTTACAAAGCAGATGGGAAATTTTTTAAAAGCAATTATGCAAAATACAATAGCCAAGTTCGCTATCTTTAGTTTTGTTTTTACTTCCTTTATTTAAACTTAACAACGTAACATAGATTGCCGCCGTCAGCACCTGTCGCCTTTGACAATTTCATCGCCAAAGGACAGCAGCTGCACGACAGTGGTATACAAAATAATATATATGTATATATATAAACGATCTTAACACATAACGATTTGAATTCAAATTACGGCTCTATGGGAAACTAAAGAATAAATTAACATTAGGCATCATCATCATGATTACGACGAGGTCAACTTTATTCCAATCAGAACTTCATTGTGTTTCGTTCTATTTCTCATGATTATAAATGATAATAATAATAATTAATAATAGTAATAATAATAATAGTAATGATAATAATAATAATAATAGTAATGATAATGATGATGATAATAATAGTAATGATAATAATAATTAATAATAATAATAACTAATAATAATAATAATTAAACATAATAATTAATAATAATAATAATATTATCATTATTAATAATTAATATCATTATTAATAATTAATATCATTATTATTAATAATAAAAATAATAATTGATAATAATATTAATAATAATGACAATATTCGGTCCACTATGTTCAATAATTTTCACTTAAATACTTTAACATAACAAACAAATAACGTTTTCATTGATTTAGTGTTCACATTTTCTACGAGCGCTCAACAAACTCAAAAAGTTGTCTGCGGCAAGTTGTCTTTATCGTCATCACTCAACGTTTAAGATAAATCATTTGCGTCATTTGCTTTTCCGCTTGGCAATGGCTGGTGGAAAATACGAAAAATGTATTATCATCGTCCGCCATCACGACGTCCAGGTGTTCCTCCTCGACGATTGCAAGAAGCATTTGCAGAATAAATTATTTACAAAAAGATGACAAAATACAAATCTATTTAATATATCTGCTGTTTGGCTGTGGCTGTTATTCTGTCGCCTGCTTTAGGTCTGTGTGTGTGTGTGTGTGTCCGTGTAAGTCAAGTGTTGATATGCTCCGTGTAGTGACACAGATTATGTTCCAGCGGCGGCAATATGCAATGCTCTTCACGCTTGATTTAGTCGATTGTACTTGGATTGAATGTTTCTCTCTCTCTCTCTCTCTCTCTTTCTGTACACTGAAGCAGAACCTAAACCGACCGAGTACTCATAAAGGTCCACATAAAGTGTTTAACACAGCGGAAGTAGCCACGGAATAGTTTCTCATATACGGTATTTTAAAAATGTTTCTTGATTTGGACCCTAGTTTGTATAATAAGTAAGTATGTATGTATGTATGCATGTGTTTATGATAATTTCTTTAAATGTTATTGTTTCCTTTTTTTGTTTTCGGTTTTGTTATTTTTATTTCATTTTTCATCATACAGTTATCAATAAACGAGTGTGATTTGTTTAATACGCGACAGGTCATTGGCGAAGAAAAACGAAAAAAATAAAATTTTTCACTAAAGTAGGAACTTTTTCGTACAGTGTATGTATTTGTATGTGTGTGTGTGTGTGTGCGAGAGTGAGGAAACTGACAGATATATCGTTCCCCATTTCAAGTAACATATTTCGCTTCGGCTTATTCCATCTCTCCATTCGAAATGTACGCGGTGGACGAGGGAGGCGATGAATTAGATCAACTATCATAAAGATTTTCGCTAACTATTCAAGTTCCCTAAAAACAAGACAGAAACTAAAGGAAATTATCTGGGGGTGTGGGGGCTGAAGAAGTTAAGAATAACGCTTGCGGACATTTCAATTCCATTTTGACTTGCTCTGGTACGACAAGGGAGTAGAACCAAAGCATTTGGATTTTGCGGCGTGTAAATGTGAAATTGTTGACCGGAACTGAGTGTATTTTATATACGTACTATGTATGAATGTCGTCTTAGCCGAGAAATGCAATTGACTTTAAATACTAGTTTTTCATAAATTGTATGTTTCATGTTTGTTGATTTTGTTTTTGTTAATTAGTTGTTATCATTTGACACTTACATGCATGTTTCGCTAACATTTTGTCTCTTGGTTGTGGTTTTCAGTTTCGAATTCATTCTTTAAAATATTTAATTCATAAAATAATCAACACTCATTTATAATTTGAACTACTCGCTAAATGTATTTACTTCTTTAATAATTATGTATGTACGTGTATAAATTGTAGACTTTACTTAGATTGTAAATCTTTTTCTCGTGTTTTGTTCTTGTAATATTCAATATTTGTGTTGCTTAAAGGTTTAGTTAAAATGATTTGTTTCAAACGATTGTTCTATACTTTTAAGTTTTATTTCATAACAACCCTGTGTGTTTTAAATCTTATTTTAATTTTATTTAGTTAATTTCATTTGCATTTTCTTCTTTTTGGTTTCTCGTTTCTCTCGAGAAAATTTTTTTTATTAGCGCTAAGGCAAATTATAGCTAATGTGAATCAACGGAAATAGCCACGAACAAATTGTCCTTTTCAATGAAACTCAGGTGCTGCTGTGACGAACACAAAAGATGATCGCGGAAACTAACGCACATATATTGCGAGACAGGGGAAACTAATCAATGGAATGAATGGAGTTGCTGTATAACATTTGATATGTATTTCGAATTTCGAATTTTGTTTTCTATTTCAAACGCATTCGGCGATATATGCAACAGGGCAAGTTTGTGGGGGTGAGGTGATGCTTGGTTGTGGGATGGTAAGTTGCGGTTTTTGGGTTGGTTGTCGGAGTCATAATAAACTAGGCGTGTCAGAAAATAACCTCTGCTAAGGTGGCTACGATCGATCGGGTGCATCTTCAGATCGAATCACGCCAAAAAGTCTAAAATTATTTTGTTATTTGCTTTTGTTTTTGTTCTCAACATAAAATCATGTCCTTATCTGTCGTATTGTTTGTTTGTTTTTGTTTTTCATGTCTCCTCATGCTCCCCGAAAGTGGGGGGCAATAGTGAACGCGTATTATGTATGATTTAAATATATGAATATTTGTTTTGTTAATCAATTTAAATTCTTTGCTTTTACATTCAGATTACTTTTTCATTTTGATTTTGTCAATTTAAAAACGAATATGTTGCTTGTATAATAAGATGTTTGTTTTCTGTTTCTGCTTTTAATAGATAATTTACAATTTTTTCAGTTTTTTTCTTCTGTTATCCATTTAAAATATATTTAACCGTCGTTGGGATAAATATTTCATTTAAAATTTACGGAAAATGTATGTATGTCTGTCTGAATAATATGTATTATGTATATATATAAATACTATAAAGTGCAATTTTTCACAAGCCTTTAAAATATATGGATGTAAATGTTTTAACGTTTGGTTATCTTTGTCTTGCTTTTTTACTTTTTGTAATCGTTTTAGCTTTTTTTGTATTGGGTTTATTTTTTGTGAAAATAGCACTTTTTTGTTCTGTTGAATAAAATCGTTTCCATACTAATTAATATATGTTTTATATGTATATGCTTGTATATATATATATACATATATCCACATGTATATATGTATATAATATATATGTATATATATATATACATATTAATATATGTATATATTAATATGAATCTATGTATATATTCTATGTTTGATTTGTCTTTAGTTTTTTTTTTCAATATGTTTTCCTTACTAAGAAAATCCTTATAATCTTTCAATAGGTTGTAGTTTTGTTGCTGATGTGTGTGTGTGTGTGTGTGTTTCATTACTGTCTACCCGGAACGAGCTCATTTACCAAATGTAAAACTAAATGTCCAAACGACATTAATTAGCGCCTACACATCATCACATACATCACGCACAGCTGCCACGATGCGTATGCGCACTGTTATTTGCATTTGCCTATCGTGAGGAGTTGTAGCAATAAATTGCGTTTCCAATTGTGAAAGTGACTAAATATAGAACAGAACACGGAAACGAATGCAATGAAACAACATCTACCGCTGTCAGAATGTCGTAGACGATCCTTCTGTTGGCGGCTGCGAGTAAACGCTTTGTTCTTCTGTGCTCATTTTCCTAACCCCTCTCGATCTGTTCAAGATTTAAGATAAGTTCTGACATAAATGAACGTGATTTTGGTTTTTTTTTCTCTCTCTTATTTAACTAGTAAATTTATTTTAGGTATGTATGTATAAACTAAATGTCACTTACATATTCCTTAATAAGTATATTTAAGATTCCCATTTGTTTAAAAATATATGTAGATATATGTGTATATCTATATATATTTTGTATGTAATAATAATAATAATAATGATAATAATAATGATAATAATAATAATAATAATAATCATAATAATAATTCTATATCAGCAAATACACAAAAATTTGTTCATTTCATTTGTTTTCTTTGTCATTTGTTTTTGTTTAAAACGAAACACAGTTGATATTCTTCATATGTTTATTTGTAGTGATCGTATGCTTCTCTTGTTCTTCTGTTTGCAAGTATGTGTGTGTAGCTTCTATATCATATATTAAAGAAAAAATGTATGCAAGTATCTGATCAAGTTCATTCACGTACTACGGTTATATTATCATTGGTGGGGTAGGTGGTAAGAGGGACATTCAATCGGGAAAGCATGAACCCGGGATGGGCTCCTTTTACTCTTTCGGGGGATTTTGTTTTCTTTTGGGAGGGATGGAGAGGTATGGTTGTGTGGTCTCGGGACGTACTTTCGTAGGTAGCAATAAGGGGACTGCCATTAGGTTGTTATTTAAATTGTGATTTATTCATATATCCTAGACTTAAGTTCACATCCAGTAGGTTGTAGATAATTAAAATGATGGTAAAAAAATAAAAGAAAGGCTACTAAGTAAAAGTGTATGAATAAAATTAATAATGATAATAATAATAATAATAATAATAATAATGATAATAGTGGTAATAATAATATTAATAATAAAATAATTTCACAATGTTGATTTTAATAAAAAATATATACTTTTAGGCCCTCTGAAGTATGACAAATGAAAGAAAACACAGAAACACTCGCACGGTTTGCTGGCTAATACTTCTTTATGTTATTGATGAGGTTGCAGCGAAAAGGGACCGGGACACAGTGATTGGGTGACAGATTGCAGTGCAGATATAGTTGGGTTGGGCCTATGCAGTTCAATTTGCAAATCTCGCCGGTGTTCCTGCATTCCAAATGAAATTGTATGTTCTGTTTACAATATACTCGAAATGATTTTGTTGGTTTTGTAGCAGTATTATATACTGTGCTTGCTGCCTATGTATGTAAATAAATCTCTCAGATTTATGCAAGTTTGTTGAACAAATTATAGCGGTTGCTTCAGATATTTGATTTGGAGAAACTAACACGTAAATGATTCGATTCAGACAATTGGTGATTGTGCATTTTAATAAGAGCCAAGACGGCTTCTTCGACAGTGGAGAGCTGCAACAAGGCCATTTTGCGATCCTTACTGAAATAGAATTCAATATATATTTAATCAACAAACTATTGAAATATTCCAGATAATAACTTACGGGAAAAATTTGAAAGCTTTCACCTCGAATTTATTGGATGTGAAAGCTTCTTTAATATCTTCCTCAGAGCAGGATGATCTAGAAATATATAAACAAAAACATTAAAAATAATAATATTAATATTTGCAAATCATCATTATGCTAAAAATATTCAGCATGTTTCAGTCTTAATACGATTGGTAGTTTTGTTGAATTAAACGGATATATAAAACACGCTCTTAGCCACCAGACCGGGTGTCCAATTCTTCTTCTAATAAACGTACAGCTCGCGTTTCTAAATAACAATAATTGATCATATCTTCAGTCCTGGGTTTGAAATCCCCCATTATGTATATCTGTTTCTTGCTCCCAGGTGAGCATGAATATTTTAATAATCTTGGCGGGCACCCTTCGTCAATGATGTCTCCGCTAAGGAGATGTAGATTGATGTGGTGAATATGGCGGCTTGAGTGACTGTCTCGGTCTGTTGTTAAAGTAGTTAAATAATTTTACATGCATATTGTTTGTAAATTTATACTCGATTACATGGAGTATAAATTAAACACCATTTGTTTATTTGTAGAGATGAGTTTTGCGATATTAGACAAATATTCAATGAGTTGCCCAAATATGCTGAGTCCATGGAAAAGAAAGACAAAATAAAAAAGGCAAATACCCGACTCTATCTAAAGGCTGGTGCTTTGCTGACTTTTTACGGTGAAATTTCATATAGAAAAAGGTCGTGGAATTTGAAATTTTTCCACCAGATAATACTATGTTTTACAACAGGAAAATTTTCTTTGGTGGCAATACCAAACTCTTTTTTTTTTGTTGTTGTTAATTTCCAACACTAAAGTCGAAATAACGTACGTTTTTACATTGCAATATGTTTGATAATACCTTTGCAAAATTAAG
>JAHXMU010000526.1:109945-120058 GCA_019455685.1 Philornis downsi | reverse complement strand
CCAGAACTTGGTTCCAACAAGATGGAGCTACCTGTCACACATCAAATCACTCCATGGCGGTGGTGAAGCAGATGTTCTCTGGCAGACTGACTTCGAAAAGAGGTGATATCCCATGGACCCACGTAGTCCAAACTTGACGCCTCTTGACTTTTTTTTTTGTGGGGATACCTCAAACACAAAGTCTACTGTAATAATCCAAGAAACATCGTTCAGCTCGTTACACCAGTATTACTGAAGAAAGTTTTCAATAATTTTCGTTTGCGGTTGGAGGAGTGCCGTCGTAGAGAGGGTCACTATTTAGATGATGTTATTTTTAAAAAATAAACTCCATTTATTACCCTACAATGCCTTAGATTTATTTTAACCATACCTTTTGTATTTATTTTTTAATCTATTTTTTAAATATGCACGTTCTATTGCGCCACCCTGTATTTGCGCAAATGATATATGTTACTGCGAAAAATGCAATTCATTTTGAAAAAAAAAATCGATAGAACTTTCTTTATACTGAGAAAAATCAAATTAGTTTTGCAAACATCGATTTCAATGAGCAGAATATTTCGGTCGGAACAAGTTTCGTTCCAGTTGGCTGCTGAATTTGTATGTTTGCATTTGCTTGCCTGATTTCATTTTGGAAAAATGGGCAATTTTCACGCCGAATAGTCTATACTGAATTTTCTCTTAAAATCATTCGAATTGAATTACGATCATCCTGACGACAACTTCAATACACACCCGAATTTTCTAACATATGTCAGTAACATGATGAAAAGGATTCCTTTAGTGCTATTGCTGTGGAGGCATAATGGACTCCTTCGATTTGTTCTCCACTTCCTGGGAGAGATTAAACTATTTTCTGTTTTATTTTAAGCATTCGCTCGCTAGCAAATTTTTAATGTGTACCGTTACTTGCTACATTTTGGATCGTTCCCGTTGCCACGCGGGGCCAAGACGACTAATAAAAAAAAAGAAACTCCCACCGCCGTGACCCGAGGAAGAGCAGGAAAAGAGCAAATCGAAAGACGTTAGATCAAGCGGACATTTCAGAATCAGTACTCGGACTTGTTAATAAACTCAGAACGTTGTCAAAGAAGTTGGAGACAGACAGTCCTACTATCTACACGCACATTAGAATATTCGATTCAAAATTAAATAAAAAAATCAATAATTTTCTGTGCAGACGTACCAAAGAGGGTAAATAGAGCATCAGGCGTGACCATCTACAGAAAAAAAGAGAGAAAAATAGAGATTTAGTTAGCAAGAGTTGACGTAAAAAATAAAATAAAATAAAAATGTTACATACAGGAGGAATCTGTAAGTTCTTAACAAAAGTAATAAACTAAAATAATGATAGCACATACATACACAGTAGCAACCAAAAGTAAGTCAACTTCTGGGAGAAACGGGATAGAGAGACGGAAGTTGACTTACTTTGAAAGCAACGCAGAGAAACAGATTTGCTTCTTAGTTCTAGTTCTTGCAAATTGTCATTTCTTGCAATTGTCATGAAGGAATTCGGAATAGTACATGTGTTGTATGTAGTTTTACCAGCACATGCGAGTGTGCATGGATTCATTGGAAATAGCTAGGAGAGCGCAAAATGTCCATGGAATTTAAAACAAGTGTTTACTCTGTGGTTCACGAATAAATGTATTCGGAAACTAACTACTGACGAAATGGAAACAAAACTCACAAATGTTTGGAGAAAAAATAATAAACAAATAATGAAACAAATGAAATGTAAGAGGTGAAACTCATAATGGAAGTATAGCATGAAGTGTGAAACGTTTGTCGTTGTTGTCGAAGGCGAAAACAAAAGAAGCGAAATGCAAAGCAATGGCAAATGCACGCAAAATGGTCGAGATCATGTAAAGCATATACGCAGATATATATGCATATATATGTACACATGTATGCAGCAAATATATCGCTCGGCAATGTACTCGCTTTCGAATTCTCTTCGTCGCATGAGACTGATTCTAAATGATTCGATTCGATATTTCAATATATGTATATATACGTATATAAAATAAGGCGCGGCGATCGTAATACCCACAACTCCCCAACAAATTTCGATAGCCGCCGTTAATTGCAAATGTCACATTTACGGCCTGTTGTTGTATTTCGACGGCACTGAGGCAAATCCGATTTGTTGCACATACAAATGCGTAGTATATGGCTCTCACAATATGTGTGCAATAACTAAAGATCGATAACTTCATATAGAAAGGTGTAACCATACGCCACGATTACATACTTACCTCTGCGTTTAAATTCGAGACGAGCAGAACATTGGAGAAGCCACGAAGTGCAGGAGCGGCTGTATGTAGGGCGCCGCTATTGGCAAGAGCAAAGGTGCCGAGGTTCGGAATGCCGCTGCTGTAACCGCCGGCCAAAGGTGTACCTATACCAAGGGCAAATGGAGGCAGCACTCCTGGTGCACCTAGACCATTCACTGTAACGATACAATAGACGAAAGGGGAACATAGAGAGGGAGAGAGAGAGAAAGAGCGAGAAAGAGAGAGAGAGAGCACACGATTAGCGTCAACATTACAGTAGTCAAGATGATTGATTGGGGAACTTCAGTGTTACAAATTGCATTCACCAATGTCGATTGTTAGAGGTAAGAGCTACTAAGTTTGACAAGCGGCAAATAGCAAAACAGAATTTTATGTGGAGCAGTAAATTTGCAAGAGCATACAGATAAAGTAGTACAGTGAAAAATCAATAAGATGTTATGTTCCACATGAACCAAACTAAACCAAATGAAAAGGAAAGTTGAAGTGTTACCTATTTTATCACCTGTTAGGGAGGGCCTTTGGCGGGCCGCTATCAAGAGCAGATCGTTTGCGTTGACTAAACCACCAGCGGTGGGCATGATGTCAGCGCCCGGTTCTCCTGGGGGCAGCGACGGATTTGTGAAGTCACGCGACTTGTCGTTGTTGTACTTCACATTGAGCGTGGTCATTTTGCTGTTATCAATGCGCAGCGTGCAACAGCCATTGTAGATATTTTGGCCATCCAATATGGATTTAGCATGTTGAGCCGAATGTGCATCCGGGTATTGTATGAGCGCCTGCGGAAGAATATGGACAAAAGTTAACACGTCTGCTAATGCTAAAGCCAGTTACAACTAACTTACCTGGAATGTATTGTTTTTCGTGAACGTAACGATCTTTAGCACCTTTCCAAAGCGCTGGAATATCTGGTGTAGGATGTCCAAGGACACGGGATACAGCTGCGATTCCACAATCACTCGCAACACGGTGTTAGGTCCGCCGGCATTGGCATTACCCGAAACAGAGTTTACGGCATTTGTGTTATTCTGCAAAACGGCTACCGTAGTATCTGTATTTGCGGCGCTATTCGCATTTGTTGCGCCGCAAAGCGGCAAGGGGGACCCGGAAGCCGGCGACTGTATCCGATATTCACACGGCACTAGGCTGCTCTATACGCCGTAACGAAAAGGAACGAAAAATAAAGCAGAAAAAATAAAGCATTAACAAACGTCTGCAAGTAAAGTGTAATACATTGTCAGCGAACTTTCCTTGTTTTGGGCGTTCTTTAAAAACCATTTCGTGGTAATGTTTACTTAAAAGCCTAATCTACTTTGCCAAGTGATTTCTCGTCCAACCCTACCCAACCATTTCGTCGCCCCAGTCCCACCACTGGGTGCGAACGAATTGAAATAACAAAAACAACTGCAAAATCATACACTTGCTCGAAAAGTTTTATTTGTTTTGTGCGGTCAAGTCAAAACAAAGTTTACTTAAGGATTATAAGGGTGCTACGGAACAAAAACATGTCATAAAAAGGTAATGCAAAGTTTCCTTTCTTGAGCTAAGGACAACCTTAAATTACGTGAATTCGCGTAAAGCGAATCAATCATCTTAGTAGCGCTTTAAACACTGGACGCAAGTAGCTCTCAAAATGATTTTATAATGACAACGGAGGGGAGAACTTATATTCGTGCATGTTCATTGTGCATGTGAGCCCGATAGCTACATAAGGAACTACAAAGGAAACTGAAAATGGTGCACTCCCCTTAATAGCCCACCGCTGAATTCTAAGGATAGACAGCAGGTACGCCGAATGCATAGACATTGTTTTCGACCAGATACAGACGCACAAGTTTCAGAATATTGTACGTGACATGTTATATAACGCTTGAGTGGAGCGACAATAACCACTGATTGAAATTGCAAAGGAGGCTTCAATGAAGCTCGTGGAAATGTAGCTTATTTACAATCTGGTCAAAAGCATCTACAATGACTAGAGAGAATGCAATCGTCAGAGCTTTTTAATTTCCCGGGAAATCAGGCAAAATGTTTGTATTTCTCGGAATTCAGTGAGTTTCTGAAAAAGTCAAGTGATTTTTACTATAAAATTTCATAGCAAATCGTATAAATTATTGGGAAGTACAGGGTGTCCGTCGAGAAGATATACTACTTTGTTTTGTCGCCATATTGGTAGACATTAATCATGACAGTTCATATTTGGCAGTCGTGAAGTAGAGACGTGGCAAAATTGTTATGAAAAAATATTCGATAAACCAACGTGTTTTAATCGTTAAAACATCTTATCAAAATTAATCATCGATTACTGTGACGATGAGAAAGTTACGTGAAATTTTTGGGAGAAACAACGTGACAACAAGACGCACTATTTATCGTGTAGTGAATGATTTCGAAGAGAGAGAGTCTATAGCTGATAGGGCCAGGATGGACCGACCACAACGTACTGCAAGATCGGTTGAAAACTTTACTACTGCTCAAGAAAGTGTCCAAAACAATCCATCAATCTCAATTCGACGCCGTGCTCAGGAGTTTGGTCTTCAAAGAACAACTTTGGCCACAATTTTGTACAGGGATTTGCATTTGTTTCCATTTAAGATTCAGTTGACACAAGAGTCTCTTCCACAAGACCATTTACGCCACCGTACATATGCCAATAGGATGTTACAACTCGCCCATGGCAGCCCCGATTTTCATGAAAAAATCATAATAAGGGACGAGGCACATTTTCATTTGAATGGATATGTACATAAACAGAATAGTCGGTTCTGGGCAAAGAAAACCCCTTAAATTATTCATCAGTCACCTTTGCATTCATTAAAAGTGATAGTCTGATGTGCTATTTGGTCAGGAGGAATCATTGGACCTTACTTCTTTGAAACTGAGAACGGCGTAACGGTAACTGTCAATGGAGAGCGATATCGTGATGTGAATGAAAACTTGTGGTATCAACAAGACGGTGCCACATCGCATACAGCCAGGATTAAAATGTAATTACTGCGAGACCTCTTTCCACAACAAGTTATTTCATGGAATGGTGATGTTGATTGGCCGCATGATTTGACTACTCCGGACCTCTTTTTGTGGGGATATCTGAAAAGCAAGGTTTATGCAAACAAACCAGAAACGCTTGAGCAACTCAAACAAAACATTCGTGATGAAATTAATGAAATACCCCGTGAAATGTGTGAGAATGTAATGAAAAATGTGCTGAAAAGGGCTCGCACTTGTGAGGCTAACAGAGGCGGACATTTATCTGATATTGTATTCCATACAATTATTGCCGACATTGAATAAAACATATATCAATATAAGATCCATTCTCTTTCATTTAATAAAAAAATTATAAACAAACAAAGTAGTATACATTCCCGACGGACATCCTGTAGAAATATTTTCTAAACATTTTATGATATTTCCCCGAATATGCTAATTTATATTACTACAGGGGTCGGCGCTCGAAGTGTAACCAATTAAAAAACGCTGTAAATTTGTCAATTTTGATTTTTTTTTTTTCGAAAAACTTCAGTATATTGCAAAAACATTTAAAATTTTATGAAAAATATTTTATTGTTCGATGTAGCCGCCTTTGTTCCATTCTCGATGAAGAGCCATCTTTAAAGCGTTGTCTGTCTCATATTTTTTGGTATTGGAAAACCCCAACGCGCAGAAGTTTTAATACTTTTGATCCTGCTAGGCGAACTGCCTTTTGCGCAGTTGTTAAATCATGCACTTTTCATATTTTGTTGGGCTTCATGTAGTTGGGTTTTGAATATGCATCCCTTGCTACGAGCAGACACATTGAATGTTTTCGCCAATTGAACGGCGCTTTCTCGTAGATTATGCTGAATTCTATCTTTCACAACATAACAGACATGAAGCTTGTCAAAAACCAGCGCGCTGTCTTTAACCGTTTGGTTGCTACGTTTGGTAAAAATTCGAGCTCCTACTCCAGTATCTAATAATGATTGAAAATATCCGTTTGATCCTAAAACCGTTTGCACAAAAAAAGTGCGGCTTTTGTCGAATAGTAACACAGCTATTTCAAAAACTAAAATATTAGAAAATGTTGTTTTTGAGTCGTTTAGACAGTTACTAAGTAGATTTCTCATGGAAGAGTTTGTAAGAGTTGTAGAGCTCTTTTGAGGATTTCAATATATTATATGTATTACTAAGCTGCAAATTTTCTGAGACTAAAGTTGAAGGACAGTTTTTTTACACAAATTAGGCTTACATTTTAATGCAATTCTTTCAGCTTCTTTTAAAACCACCAATGTTAACAGATGACAGATGAAATTAACAATGTTAACAGATGAAATTTTGAAATTTATTACCATACGAGAATATTTTATTTACATGATATGATATTTTATTTTATTTTATCTTGAATATTAGTGGGAAAACGTTGGTTAGATCACTTAAGGCTTTTTTCTTGTTATCTTTAGCAGATGTTAAGTTCTCACCTTAAAGGCTAAAACTACGTTAATTTTTAGCGGCTAAATTGAAAGTAAATTTTTCCACCAGACAGTACCAGGTTTTTCACAAAGAAAATGTTTTTATTTTAAAGTGGCAACGTTTACATTTTTTTAGCGTTTTTCGGTGAAGAACATTTTTTAAGTGGCAACGACAACATCTTTTTTTTTTTTGTTGGTTTCCAATACTGAAATCGGAATAATTAAAAAATTTTGCATCATATGTTCGATAATGCATTTGTTAATTTGTGAAATGAAATAGTAATAAAAAAAGCTAAATTCATACAATGTTCAAAATATATTATCGAATATATTACAGAGTAAAACGTAAGTGGTTTGGACTAGAAACCAATACAAAAAAAGCTTAATTTGCCGCTAAATTGTTTCACGAAAAAGAAAACAATACGAAATTTTCTCCTCTTGAACTACTATTCAACAACATAATACCTAACTTTATTCAATAAATCATTTCATTATTTCGCAAACATTTAATTGATTAGATGACAAATCATTCATTGACAAATTTTGTAAATTCACCTTAAAGGCTAAGTGCGACCCTGACTTTTAGCGGTAAAATTTTTCCCGACGAAAATGTTTTTAAGTGGCAGCGTTTACCTGTTTTTTTACTTGTCAGTTTCCAAATTGGAATAACTTAAACTTTTTTTTTTTAATATGTTTAACTTGTTCCGATGTCAGTATTGGAAATCAATACAAAGAAAAAAGGTGGCAATGACGCGAAATTTTTTTCACGTGGAAACAATGCCTCGTGGAATTTTTTTTCTCGCCAAAAGAACATAGTATGAACATAGCTTTAGCGGTAATTTTGGAAAATATCGTTCTCTAACTTTTCATCAACAAAATTCAACAAAATTAAACACAGTTTGAAAGATTTATCGCATTATGGGATCATATCTGATGCAATTTGTGGTTAAACAAAGTAGAGATTTTTGTTATACCTTATAGAAATTTGGTGGATGGTATGAATTTTATTTTAGTAACTTTACAAAGTTAATCTGTCCAAGCTTTAAATGCAATTGAATTTAAATATATATTGATTATAATACTTAAGACGTTGCGGGCACCAAATTTAGTACTATTTCTTATTTAAAAACATATAGACATTGATCGCAAAACAATTGACTCATTTCTGAAGCGAATGGCGACAACTCCAAACGAAAACAGTCGGCGCAAACGAAGGCCAGGCCAGGTTTTGACAGTTACGTAGATTTTGCTGTATGTATGGTGGGAAGAAGCAGCTACTATGAGCTGCTCCCTTGCAGCCAAATTCTTAATTCGGATCTGTACTGTCAACAATTGGACCATCTGAAGGCAGCAGATCGCCAAGAAACGTTCAGCTTTGGCCAATAGGGGGGGATAGCCTAGCCAGAAGCTCTGAATTCTTGACTGGGAGGTTCTTATGCAACTACCTTATGGTTTGGACCTGCCACCAAGTCATTACCATCTGTTCCTGTCTATGGCGAATAATTGCTGGTGAAAAATTCGTCTCAAGAGAAACTTGAGCAAATCGACTGACCCATTTTTTAGCCAAAAGGGCCTGGGGATTCTTTGAAAGAAGTATTATATATAGCATTACCATCAAAATGACCCTCTATTTGATCTAAATCATATCATTTTAACAATGCTAAATAAGTCAGAGTTATTCTGAACGATTTCTTTTACTATACACTTTTACTCACATGGTTTTTAATTCACAAATTTTCCCGGGAATCTCGCATAAGTTTCCCACCAGTACGGGATATAAAAATAGACAAATTTCGCGGGAATTTCCTTTCAGGAAATAACGAGTTGTATTCTCCAGTAATGACACATCCAAACTTAAAATTGCCAGTTGGACGCAACGCCCCCATTTGGAGTGGTGATATGTTCACAGTTATCTAACGCTTAAGTACAACCACAAGGCAAATCCTTAGTTTTTGGAGCAGTTCTTGGTTACTCAATCGTATGTTGCGATCTATTCTTTGCTCCATGAATTTACGTAGCTTCTTTTGAGCACATCATATGTCCAAATCGAACCAAGTCGCAAAGCCTTTAAGTAAAAAAATGTCTGCCAAAGCACATGGGAATTTCAAAGTAAAGAATACACTTAAGGATATCCACAGTTCTATGAAGGCATTGTTCCAGGGGAATCCATCCTCAGTCAAACGAAAGCCCAGGTAGCAAAAAAAAAAAAAAAAAAAAAAATGCTGTTGCAAATGAAAACATACTTTGGGGATTTAAATAGCAAAGCGGAGGAAGAAAGTTGCAACATCACCACCGTCATCATAATAATCAGAAATGCCAAAGCGGAAGTTTTGAGCAGAGGAAACTATGACAATAAAAGCTTTTAAGATGAAATTTGCCAAATGTACAAACTTTTCATTTTACTTTCGCTTTAGTGGAACGAACAAAACGAAAAGAAAGCACCCGAAAGCGAAAAAAAAGTAAAATATCCCACATAGATAATCCCTTAACATAAAAAAAACGGAGTAACAGCACAACTGAAACGGGCTAAAAAACGAAGTTTGATGGAGAAAAACTTGGTTATTTATGCAGAGTATTAAATAACCACAAGCAAACAAAACACACGCGCACTCTATCACGCAGTAACGGCAAGCGCCAGTTGAAGGCCTCTAGAACGTTTACCAGTTATACGAGTATTACAAAAAGAACGTTTGCCAGTAACATTACGTCATACCGAAATTGGTAAATAAAATTTGATTTGGCTTAACACTAAGTTTAAACTGTGCGACGTAAGCACTCACTGAGAGAAGCTCCTTTAGCTATCTGAAAGGCTGTTACTTTCTTTGCTGACTTTTCGCGGTGTAAATCCATATAAAAAAAAATGGTTGTGCAATTTGAAGGTGGATTTTTCACCAGAAAAAAAATTTAAATGGCAACGCCAACCGTATTTTTTTCTTAGTGGTTTCCAACACTGAAATTGGAATAACTTTCGCGTCATATGTTCGTTTATACATTTGTTAACTTGTAGTAATAAAAAAGCTATAATTGTACAAAGTTCAAAATATATTATCGAATATTATGTTATCCATTTTTCGTTTTCGAGTAAAGTTAAATAAAACACACATAAAAAGCTATAATTTCGATGAAACTTGTATTTCATTATTATGCTTGGACCTTGCCATGATATACGAAAACAATGTCATTTAAATGACCACCTCTGGATTGGTTGCAGCAGTGGATCCTTTTGAGGTAATTTTCGATTAGTTTTTCGCACATGTTGGGCGGTATTTCGCCGATAATTTGACGAATATTGGTTTTCGAATGCTCCAACGTTTGGGAATTAACCGCGAAAACACGGTTTTTGACGTAGCCCCACAAAAAAAAAA
>JAHXMU010000526.1:26334-79073 GCA_019455685.1 Philornis downsi | reverse complement strand
GTTTCAGTGCCAAAGTGGAATAAAAGAGCCAACATATAGAAATTCATTGAACTAACTTCAAGACATCCGATTTTAAGATGAATTCTGTGTTAGAAAACAAAATTTCTGCCGAAGATTTTGAATAATTTTTCGATGTTGAAGTCACTCATGAAGTACTTTCTATAATGCAATAATTTGCAACTCAGTGCAGAGCAAACACTTTTAGATAATAACATTTTTACGAATTTTTATTTGCAATGCTTAGAGGGCAGCAGCTGTAAGAAGATACTATTATGTTTATTATTTGGAAACAATACGGGTCGCTAATCAATTTCAACAAATGAAGTAGTTTTTATTATTATTATTACTATTATTTTATTTTCATATTGCAATCTAAAGCCGCATACGGCCAAATTGATTACGTAAACCAAGATTTTGCGACACAAGCTTGCAATTTTACAATTCAATTCAAAAGTTTTAATTATGATTATCATAATAATAGTAATGACAGTATTAACAACGACTACGGAGAGAGATAGGACATAAAATGTGTAGCATCAGCAATATAATTCTACAAACAAGACATTAATAACTTCTTAAATCGAAAGCATGATAGTGAGAATTTTCTATATTAATATGAAATTATTGAATTCCATAATCATATAATACGAAATCGAAAAGACCACTGCATTATTAGCGTTCATGCCAGCGAAAGTTGTAAAATATTTGTTCTTGAAGATCTTCCAAATACAAATTTGCAAACTATATATTGGGGTGTGCCAAATTTCATAGCTTTGATGAAAAACAAAATAGTTCTAAGATCAATAAAGTTTTCAAATATACAACCCAAAAACTCAATGGTTTATGGTGTAACATGACCATAATGTTTTAATTTATACACAAAACGAATTATACGGTTAAGTCATGTTTTTAATCGCTCTAATCTACCTCGACTTGTTCCACAATAAACTTTTGACCCATAAATAAGGCGTGGCATCAACATTCCCTTTGCGATATATTTTCGTATTTTTAGCGGAAGAGACTCATTTACATCATATAACTTGCGTACTAAGAATGTAATATTAGAAGTTATTAGAAGCTTCCAAATTTGAGAGTATCATCAATACTAAATCCTAATATTATTATGGTGCTAACATTGTATATCTTGCTGATAATTTAAACGAAGATTTGAAGGAAAACATTAACAAAGTAAGACCATTTTCAAACATTTTATACAAAAATTTAGTCCGTTCCTATTGGAAACCCACATTTTGGTCTGAAGAATTGGATGATGATCTACAATTGTGAGAATTTATACCAGTTTGCTACTAAAGCAAATAATACTCAAAAGCAGAATCAACATTTAGGTTTAAAAGTTAACTATAATCTATTAGAAATGTTTATACCTATATTCTATTAAGAAATTTTCCAATTTTATCTGCGGAACTATGTGTCCTCTTCAGTGGTCACTTCGATCGACTAAAGCAGATAATACTCACAAGCAGAACCAACATCTAGGTTTAAAAGTTAACTTTGATCTATTAGAAATGTTTACATTCTATTAAGACATTGCCCAATTACATTCCCGGAACTATGTGTCCTCTTCAGTGGTTAGTGCGGTCGACTGTACCAGGTAATACACAAAAGCAGAACCAATATCTAGGTTTAAATGTTAACCTTGACCTATAAGAAATGTTTACATTCTATTACGAAATTGCCCACTTTTATCTGCGAAACTATGTGTCCTATTCAGCTGTGTCTGTTGAAAGCTCTGGAGATAACCACTTTCGAAAAAATGCCACAATATAATACTGCTGACTTGCGAAATCTGTCAAGGGGCACTTTGTGTGGAAGGAGATTGTTATAAATTACGTCACACGTCATCACTGAGATATGTCTCAAATGTTATTTGTTAAAAGGACTTTTAATTAATACAACAAAATTGTCATTTGAATACAAACAGTTGCTAATCGATGATAAAGTCATTTGACCACTATAAGTCACCAATTCAGTTTAGTTAAAAGTAATAGTAAATCGCCAAATTTATGACAGATAGAATATATCCCATAACGTCCCATTGTACCTATTTAGGTACAGCTTTAAAAGGATACTTCTTGATATTAGTTAGCTTTTGATTTTGCCTTTATTCCACTCTTGACAGAACTCTTTCATTGAAACTTTAATGCAAACATTCAGGTTTTATAATTGCATTTGAAATTAAATGGGTTAATATCACTTCCAACAGTTCTGGATCGCACCAATTTTCCAGCAATTTATGTGACCAAAAATTACATGAAATTTCGCCTCTGACTTTGTGTAAAGTGTATTCAAATCTCCGGAGTTTCGAATGTATGAGTGTGTGAGCTCGCACATTTTTGTGTGGAAACATGAGGAAATTTGAGGAGACTTCAATAAATAACATATCCACTTTGCTTCGAGCATACAATCACCACTCGTTGTCATTCCAGTTCAACAATTTATGTATAGACCCGGACATGGTTCAACAAAATAATTCCTTCCAGCTGCAGCATGTTTTCTAAATGTATGCGACAAAATGGGTAAAATTTAATTCAAAAGTCTATACAAAGGACACTTTGGAAGGATGACGAGATTGCAAGCAATGCGAACGAATTGATATCATCGGTCGCGTTGTTGTCTTATCCACCTTGGGAAAGACAATAAATTGAATAACTCTGAGAACACATAGAATGTGGGGCGGCGCACAGCTCGCACATGCCCTTCCATTCCGATTTCTCAATCACACATTAGTGAGTAGATGGGGGTAGATCAACAAACATATGTTCTGAATAATTTATACTTGAGCATAAACTTGCAATGGTTATGAATGAGTCTATGCCACACATCCAGGACACACCAGTACAACAGAAAGTTTACAAATTGCAGCGCCAGAGATAGAGAAGCAATACAAAATGTGAAAAATGCTGGAAATTATTTTCTTGTTGCCTTTTTACTTTTTATAGACACTACAATCGTAACAAATCGTTTGGGTTACGAAAATGGGAAAGCAACAATTCGCTTCCCCCTCGCTTACTTTCCGTGGCCCCGCCCGCCCGTCGTTTCCTTCAGAAATGGAAGGCTCGTTTTAGGTGTCCTCATTTCGTATGCCAAACGCTTTAAATATTTAAGCAAACAAATTGAAATAAAAGAGTTCGTGTACACTTCGAGCAGACAATTTTATGGGGCGCCAAGCCATGTCTCTCAGCCAGTCCCACCGAACATCGAACAGGGGCCGGCATGCAAGCAATAAAGCCGAAAGTAAATATTTATTAGAAGCCGGTTACTGGGGCGGCGCTCGGTGTTCGTAGTAGGGCATGGTAAGGTGCGGACTTAGAGGACGGCGCAACAACGTAGTACATTTTGCATGATAAATACTTTAAATAAAAAGTAAATAAAGTCGCTCTTCTACGACGACTTGTACTTGTTACACCCCAGGCAGCAACTGCTTGCCAAGTGTATCGTTTGGCCAGGGCAGCAAGGATTTGCACACCGCTTTGCCTAAAAGAATGCTTCGGTTATTTAGGGCTGTGTTGTGGTATCATTATTGAATTTTATAACAGCAGAAAATGTTAATATTTCCGCCCGTCGACTCGTTCGTAATCGCAAACGATGGAAAAGCAGAATTATAACCTTTTCAGACATCCTTTCCTCTGCCAGCAGCCAAGCAGGCAGCTGTTACCTGTCTCCACTTCACAATGTGTGGGTCGTCTCGCAGCATCATGCCTAAGTTTATTAAGCAGGGTTGCCTTGTTTATGTGTGTTTTGCGGAAGCTCTTTGACAGATAATTTATTACATTTTCTATGTTACCTCTTAAAGCTTTCACGTGTGTGTCTGTGTGTGTGCGTGTGCGGGTTCTCCTTTAGGTCTACCCAGTGTACTGATACAACGAATGTATTGAGAGTAGAGGATTTATATAGAAGAGATTTTCATATTCTTGGAGTTTTACTGTAACAACTAAATGGAATCTATTGCTTACGCCACAATGCCCTGATTTTGCGTGCTCGATTCGCACCCTCATACATATGTAGTTATATCGAGCATTATAGTGATGTGATATGCATATGAGGCACAGTGTTCCGTTGCCTCAAATGTTTAGACAAAAATAATAGTTGTCCCTGGTGGTGCCAAAAATTGTTATGAGTGATTTCGATATCTACGACCAGTGTCGTCCGATATATTAAGCGTCAAAATTCATTCACTTCTTAATTACTACGGAGAAAATTAATAAATTAGAGAAATTAAATTACTATTTCTTAAAATGCAAAATAAAATCCCTCGAATCCCTTAAATGGGATATAGGAAAACTTCTTACAGTCATTGGGTTCACACAAATTTTATTTTTGGACCCACTAATCAGGTCCTGTTGTTTAACGACAAATTGGAAGATAATTTGACTACTCGAAGTGCCTTCGCAGGCGCCTGATGATGGCTGCCCTCTGGAGATTCCATGGTTATGTGCATTAAAGTCGCCTGGCCGTTTTGTATCCTTTTTTGTATTCTGAATGCCTAGATAATACAATGCAATTCCAATCTGCTTTATAAAATATGTTTAAAAAACATTGTATGAAGTGTATCAAAAAGAAATCTATTATATTTCCAATTGTGTTGTATAGATGGCGTTTTGTAGTTTTAGTATTCAAAAACCAATTCAGACAGTTTTATGATTGCTTTTTTGAGCGCGCGTCAAATATGGACACCAAAAAAGAGAAAATATGCAGAAAAAAAAGGAAAATACGCCAGAAAAGAGAAAATGTGGAAAAACATAAAACATAGAGAGAAGAAAGAAAATACACAAAAAAAAAGAAATTACTCAAAAAAGAGAAAGTACGCCAAAAAAGGCAAAAAAAGAGAAAATACGGCTGAAAATATAAATAGTGTTCATGATCCTAATATTGCAACAACCAATAACGAGCACTTTTGGTTTCATCGACTGCGTTCCGCAATTTCGAATAGTGATGTATGGTTGCCACACAAGCTAACGTAAAAAAAAACCTCATAGGCGGATGTTCAATCTCCAAATCGCTGCTGAATCGCAATAAAATCGATTCATTTCTGAGGTGGGCGGTCACTGATGATTAGAAGTGGATCCCTCACTGCAACATCAAGCGAAAACGGTTATGGCCGATTCGCGGTTAGCCTGCGCAAACGGTGGCCAAGCCAGCATTGACGATCAGGAAGGTTTAGCTGTCTGTTCGTTGGGAACGACAGGGAATCATCCACCATGAGCTGCTGTCCAGCGGCCAAACTTTTAAATTGCATCAGTACTGTGCGAAAAAAACAATCGCCTAAAAGCGGCCCATAGGAGAGGAACTGTGTTCCATCAGGACAATGTCAGACCATACATATCAATAGTGACTTGCCAGAAGTTCCGGGAGCTTGCTCTAATGAATACGCTTCATACGAGTAGTCAGGACTTGGCACTACGTGATTATCAGCTAATCCTGCTTATGGCGAATAAGTTTGTTAGTGAAAAAAATTCACCTCAAGAGAAGCTTGTGAAAATCGACTGTACCAGTTATTTACCAACAGGGATGGGGGTTTATATGAGAGAAGCGTAATGGAATTTGATGGTGATTCCATGGCAACAATTTAGCGAACAAAATGCTGTATAGTTAATCTAACTGGATTAATCTAATTATGCCATTCAATGTCATGCAAGAACATTTTTATTGTCACATAAATTCGGACTTTTTGTTCCATTCATGAATATACAATACGAATTGAAAAAAAATGGACAAATCTAACTAGTTTTAAGTAGATAAATAGCACAACTTGCCAGATCCAATATGTTCTAATTATACTCTCGACTTTCTCCGCAGTACTTTTTGCTCCGCTACTTTTTATTACCGTTAAATAAGTAACCGATTGATATGAATATAATTTATATTACTTATTTTTGTCCAGCTCGTGTTGTGTGATATTGGAATGTATTATATTGACATGATTGTCGATGGTACAAGAAAATACAGCAATTATGGTGACGACGTAAATATTGCATTCATTAGCGATTAGTCGTTTAATTTAGGCACCAATAGCTCAAAATTGGATTATCTAAAGAAAATACTCATTGAATCTAACTGAACGAAATAACATGATTTATAACATACCTATACATCTCAAGCAAGTCTATTAACATTTCGGGGTATAAAATCTACTGGAATAACCGCTCCGGTATCCTTAGGAATAGCATGACTTTATATACTGTAAGAATAGTAATATATAATTAAGAATTTAATACTAAGTCTCTGATTTTAGCGTTTGTGAAAAGTTGTTTATTACAGCGGGTTCTGCAGCGTCTCCTTTAACTGCAGGAGTTATAGACTTGCCAGGAGGAAACGTTAGTGGGTTACATCTCCATACTAGCGACATCATCAAAGTTTAACGGTGCACTTGTTATAAGAAATTGCAACTTCAGTATCACTTTTTCGTGCTTCTTTTGTGCGTTTTGTGGGCATTCATCGCGCAGAGCTCGGCTCAATCGTAATAATTGAAGTCAATACCAATTCCCAGTGATGGTTTCAACAATTCGTATTAAATAACTGCGGCCTTGTCCCACTAAATATAGGGCATAACTTTTGCAGCATGAATTTTCGATGACGTAGAAGTATGACCGGGCAGCAACCACGAATTTCTTTTCTGTGAAATTGAAGTTGCGACGACGTAGAAGCATGGCCGCGCAGCCTCCATGACTTTATTTTCTTTGAATTGCTGTAATGAATTCATTTTTCATCACTCGTTAAAATACGATAAAGAATATCATTCGTTTTTTTGTCGCTAAAGCAGTTGTTGACAGGCAAAAAAACGACGCTTAGCGTCCCTTAGTTTCAACTTACAAGGAACTCAAGTTTCTTGCTTTTGAATCATTCTCCTAACTCCTAACACTAAAGCAAGCTCTACCTGCGTTTGACACGAATTCCCTATCAAGCAATGCCGTCAATTCCATATCTTCGAAGGTTTTTCGTCTTCCTTCACGCGAACGGTCGCCAACATCAAAATCACGGTCTTTAAAGCGACGGAACCAATCTCGACACATTGTTTCACTTAAAGCAGCATGTCCCTAAACGCTTCGAAGCTCTCGATGAATTTCAGTTGCCGTTTTCTTTGATTGAAAGAAGAAAATCCATACTTGCCGCGTATGACGATTATTTGGCACAAAATCATACATATTCTCACTACCAAAAGAATATGACGTCAAAAGGAAATCACTATTGCGTCGAGGCGGTATGTTTACCATATGCCTAAGCTTGGCTCATGACGTTCAGGTTATGGCAGAATCGATTAACACTTACAGCTGGCGCCATCTATTGGCAAACCGCGGGAACTTTGCGTTGCGCATCCAACACTTAAGAGAGGCCTGCGAAAAATTGGAGACAGCCAGCTTAGGTTATACATATATATACTATAACCCCTTGGCGCAAAGGAACCATTTATTAGGCTAGGAAATGGCATATTAATGGTTACATAGATGCTATCACTTTCTTTTGTTTCCTTGACGCAAAGGAACCCTTTATTAGACCAGAAAATGGCATACTAAGGATTACATAGATGCTATCACTTTGTTCTGTTAGTAAGCAAAGCATTGTAGTGTTGTGATTTCTCAAATCGCATTAAGTAATGAAATGTCTCTTCCTAATCGTGGAATTATTTTCACAGGGGATTTATCTAGAGGAGGTAGAAGTGAACGTGATACAGATATTATAATAATGACATCGTATTGACCGAAATGCAGTTGAGAACTTAAAATATGGAAATGGAAATGTATGTTTCGAAATATACAGTCTCAAAGCAGTTGCAGCTACAGTTGCGTTCTTTCTGTCCCAAATTTACAACTTTACATGTAAATGGAAACACATAATCAACATCTTTTATTGCCGTTTGACTCGACGAGGATAACATTTTAAAGTATCTGATGATGACAGTTGATGGCTATGTTCCTTTTTTTTTTCTTCCATTGACTGTATTGTCAATGTAGAGATCCACGAAATGGAAATATTAAATGAGACTATTAAATTAAAGCCACAAAAGAGCGGTCAATTTATTAACAAAGAAAAAAAAAATAAAATAAAATTATCCTGTAATGACAGCAGGAAAACCATCATACCTTGAATATAAAATGGAAGAAATTTTGAAACAGCAAGGGCCTTTCCCCACTGAAAATATAAGGCAACAGTGTTGCGGAAGCATCTAAATGTCATCCATTAGCACACCTATTAATCACAACAACAAGAAACCAGTGAGACCCAACGGAAGCCCTGGCTAGGAGAGGGGCGGTCATCCATTTATGTCCTTAGCAAAAGAACTTGAAGGGACACAAATGCCAATTAGACACATTCAAACACATACATACGTCTAATAGCTATCAGATTGCAGGTGTGATATTCGAAGCAACTGGGCCAGCCCAAACCTAGCACCCTACACTTGGCACATTCATATCATTGTGTCCTGGACGCAAGAGTTTCGTAACTGCAGATGAAAGTATTCATTCTGCTTGAGAGCTACCAATGGAGACCGACTGTTTGGCGATGGTCGGTAAATAGAGGAGGGAGAGTAGAGTTTCATAGTCACCACCGAACGTGTGCGCCGATGGTGTTTTGAAGGTTAACGCCTGCCTCTGGTAGCGATGATGAGAATGAAATTTAAGCAATGCCATGAATTTTTATGTGCTCTTCCACTCAAATGTAACCAAAAACGATAATGCTAATGTGGTTCACACTCACGAGTGGAGCAGGGCGTGCAGCTCTATCCTAGCTGTAATGAAACCTCAGGTCGACAGTGTAGTTGTGCAACGCAAAGTTCGTGGGACGGATGGTAAGGCTAATGGCCAAGTGACAGAGGAAATGTAAAACAGCAAGCAGGTGACTGAACCAATTAACAAAACAAAGTTTTAGTGTCGTCACCGAAGTGACACGCTGATGCCAGTATGCGACAGCAACAATGTATTTGCCACACCCGCACACCTACTTTTCTAGACGCCCGACGCACGACGAACAAAACGTGCAATGAGTGTGCGAGTGATAGAAATAATTAGCAGGTTTTTAGTGTAGATTAGCAGTGTTTGTCATAAAAGTGGCAACTGAAGCAGATGTTACCAAGAGTAGCCGCCCAAACGGAAACCAGCCACAAAAGTGTCAAAACGTAAAATATAGCCAAAGAGACGGAAACCGAAATATAACATTAGCAACGACAACCTGAGCAGCGACACCATCAACCATCACCATTACCATCAACAACACACGAGCCAAAAAGTCGTGCCGTCGTCTAAAGAAGAAACGATGTCCCAGAAGTTGCAAATTAATTTCTCAAAGGAACCCGCTTACACAGCATCTTTAAGACGCGGTAGAAAGGAGAAAGGATATGTTAGAAAGAATGTATCGTATAGGTCGCCCCACCTCGATCTATCATACCGACACTTCCTAGAACTAGCTGCTTTCAACCACCTGCGATTGCCACCAACAAAAGATGTCTGTCTGTCTGCCTGCAATGCTACGTACAACGAATCTTTTTGGTCTCGACGTGAGACAGCCGCATGGCAGTGCCATGAATTCTCATGGCCTATTTGATTATATTGTAATTACAAATGTGCACTTGTCGGGGACAGGCGGAATACGCGCCGCAACAATCTTGCAAGATGTGACAATTTACCAAGTGAAGGGGTAGGGAGTTGTCGTTGGTATTTGAATTCATAAACGCTATACCACCACCATAAGCTTCACATTAGAAAACGTGCTCCTTAACTATGTTCTACGATGTCAGCCATTCCTCTGACTGGTTCCTTTCGAACTTTATGATTATGTTGAACTACTCCTTTGTGGGATAACCAGTGATGTGTGCATTCGCACGTACGTCATAGGAAGAGCGCGATAATAGCACTCATATGCACCAGTTGCTGCTGCAGTCAGTCAGCAGGCGTAGAAGTCAATTATACAAAAATATTGTAAATAAACCTTGACCAAAGGATGCATCACACAGAACTCTGCCACTGTTCCGCCTCCCAGTTGCAACTATTAAATCCCATAATTAGCGCTGTGTGCATTTACAAATGTGCATCCGGTCCGAGCGCTCCTTCCGACAAATGGTCATGTGCAAGTCCCAGACAAATGCACACAAATATCCGACAACACACGCAAGCACATGTGCACAGGACTCACCACACGTTTATGTATCAGGTCAAGTCATGGTTTCGCAGAACTGAGTCGATTGCACGGGCTATGGAAACGCAACCACGTAAAGGCGACAATGAACGGTATGTACTGAACGCTGACCTGGACATGGCGGTTGCTGAGGTCGGTAATGTGCTTGAACCATTTGCCAGACCAAAGTGAACTAACTAAACCCGACCGGACCAGATCTGAGAAGTCTTCCAGTGGCATACAAACCCAACGATGTGTATGGGAATGAGATTGGGGCATGATACCGGATATGGATGCTTCCGTACACATGTGGCAGCTGTAGTGAGCGCTACCGGAATTTGCAACAGTACAGGCCAGCAGCCCAATGACTGTAATCTGTGGTCGACGCTCATCCATTTGCACCAGAGAGAAATGTGTATTTTGTTGCATAAGCAAGGTCAGTGTTGAGAATTTACCAGGTAACCGGTTGCTTGCACCGAAAAGTACTAGACAAAAGGAAAACTTGATCATTTTATTTTGCATCCTCAGCTCTTGTTACCTTAGCAAAACAAAACTAAAAAAAATGTCACCCTATTGTACACAAGCTTTTCTAGTTTAGATCGGTGAAAACATATATATGTATATACATACATACATTTATACTTAAGGCATACATTTTCGCCGTAAACAACTTTTTCTTGAAATTCCTTGTATTTTATTTGCTGTTTTAAACATTCTTCGGAACGGGCAAAGTTCAGACAAATTTAGGGATACAGCAGACTTTTAGAACCCGGTAAAATCTGAAATATGTTTCCTAATACATAAGGTTGTGACTATGCCAAGTATACCAAGCAAATAATATCTAGGGAATTCACCTCTCCCTGGATAAAAATCATGCGGATAATTGTTTACAGAGGGCTCTGAAATCGCTAATAACCCTTTTCAACTAACAATAATGTTTTTGAGCAGTGTTGCCTCATTAAGACAATTTCCAAATATGTGTGTTAAAAAATTACGTCAATATTATGTATCAAATCGTAATGCCGAATACATTAGCAGCACATCCCACCTTTCGCTATCTCATCATCTCACACCGACTGGCAGAGAGTTCCTGAAATATATTTTATGTTTTACAAAACAAATTTTATCCAAATTCAGTGAAATTTGCATCGGTTTAAGCGTAGCCATGATTTGAGAGCAGCAACGCTATCACATTTTTCGATTATTTACGTATTCACGTGGCGTAAGAGTAATTCCCATCCAAATAATTTATCTGTATGAATTCTTGTCTGTGCTATAGTAAAGAAAATCCATTATTTTTCCGATAGATGGCATTAGTAATCATATATAACATCGTGTAAGGGAATTACGCTAGATGGATTTAGAAAGATAAGATTTCACGCTTAAAAATCTGCTCAGACAGTTTTGTGATTGTTTGATTCAGAATTTTCGGAACTCGCGTCAAAGATACTCGTAGATAGACACCAACTAGGAGGAAATGCACAATACACTTACAACACTTATTAAGCTATGATTTCGATGAAACTTTTACTACATTATATTGCTTGAATATTGCCATTATGTACGAAATATAATACCATAAAAAAAATACCTTTTGAGGTAGTTTTCGACCACTTTTTCGCACACATTTCGGGCGGTTTCTCGGCGTTAACTTGACGAATGTTGGTATTCATATGCTCCAACGTTTGGGGATTATCCGTGTAAACATGGTCTTTGACGTAGACCCGCAAAAAAAAGTCTAACGGCGTCAAGTCGAATGACCTTAGTGGAATATTGACGTCGCCAAAAGGAGAAATTACGCTTTCTGCAAACTTCTCATACAATAAAGCCAAAATCGGTCGTTGTGTCTGGTTCCTGGCATCGCCGTGTTGAAACCACATATCGTCCAGTTCATAATCTTCAATTGTACGCCAAAAAAAAGTCGGTTATCATACGGCCATAGCGCTCTGAATTAAAATTCGCACCACACTTTCACTAACAGAAGCGAAATTCTCGGCAGTGCTTACATTGAGATGATGTACAGGCCTGACCGCATTTGTGACGCTTCTGGTCTTTTAAAATTTCTTTATAATATTGCCAATTACTTTCACAGCAGATCGATTATTATAAGCCTAATTACCCCGCAATGCACGAAAAGTGTCCACATTTAAATCACCTCTTTTGTAGTATTTACGCGTTCTTAGGCTGTTAAATTATCCATATCCTTACGTAAATGGCAAACCTTTCAAATAAATAAATAACACTTCAGATGACAGGTGTGTATTTAACGGCTGAGAGCCTTGCCAGACCGGCGATTTTGAAACCACTGAATGGGTAACGCTGCATATTTTATTTTAATGTTAGCTATATCGTGTGTAGATGGCGAAGGCAAAACTATACCTCCGAAAATAAACGATTGGAGTTAAGGTTCATATTATCGTAAATTACATCGAAAAAGCTTTGGCAATTATGCCAAATAGCCATGATGAAAAAGGGGAATTCATAAAGAAACCCGAGCCCTCATTCTCATTATTAGATGGTGAGATGGAAAATGTGTAATAAATCAAAAGCCGGAAATTTTCGCTTAGTCGGCATAATCTGTTTATGAGTAGAAATATATGCAACTGACGATATATCAACGGCATCGATTCAGTCATAAAGGGATCTGAAGCTGGACTTGTCACGAAGTCCGAAACGTGTCATATCCTTGTGGGAGATTACTGAGTATCTTTCAATTTGGAAATGTGTATTTGAACTCATAGTTAATTTGGTGTAAATTCTTTTGTACACTATCAAGAAAATAAGCGTTAACGCGGTCATTATGAAGAACAAAAACACTTTTTAAAAAAGCGGTAAGTTGGTCAACAAAACAAGCAACAATTTGGGGGATTAAAAAATTAACTTTTGAAAATTTTTAAAAGTAGTGGATGATTGGGGGAATAAATAGCTAAGACAGACAGTGCAACAATTAAATCCCTGTAATAGGAGCAAAGGAACAACACAATTTATTGTCCTTACGGCCGTTTTGAAACATCCAAAATAAGAGGTCATTTCGAACAGAATTTGATTCATAACTCGGTTGATTACTGAATATTAATTCAACTTTTTCAGGGAACAGAACTATGCAGAAAGAGATAAATATTGTAGAAATTTCATTTAAAATTTGGCATAATTCATAAATATGTTATATCGATAAAAGTATTCGAGTCTTTTGTGATTACCCGCCGCTCTATACTCTATACTTGTCTAGCAAGCGCGACAACACTAAAATTGGGGCGACACACAAGCATCAGTATAGGTTGCACCCACGAATGAGATTGGTTATTCAGCGATAGTGCCACCACAACACATCGGCAACAGGAAACATGACAATGTTATGGCCTCATGTTAATGCTTTGGGAGGGAGGGCATTCGGAGCAACACAGCAACACATAATATTGTTGCATTTATGTTGTCAACATTGGCACGATACAGTACCCATATCGAACAAAATGGTACATGAACATTTAAATATTCTCAAACACACACACACACACACACACACAGTCAGCTTCATATTTTTGCATAAACAAATTTATGTTCCTGTATTTTTTGGTATTGTTAGTTAATTTGTATTGCCTGACACTGGAAGTACGCACACTAACATACGCTCTATTTGGTGAGTTATTATTGCATATGTGTGGCTTTTGTTAACGAGAATACACTCTCCACTTTCGGACATGATGTGGAGTGTTTTAGAACCCTAAATCTATGCGACCCCCCTACAGCTATAAGCGGTATGGAAACGTTTCTAGCGAAACTCGCTAAAGCCAAGCGCTTAACTCATTATAATTTGAATTCCAAAAAAAAAAGAAATTAATTATTAAAGGACTCAGCAAAAAGTGGTGAATACTTATTAAAATCGAATTAAAAATTCTGTTTTCGAAAATGTTGTCTCATAAGAAATGCAGGCAAATCTTTCGCTGGCTGGTTGGTTTAAATCTATTTTTTCGAATCCACACACGACACGACATTCTTACTCTCCGATAATAAATGCTCTAGCTGCCACTAAAGATGGTGCCAGCCAGGAAAGAGTTGGGCTGCTGGAGTTGAGTTTGAACGTGTGTGAACTGTTTGCATATGTAATGGCTAGGGGAAACGTTGGCGTTGGCGGCGGCGGTGTCAGTGTAATATTATAATCACCGAATACTTTTTGCCATGCAAAGGGGTTTGACGGCCGGATGGCTGGAGAAAGGCAACACGGAGCTGGGGGGTGTTAATTAAAAATGCTATTACAGCAAACTTTACATAAATTTTTAATTAGCAATTTTTGCTATTTTGCTACTCTACAGCAACTTGCAGGCGAAACTGTTGCTTGCCGTCCTGTTCCATTTAACGTCTGATTCAGGAAAGGTAACGTATTACCACTTCCTTTCACATTTTTGTTTTTGTGCGGTATCTCGTATTTTTTTTTTTTTTGCATCCGCTTGGCTGTTTTTTTTTTTTTGTTTGTTTGTTTTGTTGATAATGTTAAATTAACACTTTGTTAACACCCGCAACAAAGAGGATTTAAAGCTTTCTAAAAAAAAAATCCCTATGAAGGAAAACCGAACAACACAAATGTTAGGCAATTGCATTGGACCATCACCATTAACTGTTGCCAAAGTACTATGCCATCAGCGTCAACTCAGCACAGCCATGGACAAATCTGCGTTTATGTGCTGATCACAGTAGAAGGAAGATAAAATCAGGATATGCCAATATATGTGCATCCTCTTTACGATGGCGACATCAGAGTCATGCAAATAACGATAGTACAGCGTGCATTAGTTTGTTTCTATCACCAGAGATGTACTACAATCCACACATAGGCGGACAAGGATTATACAGGGTGATTTTTTAAGATTTAAGTTTTTCAAATTGGCAGCACTGGTTGGTAATGGCGTCCAAACGTCATCTGTCAAAGTGAAAAGTGTACAGTATACTCTGCCATTTCACCATGGAAAAGAGTAACAAACGAGCAACGATTGAAAATCGTTGAAATTTATTATCAAGATTCGTGCTTTGTGACTTCGCTCTGTGCATCGTTTGATACGATCATTTTATGATCGTCATAATCGACTTGCTGAATCAACAATTCGTGCTGTTATCTCCAAATTTCGCACAAAATTTACTTTGTTGGACATAAAACTATCGACTCGCATGAGTAGAGTGTGTACCGAAGAAAATATTGCAGCCGTAGCGACTGGTGTTAAAGACGATCGTGAAATGTCAATTCGTCGCCGTTCTCAGCGATTGGGCAAGTTTACTCAACCACAAGGGATTTTTTTTTTGCTCCGATTGGCTAAGTTGAACTTGGTGGACATGTAGTTTCATCCAAACGGTGCAACATGCCACACTGCTCGTGAAACAATGGATATGTTGAGGGATGAATTAGGTGATTAGCTTATCTCTCGATTTTGCCCTGTGAGTTGGCCCCCAAGATCTTGCGATTTAGCGCCTCTTGATTATTTCTTGTGGAGTTATATCAAGTCGTTAGTCTACGTGGACAAGTCGAACACTATTGAAGCCTTACAGGATAACATAACACACGTTATTCGTGGAATACAGGCCGAAATGCCCGAAAGAGACGAACAATTGGACCTTCCGAATGGACATTTTGAGACGGAGCCGCGGACAACATTTGCATGAAATTATGTTTAAAAATTAAATGGCAGAGGCCAGTTTATCGATTCCAATAAAAAATGTTAATATATCATGCAAATTTGAATGTTTTATTCGATTAAAAAAAAAAAAACTACAATTAAAAAATCACCCTATACAACTTAACTTCAATGCCATTGTATATATGTTAAGCAGGACTTGAGATTTGGTTATTGCGGAAAGTAGGGAATCCAGGCATCTAAATTAAAATATAATTTTTCAAGCCATGTCGAGAAGTCGTAACAAAAGAGCATCGTTGATTGGGGGGGAAAAAAAGAAAATAGACAATTTGGAGTAAATTGCGGAGTTAACATATCAACTAGCCGACCTAAAGTATAGATGTATGGGTGGATTTAAAAAAATTATGCTGGCGAAAAGGTGCTACTTTATACAGCATGTTTTAAGCTTCAAGGTGTCACACGTTGTTTAGTATTTTTATGTGAGCCATGAAAAGCAAACGATCTGAGTGGGAATTTGAAAACACGGAAAAAAAATTGGCCACCGTTATGTAAATTCAACATTTTCATTTGAATGGTCCCAGTTCAACTAATATTAAAGGTGAGCTAGATTCTACTCTGATAGAGTTTACTACTTCGTTTACAACTATAAAATATTGGGTAGCGAGTTTAAACGAGGCCGTACGAGCTGCCAAGATGAACACCGTAGTCAATGACCAATTGTGGTGTCCACGCCAGACACGGTTAAGAAAATGCACGAAATGGTATTGGATATAAGAGCTAGCTGAAATGAATGAAATACATACTGACCAAAGATTTGAAGATGGGTGCCGCGCTTGCTTTCTATAGAGTAAAAGCGCCGTGAAGATGCTTCAGTAAAGTGTTTTTGGTGATGTTTCCTCACAATAAAGCCGAATTTTTGCGCCGATTTATAACCATGCATGAAACTATGGATCCACCACTTCATATCTGAGAAAGAGAAATAGCCAAAGCAGTGAACTGCAATGGGAGAATCGTGTCCAAAGAAGACGAAGACGGTTCCATCTGTAGGCAAGATTATGGCGTCTGTTTTTTGGGATGCGCATGGTATAATTTTTATTGATTACCTTAAGAAACGAAAAACGAAAGGAATATTTAATGAAACGACGAATATTATGCTAATTTTATCCCAGCATTTAGGTGATGAAATTATGGAAGGAAGGCCGCATTTGGCGAAAAAGAAAGTGTTGTTTCATCACGTTCACCCATCCACTATTGCGATGGCGAAAATTAAAGAATTAAAGATCGAACTGTTTCATCACGCAGCTTATTCGCCAGATTTAGCTTCCTCGGACTATTTGCTATTTCTAAACTTGAAAAAATTACTCGGTACTAAAATATTTGCTTACAATGAAGAGGTAAAGCCTGCGCTTGATGGTTATTTTAAGGAGTTTGATAGTTTTTACTATAAACAGGATATAGAAGCTATTGAATATCGCTGGAAAAAGTGGATTGAGCTAAAAAGTGACTATCTTGAAAAATACAGCAATTTTTTTGTGTCTTCTTTGTTAGGTCGGTTTGTTCTGGGACCACCCTCGTAATATATTTGAACAGCTAGTGCTTTAAATATTAAATGTGTCAAAAATTCGCAGTTCTTTTAATTTTTTTAGTATTCTCATGACATTTCGATTCGGTTTAGGCATTTTTGAGTAAGGTAAATTTACATTAAGTGTTAAATTCAAATACATTTATTTAGATGTAGATGATTAGTTGGTAATTCATTAATTTATAATTCAAGGTTGTAGATATAATTCACAGGAAAAGCAATTCCTAGAGTAAACTGACAATCTTCTTTACATATTCCCTGTGATTTTGCATGAATTTGTACTTTTTTCCCAGAATTCAACCATTTGCAAACTTCTACATTTGACTGGATTTCCTCGGGTACTAAGTGAGTCTAAAAATAGAGTGCCTGTAAGCTCACTGAATGTGGAAAGCTCTTCAATATCTCATTCAGGGATGCAAGAGAATGTGTTTCACTACATACTGTGTAATGCTGTAATCAAATTTATATGCACTTAACAAATGTACATAAATACCTTCCATAATGCAAATACAATAATTTTTTATTATTCCAATTTCCGAACCGCTTATAAATTACAAGTAATTAGTTCAGTCTCAATCACCTTCGATGATAGTATTTTCCAATACAGCTCGCATTTTTTCGATTGGAAAGAGGCGATTCGAAGCGTTAACCTCCAAAGAGTTTGAAATTGTTAGGAACACTCTGTTCTCGCGCATGTCCTGTAAATATTTGTTATAGAAACAGAATAAGAAGGCGAATTTTTTTAATGTGCTGCTTCGACTGACCGATTTTGGCTGTGCATATCTTTTACTTCTAATAATATATAATATAATGCAATAATATATACATAGTACAGGGTTATTCATTTTTCATTTTCAAGTAAAGTCAAATAAAACGATGATTTCGATGAAACTTTTATTCCATTATAATGATTGGATCTTGCCATTATGTACGAAATATGATATCATTTAAATGACTGCCTCTAGATTAGTTGCAGCAATAAATCCTTTTGAGGTAGTTTTCGAACCCATTTTGAGCGGTATCTCGGCGATAACTTGACGGATGTTGATTTTCAAAGGCTACAAACTTTAGAGATCATCCGCGTAAACGCTTTCTTTGACATACCCCCATGATCTTTGTGGCCAATTGACGCAGCTAAAGCGTGAAAGTAAATAACAATAAAACCAAAACCAGTCATTTTGTGTGGCTCGTGGCACTGTCTTGTTGAAACTACATATCGTCCAGTGCATTATCTTCAAATAAAGGACAAAAACAAGCCGGTTATCATACGACCAAAGCGCTCTGAAGTTAAATCCGGATTATCCGGCACACTTTCACTAACAGAAGCGATCTTTTCGACAGTGCGTACGTTGCGATGAGGCACTGGCTTGACCACATTTCTGACGCTTCCAGTCTCTTCAGATTTCTTTATGATCTTGTCAATTCCTTGCACAGTAGGTCGATTATGATGACCATAATCGCCCCGTAAAGCACGAAAAGTGCCTACGTATTAATCACCATATTTGTAGTAAGTTTTAACTATTTTTACACGTTCTTCGGTTGTTAACGATCCATATCTTTCCAAACCTTTCACTAAATAAATAACACTTCAAATGACAAGTATTTAACAGCTGACATCCTTGCTAGATCGGTGATTTTGAGACAACTAAGTACATAAATATATAGAACATATTTAAGTTCAGATCATTCCACACGGCTAAATGGAAACCCCCTGTTTTGTCCACAAATTATTCAAAAAAAAAAATTATATTTGTTTATAAGATAACTAGAAATACGATTTGTTTTCTTCATTTATTGCGCGCACAGATATTGCCTCTGTATATGTATAAACGCACCCATACAGGCTAGACAACGAAGCTGATGTTGCTTATTGTCTCACACGAGTACTAGGAGCTTTAGTATCGTAGATGTCACTCACTCATGCTCAAACTTTTATACACACATGACATACACAAACGCTCACACATACACATACATATATTGCACACATATGTATGTACTTGGTTGGAAGTGGGATTACAGGCAAGAGATGTCTGTGTATCTCACAACAAACATATGTGCAGCAAACGGGTTTGTTTTCTTTTAACGCCTTAATATATGCAAAGCTTTTGTTTTGTAGTTTCTGCTGTTACCGTTGCCGTTGTTGCTGCATAGGCAAATATAATTTGCCGCCTTCTTCGTCGTTCATTCGCTTTTCTGGCGATTTAGAATTCCACAGCATAGCACACAGACTCACACGACCGGCCGACAATCTCTGTATGCATTTCAGAAAGCCTTGAGTTTGTGACGAACACAACTACACATGTTAACTCACCGCTAGGGAATGCAAACTTCCGGTGTCCTGGCAATTTTGAGGAAAACATAGAAATTCAACTCTAAAATTAAAGCTTCATGGTGGAGTGAAGCGGATAAATTCTACCGGAGTGATGGGCTGAGAGGGGGAGTGAAAATGTTTAGCTAAAACGGTCCAATTGCGGTGAATTTTTTCTTTCGCTTTAAAAGCCGCTCCGACTTGTTCTGAAAATGCAACTAAAGTATACAACTAAATTCAATACACTTATTGCCAACACCGCCATATTTTATTAACCTGCAGCGCACACATGTTGTTGTTTCTTTCTCGTGGCAGCGTCGAACGCCAGCATAAGAACATAAAAATTGGTATACTTGATCTATACAGAGGGTAGGCCCTTGAAGTTTTATCAACTTCACGTTGCTGTAGCAACTAAATGACTAATGACAGTGCGCTCATTTTTTGAAAAGCGTCACTCTGTTATATTGTTTACAAGCCTAAGGAAGAGTAAATTTTTGTTAGGCCTCAAAAAAAAAAAAAAAAGTTAACGAAATAGAATTCAAACGAAACGGTGTTATTGTTTTGTATTTGGCAGAAATATAGCAACCAGCCATTTGTTAAAGGGCTACGATATTTACGTGTGGAAAAAAATGTTTGTATATCAATCCTTTTCACGTTACAGTAATACCGGTAGCATCAAATATCCCCATGCAGGTGAAAATTAAAAGACAGCAACATCGTCAGAATTGGTTCGAAAGGTAAAGTCCATAATTCAACGTAATCCACGACAAAAGCGCAGTTCAACTGACGAACAATGTCAATGTGTCTGCTTGTAGCATGGAGCGCATATTGACATCGTCAGAATTGGTTCGAAAGGTAAAGTCCATAATTCAACGTAATCCACGACAAAAATGCAGTTAACTGACGAACAATGTCTATGTGTCTGCTCGTAGCATGGAGCGCATATTATAAAAATTAACTACAATTGAAGCATTACGAAAAGTGAAAGATTTAACACATTCAAGCACAAAAGGCAGTTCGCCTAGCAAGAGCAAAAGTTTTAAAATACTTGCATTTTGCTAGAGATCTAGAAAAATTGATCTTCTCTGACGAAGAAATTTGTACGGTTTAGTAATATGTAAAGAAAAAAAGTGATCATATATTGCTAGAGTGCGAATCAAAAGGCAATTTAAATTAGGAAGTTGTTGTTAGTGACGGTTTGAGCTTCGGCAAGTGCCATAGGAAGCTCACCAATCGTTTTAATTGAACGGGGCGTAAAAGAAAATCAACAAACCCACCGTAAAAACAATTTTACACAATACTTTGTTATCTTGGGCACGAAACCAATGGATGCCTCGACATCATCCCATTAAACCCTGTGAATCTTAAGGTTTTTCTTTGTATAAGAAAAACTTCTACTTCTTCACAACAATGGTCCCCTTATTCCCCCGACCATATTTCAACTAAGTTTATGTACGATTATCTGTAAAATGTGGAGAAACCTTTACTTAAATAGTTCTATTATAAATGTAGTTTTAACGCTTCTGTTGTGGCATTGAGCGGAGAGTTTCCTTGTAGAAAATCTCAAAATTATACTGCCATTTTGTTTGTTTCCTGAAAAATTACAAAACTTTCCGAAAAGAGTGGAAAGGGTGCAAACATTCAGCTGAAAGTAGTTTCGTATTAGAAATTTTATTATGAAATCTTCTGATTTCCTGTGAAAAGAATATAATAATAATAATATTATGATAACGATGTTTATTAAAGACGCCAATGTATTACGCAGTGATATCTGAGATGATATAGACATCATTAGCAGAAAACGGCGAGATGTTACTGCAGCCTTCTCAAGCATCGAGAAGAAAGCCACGAAAATGGGTGTGGTGGTAAACGAGAACAAGACAAAGTTATTGGTTTCAAAGAACAAAGAGTCTACTCGTTTGGGACGCTGTGTAAATGTTGACAGCTATAATTTTGAAGTGGTGGGAGAATTCATCTACCTCGTTTCCGCTGTAAACAAAACGAATGATGTCAGCATGGACATAAAGAGAAGAGTATTGCTTCATACTATGGGCTAAACAAGATATTTAATAATAAAGCCCTTTCTCGACAAACAAAAATCCGACTTTACCAAACGTTGGTTCTACCTGTCTTGTTATATGGCGCAGAATCCAGGGTTATGACGCAAGCAGATGAATACTGGCAGTTTTCGATAGAAAAATACTCCGGAAAATATATGGACCCATCATCGTTAACGGAGAGTATCGGCATCGCATGAACATTGAGCTGTATGAGCTATATGCCGACATCGATTGCGTTGACAGTGTCATGTTGTGCGGATGGACCCAAATGCTCCAGCACGGAGCGTTTGATGGGCGACGCAGAAGAGAGTGACTAAAACTCCGTTGGAAGGACCAGTCTTTTGAAATACTATCGAAGCTTGGTGTGACGAATAGGAGGAGAAGCGCAAAAGATCGAAGCGCTTTGATTTTTTTTTTCTACGGGCGGCATATAATAGATAAGGATGTCTAAACCAGTTGCCACCTAAGAAGAAGACGAAATCTGAGAAAGTAGCAAAAATTTAGCAAACATTTTTCTCTTTATAGCAACATAAAGACGCTGGTTGTGGACATTGAAAAGAGTAGTTGAAGATAAATTCGTAAAATATGAACTTAAGACCTAATTCAACTAATCCTACTTAATGAAAACACTTTTGCGAGCATATCTTGAGCTGAGCGTTCATAAAACTAACATTAAATCCTAAGACGTAAAATCGCCTGAAAGTAATGATCTATCGCAAAGTTTCCCACGGGTGTCATAGAAATGTTGTATGTTGAAAATACGTGGAAACCGAGTTCTCATTTTGGGGCACAAAGTGCATAGCTTCCATATGATTTGGTTACCCAGAACTCTAGCCAGCCGCAGTTTATTGCTCCGAGTAATCAGGTCCCTGGTTCTGTATAAACAAATTAATAGGCAAAAAAACGCCATATGAAACGCCAGTCCATAAACTCGGGCATAATACATAGGAGACATTCTTGCTGGGTATGCAAACTCTATCTACCGCACATACACATATCCCATACGTGTGTAAGTAAGTAAGTGTGCACAGACGGGAAATGGCTTCTTGCAACAAAACTCTTCCCGTGTGAGTATACGAGTACGCTTGCCTGTGAGCGTATGTCGGGTCTAATACAGTGTGTGTTTAACGAGCATTTAAGTGTGTCAGCATACAAGTCCTGAAAGTGTTTATGAATATTTAAATGACGTTTGCTATTTTTTGTCTGTTGGCGTAATAAACACACATCTAAGTACGACTACTTAAATATTTGACAGCACACTCGCTCGCTCAGCAGCAAGTCGTGTATGAATGTGTGTGTGTGCACATATGTAGCTAAATGTTGAATGTTGAAATTTATATAAAAGCTGAGACTTTAATTTTATGATGGCCGATTTTAGCTTTTAGCTACTTCGCTCAAACAAACACACACCTAAGTACGACGTGTTAACGATTCCCGACATTACTTTGTGAACGTTACGTTTGCGACAACACGAAGGACTGGAGTGCGTGTGTAGGACTTGGAATTCTTTGTTTGGTTATGGAATAGGAAGTGCTCGAGGAAGCAACAAGTTGGGAAATGAACAGGCAGGCAACAATATTTTTCTGCCTTACCACAGAAATTCATCTGGGTTGAATGTGAAGGAATTATTTCTCTGCATCTCCATGTAATAGGCTGTTTCATTCCTGTTGCAGTCAGGACATTATCTAGAGCGTTATTCAGAAACATGTTCGTGCATTGTCCGTGTGATATCTCGGATAGCGAGTCTGCAGTTAAATCATCTTCACAGCTTCGTACCAATCGGATACAACCCCCGCAACACCCTCCCAACCACCAAGAAACAACCGTGTTCTTGCTATGCGAATGTGTGTTTCTGCGATTGTTGTGGTAAAGCAATGAACAATCGCCTCCTTTCGTCGTTATCATCGTTATCATCATCGACGTCGTTGGCGCTGTCGTCATTATCATTTAAAAGCGCATTAAAAACTTTTTAGATTAATTTTTCTTTTCTCTCACTTGTGTCAGATTTTGCCCGGCCGTTTTTGTATGCGTATTCGTATTTCATTTGCCAACGAACATTTTGTTTCATTCACTTGCCTGCATTTTGAATGGGTCTAAAAGAATGTTTACCGACAGAGTTCAGTGGAGTTGTACGTACTTCAGGCACACAACTCTGCTCAGTCCTACAGCCAGCTGGTCGCATTGCCACACACACAATCACATACATATAAAACGCAAATACATAGAGATTCGACATGGAATGGCAGAGCGAGAACAAAACCAAGATGGAAACATTGATGTTATTTTTTAATTTAAACTTTGAATTGCGAATTATTTCATTTTGAAAGGTTGAAAGGTGCAATGAGTCAGGCAAATAAACAAACTTTATGTTTCGACAAGAGCGAAATGGACAAGGGAAACTGTGTCCCTGCGTCCGTGCTCGGAGGAGAACCTGTTGAAATGCAATGCCCGGCAATGCCACGTTTGCCATTCACTTTAAGGATGACTTGCATGGCTGACTGTAAAACACAGCCACAACCTATTTAATTCACCCAACTCCCAGGTTTACAAACCAGTGTTATTAATACACTTACTCATTCATAGGGAGGTAAGTTCGAGGGCGGTCCTAAAGCCAGACGACCTAACATATAGATATGATGGGAGTTGTTTGAGAAAAATTATTTTGATGAAAAGTTGCAACCTTATAAAACATATGTTTTAAGTTTTAAGGCGACACGTATGTAAACGATCTCGTTCTATAATTCAATATTTCCATTTGAAAGGTTTCAGTCCAACGAATATTAAAACCGAGCTAGATTCTATTCGAATGAAGTCGGCTCCTTCCTTTACGAATTTAAAATATTGGGTAGCCGAGTTTATTTGAGCCATCAAAAGTAAACGATATCAATGAATTCAATACTTAAATTTGAAAGGTCTCAGTCCAACTAATATTAAAGACCAGCTGGATTCTACTCTGGGGGAGTCTCCCTCTTAGTTTATGACTGTAAAATATGGGATAACAGAATTTAAATGAGGCCGTACAAGCTGCCAAGACAAAAAGCGTAGTGGTCAACCAATTAGGGTGTCCATGCCAGACACGGTTAAGAAAATCCATTGAAAAGTATTGGATGACCATCGGCTGAAAGTGAGTTAGCTAGCTGGAATGATAGGCATTTCAAAAAGTACTATACATCGTATATTGAGCAAAGATTTGAAGATGAGACATCTACAAGCAAGATGGGTGCCGTGCTTGCTTTCTGTAGAGCAAAAGCAGTGTCGTGAAGATGTTTCAGTAGAGTGTTTGGCGATGTTTCACCACAATAAAGCCGAATTTTTGCATCGATTTATATTCATGGATGAGACATGGTTCCACCACTTCACACGTTAGATAAGCCAACAGTCAAAGCAGTTGACTGGAATGATGGAATCGTATCTGAAGCCGGTTCCATCCGCAGGCATGGTCATGGCGTCTGTTTTTTTGGGATGCGCTTAGGATATTTTCGTTGATTATTGCCGATTTATAACCATGGATGAAACATGGGTTCACCACTTCACGCCTGCGACAAGGGAACAGTCAAAGCAGTGTACCGAAATGGGAGAATCGTGTCCAAAAAAGACGAAGACGGTTCCATCTGCAAGCAAGGTCATGGCATCTGTTTCTTGGGATGCGCATGAGATTTTATATTATAACTATCTTCACAGAGGAAAAAACATCAACGGCGAATAGTATGCTAATTTATTGCAGCGTTTAGGTGATAAAATTATAAAAAAAGGCCACATTTGGCGACAAAGAAAGTGTTGTTTCATCAAGACAATATGCTATTGCGATGGTCCAAATGAATGAATGAATTAATGAATTAATGAATTAAAGTTCGCGCACCTTATTCGCCAGAATTAGCTACCTCAGACTATTTCCCATTTCCAAACTTAAAAAAATGGTAAAAGATTTGCCAACAATGAGGAGGTGGAGGGAGTTCGCGGTTGATGGATATTTTAAGGAGTTTGACAGTTCTTACTATAAACAGGATATAGAGAGAAGCTATTGAATATCGCTGGAAAAAGTATATCGACCTAAAAAGAGATTATGTTGAAAAATATGAAAATGTTTTGTGGCTTTGTTAGATGGGCTAGTTTTGGGACCGGCCCCGTAAGTATACCACGTAGTTAGTAAGAACTACCTCAGCTAATAATACGATCTCTCTAGCAACGATTTCTAGGTTCACCTCTGCGTATGAGAGCTTTTGAATCTTATCATCGCTCATACGCACGAGGGTCTTCTGAATGCTACGTATACTTTGCCGCACATTGGTGGACAGAATGTGCAAATGGCTGGGCTCATTATTATGTTTAATAATGGTAGTGAACGAGCGAGCAATCGGTGATGGTAATGACCGCGATGACTTTTTCACTCTCGTTCAATATTCATAAATTTATGTAAACGGCCGAACGACATCCATCATGATTGGTAGGTTCATCACTCTCTTTCCTCTTCTTCATCTGTGCAAATCCGGGAATGGTTGGGAAACTGAAATCGACAGAGTGTTGCCTGGAATACATCTGTCAGTTAAGCCAGTGTTTCTATCATCGTTAGTGTTTCAGCAACACTTCCGGTTTCCGCTCGAATTTTTGTATGTTTTCTGGCGTGTTTTTGTTGTTCTTTTAGCAACAAAAGAGCTTTTTATAAACTCCCTTCTTGCCGTGGCGGCAGAAGCAGCATCCATCCACCATCCACAATTCAATAAACTATTTTTGCATTTTCTTTTTGGCGCTGCTGTTAGTTGTTGTTGTGGCTGTTGTTGTTGGCGTTGTTGTTTTTGTTTGTCTATTCGCTCCCCAGTTGATTGTGAATGTTCATTTCATTTTGGGGAGTTTTCTTTTTTATGTTTTATGATGGTGTTTTATGTTTGCATTTAAGGTGGTCCTGGTTTTGCATTTCGAGATTCGAGAATCGGTTTTTGTTTCGTTGTTCTTGTCGTTATTGTGGAATTTTGTGTATTTTACATGACTAAGTCAGAGTCTGCTTGGCTGGCTGTGTTTATACAATATTTCTGGTTAGATTGAAATTAATTCAGCAATTGATTCTCAATGGATTCCATTGCTCTGTGAGCTGTTTTCCGTTCTTTCCTATGTTGTTGCTGCTGCTGCTACACTTTTCGTTTTTTTGTGTCAAACATTTCTGCTGTTCGAGAATTTTCCACTTGGACTGTCATTTCATCATTTGCTATTCTTTTATTTAGTCTTAATGTTCGCTCATTCCCTGCACTTTCTCTGTCTGTTAAACTGAAAATGTGAATGAATGTGCTGGCAGCAACGAAGGCATTTTCAGCAATTTGTCTAAAATATTGACGGAATTTATGAGGAATATCAACGAAACGATGTAGAAATTTGGCGAATAAACGATTATATATTGATGGTCTGATCGCCTTTGTAACATTTTTTGTTTTTGTTTTACACGATGACGGCGAACTAAGTTTGATTACTGCTTAGCTTAGTCTCCCACAGTAGTCATCCTTCCACAATATCTCACAAAGGACGAAGTGAACGCAGTATTAACGCACTTCTTGCCCAATTGAATTTTAAAAGCAGAATAATGTTTGTGCAGGGACTTTTGCTTTTGTTTCAATGTAACAATACACACATACACGCGCAAGTGCTTGTAAACCTTTACCCTTTACAGGGCCTTGGGGCTTTTGGCGCTGGCCTGGGAAAACCTCAGTGTTCTTTGTATCTCAATCCCCCAATACGCCGACAGCCCATTTCCACTACAATAGAGTTGCACTAAACGGGGGGGTTTTAATTAGACTAAACACAACAGATTGATCTGAAAGTAATTTGCATAAATATAATGAAGCATCGCCGCATCTACGTGTGCCGCATCGTTCCTCCGCCGTGGAGGCTAACCGAGAGGAATCATAAACAAATTTGCAATAGACATGATGCTGACGATGATAAGCATCTTATCTATCTTCAGCTCCAATGCCGAGGCTCTGTGTTCGGCTAGCAAAAACGAATCTGTACATTGTCTGTGTTCAATGCGCACGGAGGTCGTACGTCCATACACCACGCTAATGGGGAGGATGCCCCCAACGCCCGGCGGCACCCATTGTGGTATGCCTGATAATAGCGAAACAAGTGGTTGTGGTGTGTGTGAATATCATAACCATTTGTTTGTGCCTCTGAATATGCCTCTTATCAACAATTATCATAATTAGCGTTTTGGTTACATCACATACAGCCTCTTTCCCGACCCGGATCCGCCCGCCGCCTTACTCCTCCCGTTCCGTTCACCGTGAATGCTAATTAAGTTTCGCTTAATAGGCACAAATACCCGTAACAAAAGTTACTACATCATCTGTTCTTACAGAACATCTGCAAGATTCCCCGTAAATGACTTATAATTGATAATAAACCCCGCTGAAGTCAAAACCAAAGCCCACCCATGCTTGAAGAGCGAGTGAGTGGTGATGGTGGTGGCTTTTAACAATGTCCTCAGTCATATCCGACAATTCAATTAATAAATATGTAACATGCCAATGAAATTAAATACCAACAGTCTATCCATTGTAGCCTCAACATCTTCCAGAGGGGAAGGGAGAGAGAGAGCGAGAGAGAGATAGAAATAGAAATAGGGATAGAGAAATGGAGAGAGAGTGTAAGAGCAAGCAAGAGGATATTTGTGAGAATCCCCATTTGACTTCATACGCTACACACAAACACAAAGACTCACAGACACACACATATATATTGCAAAGCATATCAAAGCTACACTATCCAGCCAGATGCGAAACACTTTCAATATGCCAATATGAGCATTTACTAAGCAAACATATAATTGAACATAACCTCAGGACACCAGAGTTAATTAAAAACTCATACATTTTTAAGATAAATCTGATCCAAAGCACTCGCCACATCCCACCCACTCCCTCGCCAAATACCAAATAGAAGTACAGTCAACTTTGGCTTCGCGGTTTCATGACAACCTAAAGCTCCAAATATGACTACTAATTAAGTGATAAGTGAAACAATTAAATAATTAATCAACATTTAACGCACAAAGTGCATTCAATGTTAGTAGATGAATGCTTCTATTACGAGTTAGGTTGACATTTTGTCGTCCTGCAATGTGGGATGGTAGGATATTAATTATCCAGCGATTAGAAAGTCCAACTTAGCCGTCATTATTTCAATTAATAAGTAATAACAACGTTCTGAGCACGACAGAATATATAAAATCCTATAGGATTTGAGGTATCCTACAGAATTTGTCTGCCGTCCACTTCATTCTTTTTTTTTGGACAGGCGATGCTGAAAGCTTATTTCGCTCGTGTGAGTTTGACGAACTAAAGAAACGACACCTTTTTTGTACTGATTGACATAGAGATAAATTGTAAAATGCAGGTACATCAGAACCCTTTTAAAAAAGGAAAAGGGCATGCACAAATTATGCATCCACAAATTAACCATTTTCTAATAAACCTTGGCGCTTGCCAGTTATGTTAATTAGGGAAATTGGATCGGATTACTGAGTGCATAACATAACTCCAAGTAAAACTAACCGAAAGGAAAAAGATGACAACGCTGCCACTGCCTAAAACACAATCGTCAAAGTCAAACCAATGCTGAATTCGAATTTTCGATGCTCCCTCTCGTCCGCTAATCCTCAAACGAGATGCATTCTGCCAGTGAGACAACCGCAAATGCTAAGTACAAAGGATCCAAAGCAAGAGATTAGAGATGAAAGCAACAGTGTTTAGTGTTTAGAACAATGCCACACTTGAAGTCAACACAAAGGAGCGGGGATGCGAGGGCAGGATAAGTGTGAATCTCACCCATCTTTATAGAAGGACAGTGACAGGTACTTCGTGTACTGCCTTAGATGTGGGATAGACGAGTATGGGCACGAATATGTTTTTAAGGATACCAGCACTGGAATGTAGTCAGATGTAGTCGCTCTCTCTGCCATCGAACTGTTGCCCATGAACTTTTCTTTTGTCCTTTTGTCATGGTAAGTAGTAGGCTTCCTCCACCCCCATTGTCTCCTCGAAGCGCCAACAAGTTTTTGCATTTATTGGAACGTTCATTGCTGTAGCTGGGCGGGGGTGTTTGCATGGATGAAATTTTAAACCACAATTTTGTGGTTTTCTGTGTAGATTTGTTTTGACTGCAGCTCCATTGCTATCCGGAGTAACTAATGAAACATATATGAAACCGACCGACCAACTGACAATGGCATCATCAGCAACCAGACAGCAAACAAGAACGGGGCAGGATGCAAGCATCGGCACGAACCCAAGCAAAAACCAAGCCAAAACAACGGCAGACCATTTTACAAACAACGAGGACGTTGCCGGCAAAGTGATTTCCTAGAGTTTTTGGAGCATAAATTTAATGGTCATGTTTCATCAACATCATCGCAAAATGTACCTAATCCACCAGCACCACATGCACTCATCATCCGCTGCTGTGCTGCCCCACTTGTGGAAACATGTGCTAGATGGCAAAATTACACTTCTTGTGATGATATAGTCAAATTCACCAGGATCAGTTGGCTGATGTAACCGACATCACAAACAAACAACTGCCACAAATGCGGCTGTTAATGCTACTACCAGGACCCTGATGATGAGCTCGGTGTATCTTTGCTTTTGATGTTTGCAATGTCGTCACACTGGCTGGTGTTGTCAAATCAAACGACCAAAAAGCACATATATTCGTTAAGGATTTAAGTGCCGCTCTGATGGGTGTGAATTCATGTTTTGTTACAGCGCATGGCTTCAGATTCAATCCAAACCCTACTCGCTGGCTGTTCCCCCTCTCCGAACAGGGACTGCGTTTCATTATCTTTCGACCACAGTCATTATAGTCTGACCACAGGCCGAAATCAATTTGTCCTCTGGTATGCTGTGTCTCCACACACCTACAGCAATGCTGCTGAGGCAACTATGGCCGATGGACTGAATTCTGTCCAGTCAAACCACAGTATTGTCATATAAATAGCCGTGATTGCATCAACCAGGAGGGCACGTTAGGGCCCATTTGAAATGCATTAGGGTCAGCCGCCTCTTTCAACTCAATAGCAACGATAAGGGACAAAAAAAGCTCATCAATTGAGTCATTGGGCCGCAAAATGTGACAATCACAAATGACACATCTCCGATAGAATGCGAAGGGAATGTGCACTTCTTTCAGAGGCGATTAAAAAACTGTAGGCTAGTTGGCTCAACTTGCCAAATGTAAGTAATTACCAGTTCTATGGCATGACATTCTTGCCCCCTTTCCCCCTCCAGTCCATACCACACGCTCTGCTGCATTACACAAGACATACTTTTCCCAAATGCCTCTTGAGAGAGAATGTCTCGTTGCTTTTATTTGATATCCACTGGATATGCAGCAGTCAAATGGTCATCGTGATCGTAATATGGGTATGTGTGTGTGGGACGTTGTCAGGCGACAGAGAAAGGAAATGGAAACGTGGTGAACGTTAATATTTAATATTTTTACTTTGTAAATTCCAAATTAAAAATGCATAAATGTTGTCCTGCTACAGCAAAGTTCACATGGATGCATACCGGCCGTTTGGCCACATTACCATGGCAAACCCCACCCCCTCTCTCTTTACTTGCCAAACTCGTACAACTCATCCTCATGTCAAATGAATATGAACAACTTTATAAATGTATGATGATGTTTCCACAAATTCCCACATACATACACTCGCGCAACTCACATGCATGCAACAATCCTGTGGTGACTTTCATACGCAGCAATCTTCACCATAGTCGTCATGATGTGCAAATGCTTCGTCGTGTGGTTGTACAAATCCATAATTTTTATGAATAAATTATGCAATTTCATAAAAATATTGGCACATTCACATACGGACAAAGCTCTCATTCATTCGCTCTAATCAAAAGTCCAGGACCAACCGACAACTGCCACAGAATTGTTAACCCGTCACTGTGCCCAAGCGAATTTATGATATTTGCAAATATGCTCAAAATACATTTCTACCCTTCAGCCTCCGTCTCTAAAAGTTTTGACCATAAAATGGACAACTCAGTACCTTAATGGAAGACCGTTGCACTGATTGGATGAAAAAGCTGTACATTCACTTTGAATTGTCAGTGTCATTCCAGTTGCTTTCACACAATTGTGACCGAATATGTCAAATGTGCAAATGGTTATAACTTCTTACAGCCGTATTCATAAATATTCAAATTTACAATATCGTATTTTTATAGTACTCGTAAAATGTTCTTCAGACCTTCAGTAAAATAATATTTTAAATAAGACCCTTAAAATCTAAATGACAAATCAGAGAAAATATTAGATTTTCTTAAATCGCACCATCCAGACGGAAGAAAAATACATAAAACAAATTCCATTGCATTTCATGAATGAGACATGGAAGGGCTTCTCACATTCAGTGAGCTTACACGTATTTATTCTTAGACCCACTAAAACAACCAAATTTTCTTGCATCCCATGAAAGAGACATGGGAGAGTTTCTCGCAATTAGTGAGCTTACACGCAGAGTCTATTTTTAGACTAACGCAACGGGATCTGTAGTTCGAAGACGATGTTCGTCTTGGCAGCTTGTACGGCCTCGTTTAAACTCTGCTACCCCATATTTTACAGTCGTAAACGAAGGAGCAGACTTCCTTCGTATAGAATCTAGCTCGGTCTTAATATTGGTTGGACTGAGACATTTCAAATAGAAATATTGAATTACATAACGGTGAGCAATTTTTCCCATGTTTACGAATTCACCGAGATCATTTACTTTTGATGGCTCAAACAAAACAACAACTCACTCAAAACAACGTGGCGCTTTGATAAAATATGTGTTTTCTAAGGTTTTTTCTATTCACCAAAATAATTTTTTTTTTCAAACTACTGCCACCATTTATATATACGTCATGTCGGCTAATTTTGGGACTGCTCTCATATTGACACACACTATACTTGGTATGCAGTGCTTGTTGACAGAAGGCAGTAAACGATGTCTAACTGTCGGCACAATTGAGAAGATGCGAATGCGTCTATAACAGACAGTACGACATAAAAAGTAATTTTCTTTTCCATCCCTTTCGCAAAATGTCTGAGGTTGCGGATGGTTTCCTGTTGAGCATACGCTCGCCTTTTACATGATGAGTTTTCCTCGGCACTCACGACACTCGTTCGTGCATAACCAAACTTCCGTTGGCACATAAAGCCTACCACTTTTCTCTCTAAAATGTCCTCGTATCCGATGTACTTGTTCTCATTACTATTATTGCTGTTGTTGGTGTTCTACAGATGTCAACGATTGTGTTGTTTGCTTCCATATTACACAAATACATACATACTCGTGTATGTATAGGGGGATGTGTGTATATGCATACACTCACTCACATTTGCATTAGTGTAACAAATAGAATAAGCATATTACTGGCCGGTTGTTGGTGTTACAATTTTTAATTTTAAATAGAAATTAATTGGAAATGAAAGGAACGCAAAATATTCTTATGAACAAAAAGTACTCTTTTCACTAGTTTGGTATTCCGTCAATATATTTATATTTCGTACACCACCAATATTTACGAGTGTACACAGAATCGGCATAAACTCGTGTTGGGATTTTAAAGGCAAAATAAAAATCGCAATTATCAATTACCACAATAATAAACAACTTCCATATGCGTTGTAAAGTATGGCAACGGAGGTGCCAAATAGCGCTTGGCAAACCACAGATGATTATTGAAGGAGGAGCGAAAGCGAACGAAGCACACAAACCAAGTGCAGCACATGTCTCAAACTTTAAGTAACACAAGCAAGCAGTAGCTTCCGTCTGACACGAATACATCATTTATGATTTTCGACCAAACTCTTGACGCCAAATTCAAGCAACCACTTTCATTCTTAAATGAGTGATGACCTATCATCAGAGTTGATTAGATTTAAAATCGGTTCCGCATACACCACCAGCTTTAGGAATACCATTAACAACAACAATGTCAATTGGTAAAGCAGAGCGAGCAAAAGGATGCAACATTGTCCGCACAAGGACTCCACTATGTCCTCTTCGCGTTGGCATCGCAAATGGATGTTAGGATTTATGAGAACGCTAAACGCTAAATGGATAAATGTTGCATGGCTTGTTCGGCTAGAACGAATAACAAGTTAATAACATTTGTGCACGGTTTGATTTGTTAACCAAACAATGGTAACAGCAACAACAACAGCAGCAGCAGCAGCGGCAGCAACAGCGAGACAACTCCAATAACAATGGGGCAAAATTAAATTATTTGGACGCGACGAAACGCAACCAGGACACAAAAATCCTGAGGCGACATTGTTTTTGTTGCTGTTTTCTCATTTCACTTTGTGTTTTTATTGTTTTTGTTTTTACTGCAGTTGCAGTAGCAACGAATAAAACGAATGACATAAAGTTGAGAGTTTTATTTGCACTTTGCAGAGAACAAACGAAACTTTTCGTTTCTTAACAGGTTTTTGTGCCACTGGTGGCGTTAGTGTATGTTGCCAGTCATGCAAACCAACCACACCGCCGAATGAATGCAGCCTTTGGACTCTCCTCTTCCCTTCTTGCTGGTGCTAACGGGCTGCAGCATAATATCTAGAAAATTAAATTGCCCTCCTTTTTTGGTCCGAGCACACATACAGACCCCTACACTATACCATTCGCGCGCACACGCACGCAAACATGTATCACCATCATTTCTCTCTTGTATAACCAAAAGTCAACGCTTTCTGCCGGAGAAGTAAATAAGAAAGAGTGTACATATGGAAGTGTGCAAGCATATCCTACACATGAGCGCGTAGCGATGTACGAGTATTCCTGTTGCACATTGTTCGAGTCGAGCGTCTGTTTTTCTTTGGTTTGTACATGGCCGCATATGTGTGTGCATGTACGAGTATGTATGTATGTATGTATTTGTATGTCTTGTTGAAATAGTTTTTAATGCTTTTTATTCAGTTTAACAATGTTTGTTTTGTTTGCAACAAGTCAACAGTAGTTAGAAACTAAGAGGAATAAACATACAATTTCATTCTTTGGATATTTTTGCCTTGTTCCTCTACTCAATGGCCTGGCGGCAGTCTTTCTCCAGTCCTCTACTTTGGCACATTCCTCTACTGTGGCACAATTGCTTACTACGTTGAATGGGCACCTTCCCCTGTTGCAGTTTTTAATCTCTAGTTTGCATTTCACGCACCTATCGCCTATCTCTCGGTCATGACGAACATTGCCAATGTTAGACACGGCGCCCTCACAGTTCGGTTGGCCCTATCTTACAAATACTTGTAGGTTAATCTGTCCGCATACGCAAATGAAGAGTAAATAAAACATGTCATTTACCAGAGTATAGATTAATTATACCTTCACACAGCGCACTAAAGGCTGTTGGATAATTAACATTCCATTCCGTTCATAAGTGAGCAAGATGAAAATTCTAGGTTAGATCGACTTACGAGAATTGAGTGTCACAAATATGACAAGGTACACAGTACGACACACCTGGGTCGAATGAGAAACATATATAAAGTAATGCATCATTCTTAAAGTACCATTGTTGTCATCGTGGCTGGGATTTTGGCTGTACTCTCATGGCAGACGAACTTACCGGCCCAATTCCCCAACGCAACACACACAGAAATCATACACTGCGAACGCGTATTTCTGAGTGTGTAGTGTGTGATATCCTGAAGCGTTTAATTCGTTCATTTAATTTGCGTGTATTGTGTAGGCACATACGTGAGATTGTAATACAACCAACCATCCCCCAACCACCATGCTTTGGAGATGATTTGTGAAACTGTCACTGTAGTCAAAAATGTGAAAATTGAAATAGAAAATATAACTAGAGGCCAAATCATCATTGTAATGCATGCAAAGTTATCATGTAATCAGGCCCAACACAAAATTCACAATCTCTTCTAGTCACACGATAGGTATGCTAAGTTTTCGGCGAGGTTCCCTCTACAAGCTGTAAAGAAAACTAAATGATTTTGCCCATCAGTACACGAAACGTCCAAAGCGGATCTGATGAGTTGATCTGATCATTTTTGTATTCTAAATTTATTAGCTGTAAATTTCTCATTCATTTCCATCGAAATCCACAAAGAGGTGGTACAAATATTAATAACTATTATAAAGGTTTCCTAAGAAGAAATTTATATTCTCTAAAATGTTCAAAATGTCACACATTTAATGACAAAGTTTAATTTTTAAACGTTATTTTTTTTTGTTTGATTATTACTTCTTGCACAGGATAATACTTTATGCATTGCACAGTTTCTATCCATAGAGCGCCAGTTTTTGCAATGACAACCTAACAAGGCAAGGACTTGACCACAAACGCTAAGAAGTCTTTTGAAACTCTATCACTCATCCTTTGGCATTAAAGAAGCAGCCACCATTTCGAGGCATTTGATTTGCATCATAAATGAAAGTATTGAGAACTTCCACCAACAGGTTGCCAAGCCACTAATGTCTTTGTCTAGTAATTGCTTTGAATCTGAAGACATCGTAACCGATTCGTCCACAAAGTCAAATCAAGCTGTAAATGGACTCACAACTTATGAGGGGTTGTCTACGCACAAAACGTGCTTCTCTATCCATTCAAAATCCTTTTGCCAAACGAGGAATCCCTTCTTGCTTCGCGCCCCACTCTGGGCGGGGAATACAGAAAATAACCGAATGCTTCAACTGTTGAGTTTTGTTGCTCGGTCGGTTGTCTGCCGTTAGTTAACTCTGCGTTATTCAAACCTCATAATAGAAAGACGATAGCGTGTAGATATCGAGTGGCCTCCGCTCAGTTGTTATTTTAAGGACAAAAGGATGCTGCTTGAAAGGTTGTCCTCATTTATTCCTGAATAGAAACCTCAACACACAATACAATAAAAGAGAAAACCTTTTATAATGAGTTTAGGCTATTAATTAATTGAATTCAATTTGACAAACAGCGTGTTTGTAAAGACTACTGGCCAATTGAGCCAAGGGCGAGAGTGGTTAAATCCAACTTACTAACTGCAGTCTTTCAGAGGATTTCCTTTGAGTTTTGAGCATAGAATTACTTTTAACAAAATCATATTTAATCAGCACATTGAACATCATTACTAATGCCAATTTCTAAAATGAATTCTGAGTTGTTTTTCAAGCATTGTCCTCTTGTGAATGACAAAGAGACAGCATCATCCGCCAGCAGGCGAGATACTTGAATGCCTTATGAAAGGACTGCGTCCCCACCAGTCAGCCGACCATCTTCCTCAGTTCATTGTGAACAGGCACAAACTCCAGCCGCTGCTGCAGCGAATACAAAATGAGAATGCCACACACAAACGACACAGCCATATTCATGCAGGTGAACAACTTACATCATGCAACCTCCTGTGTTGCCATCCTATCAGAGATGGGATCATACGAAGGTATCTAATAATACGAATTAAAGGTAACGAAATATGCTCACTTATCGGATTCTTGCAAGGAAGCCAGGCAATACGCTTAAACTGCATTCAACAGATATGTACAACTGTCGTCTTAAAGGGTGATGTGTCGTTGAAAACTAAATTCCTGGCACACAATGCGCTCCTTTCCTCCCTCAAATGGCAAAGGGAGGGCAGATCCCCAAGGTAAGGAAAGCAACTTGATGGGGCGACAGAACTTTAATGTTAACTATTTTATGGTGTATAAAAAATAACACAAAATATTTCGCTTCTACTGACTAGATAGAGAAGTGCAGAAGAATTCATTGCTGGCAAAGGATGCACACGAAATGTTGAAAATCCCGCAGACTCCATTTACTGTGCACACAGCCAGACACACGAAGAGTGCAGCACAATGGCAAGAGCGCCCGGTCCTTGTACACTAAATGGGAAAACGGATTCGACGTACTCGGAATGAGATGAACACTCGTACGACTACAAGTGTGTGCAAACCAACATGGGGTTGCCCCTCTCACCAACCACCCGCAACGAAACAAATAAACGCACTGTCTATGGAGAATGAGTTGATTTAAAATTCAATTATGGGCGGACAAAGCGGAAAATATGACCAAACAGGGCCAATGATGGTATACTTTTACCCAGCACACACACGACGAGGAGTCTCGGGGCTGGAAGTTTTTCGACAGTGGTTTTTGAAAACAAGTTAAAGTTTGGCCAAAGGACATGTTTGACAAAGGACGCAAAACAATGAAAACAGGGGTTTAAACACTTTCCCATTTGTAATTGGTGAATATCCCATCATCGGCACTAGCTGAATGAGCAGTTTACTTCGGATCAACTGCACAGATTTCATCGTCTGTGATGCAAACTCCCTAGGCAACTGGTCATTAATTCAATAATGCGAATGACCAGTTAAATTTCTTAAAATTCCACATAAAAGTATATATTCCTTTCCAAGACGATGGCAAAGAAGTTAACGTTCGAAGTATGAATCGTTCGAAATGAGGTGGTCGAAGTCAAGAATGCAAGTTCTATCACTCCAGTTGATTGTCAGCCAGTTGGAGCAAATTAGTTCCACAATTGAATCTGCTACGACAATCGGACTGCCGCATTATTTTGGCTCCCACAATCGAGTTGCATAACGATTCTGTTGCTGCTATCGATTTTTTACTGGCAACAAAATTTTCATTCATTCCGTTTTGCAGCTGCCGTATTGCTGCCATAAAAAACATGTTACAACAACGGAATTCCATTTTCCAACGGATTTTTAGTAACGCTATCACAACTGAATACAATTTCAAAAGATCAGTTGTTTTTAAATTTATAATAGTGAGACAATGACAACAGAGTTAACGTTTGTCCACACTCGAAGTATGAATCGTTCAAAATGAGGTGATCGAAGTCAACAATGCGAATTCTATCACTCCAGCTGAACGTCAGTCAGTTGACAATTGAATCTGCTACGACAACCGGACTGCCGCATTATTTTAGCTCCCACAACTGAATTGCATAACGAATCTATTGCTACTATCGATTTTTCATTGGCAATAAATTTTTTCATTAATTCCGTTGCAGCTGCCGTATTGCTGCCATACACAATCTGTTATAGCAGCGGAATTCCGTCTTCCAACGGATTTTCAGTAACGCTGTCACAACTGAATACAATTTCAAAAGATCAGTTATGGTTTTGAAGTATATAATAGTGAAACTAAACTTTAAATATTAAAATTACTGCGAAATGAACTGAGTGAAAAGATCTGGAGCTTCAAAGATCTGTAAGGTATGTGGAGCCTCTATCGCCGTATGGAACTTAATGTCGTGAAGCTTTAAACTATGATATGATTTCTTACTCTTACAACTTTATACAATCAATACTGACCCTCTGCATGTGAGATATTTCATTTATATAATAATTTTATAGCTTACCAGTCGATTTAATTTATGCAGGAGCTGTTCTTCGATTCTTACCTGAAATGAAAAGAAAACAAGGAGTACATTGAGTTTTCCGATGCTAACGAATGTTGAAGATGAAGCCATCTGCTCTGCAGATTTTCAAAATAGCTAAAAGTAGGTCACAGGCACATTTAGGCGGCACATACATATAATATAACATACGATATCCTAAAGTCTACAACAACATCAATTGCAATGTAAAAAAAAAAAAAAAACAAAACAACAATATCAATTCAAAAAGATGAATTGAAGACTACACTAAAAGCCTGCTGACCCCAAACTGCTACTTGATAATTCGATAAATCCAAAGGACTTGCATATTCCTCATCGTGACGACGCGGTAACTGCAACGGAATGCCGAAATTTATCCACAGAGAGATGTTGGCAGCCAAACAATTATGATAAGTTGTCAACTTGAACGCTAGCCGATCCCCACCCCATGACCTTAATAGCGAACCATTATTTACCACGTCTTTCGATGCCATTATTATCCATAACCACTATCTATCTGGCGGTCGCTGTGCTATCGCTTTCTTGCAAATGCGTCTGTCTGTGTATTAGTAGAACTTATTATGGAGTTTATAGACTGGGAAGTGGGTACGCGCTGGCAGTGACGCAATGATAACAAATTATGATAACAATATGGTGAATCGGTGGATGGCATAGAGAAAAATCTGCTTTTGTATTATTTTCCGGGCAGCACCAGCAACAGGAAGGTACAGCCGATTGGCGTAGTGCAAACAAAAAGGGAAAAGTTTTGTTATCTATTAACATGGACTAGCTGACTGACGGCAGTATTTAAGCGGTAAACAGCGGTAAAATAGAAAAATACTGTGGAGCACTACGCTCCCAAACACCAATACACACGCATACACTCATGTCTGGCACAAAGGTGGGTGAAACAATCGTTCGCTTATCTTAAACGACGGGATGTGTTCAAACAGACTGTGAAATGGCCAAAAGGAAGATGTCACACGAACAGACAAATGTGACACCCAACACGCCTCACCACGTCTAGTGAGTGGGCCAAAGTGCTCGCCTCTACAAGACATTACAAGCAAGCGTCAAGCTGTTAATGCTCAAAGTTTATTTTTTTTCTTTTGTTTTTTTTTTTTTGCTTAAATTTATTATCCTTTAAAGGAACGAAACAGGGACACTGAACATAGATGAGATGTGACAAACAATATGGCTACGATATTCAAATAAATGGACCGGCCAAACGATAGAAGCGTCGAGCGGCAACAATGAAAGAAGCAACACGTTCAACAGCATGCACACACACATACACCCGCGTGTACGAGTATTGCGTAATATATGGTAATTTTTCGACGAAATGATAAACATTTGTTTATAACGGGCGAACGTATCTTTTCCCAAAAAGCAATTGTCAGACATCAACAGACGAAAAACAAACTTCCATTTCATGAAGCAGCTCCTTCCACTTCGCTTTCTTGCCTTCCTTGCCCAACGCCCCACTGGTATGCTATGCTCACAAGTTCAGCGTTATTGCAAGCAAAGTAATAAACGTAAAAGCTCTGCGCTCCGCCCCCCTCCCCCTCTTCAAGAACAACAGCATGACAAACACACACGCGGGCTTACAGCAAATAAATCTCGTGTATGTGTGCCTTTGGTTTGCGTGTCGAAACAAATATTTTCATGTATGCGAGTGTGTGTGTGTGTGTATGTGTGTTTATGAATTGTACTTCAGCCTAGAAGTATGCCACAAGTTCGTTGGCACGAACGGAATGGAGCGGAAAAGAAATCTATTTTCCCAATTTGCCAACAAGCGATGCCATTAATTCATAAGTAAGAAAAACACGTAACATTTCCCAAAATCAATAATATCCCAAAACTTTGTTGCATAAATATAATTGTGTTCCACCCACTCCACATCCAACATGGGGATCAAAAGGCAATTCAGGCTTTCAATTCCCGGAATGGAGTGGCCCCGTTTGCCGCTCCACTTGTTGCATAAGTTGCACGACTGACTAATAGACTGTAACACATCATCATATATGTTGCCTCTGTTAAAAGTTTTGGATTTGAAACCCAACGGCAAAGGAGATGGGCGCAAAATTCACTTGATGTTTAGCAACGAGTTTGGAAATGATTTAGATCCGCGACTACTCTAAATGGCTGGCGACAATTTACAAATGTTTTTGCTCCACAAAAAAATTATGCAATTGTTGGCATCTTCTTCCATCTGTCATTGTAAAGGCGAACGACGTAGCCCACCAACGCCTTTAAGACATAACGGTCAGTTAGCTTCGAACGATGCAAGTTGTTTGAACCAACGTCATCGAATGGCTGTCGGCCGAAGTGAACGCAAACAGGACCATTTCAGAAAAATTTCATGCAAATACAATACTTTTCACCGCACCCGATTTGCTCCGTTGGGCGGAACATACGAATAAGCGAAGATAATCTAAAGAAATGACTTCCCGCAGGACGAGGATACCAAAATGTGATGAAATGACAAAAAAAAGAAAGGCAAGGAAACCATATCAGAATTGCGTCGGAGACATTAGAGAAAAAGGAAAGCCGTCACAGCACTGACATCCATCCGACGCTAGAAAGCGACTTCTTGCTGGTGCTTTAAGGTAAAAACTGGCACTGTGCTATCACCACTACCGACCGAATCACCTTCCTTCATCGTCCTTTTACATGCGACATTAGACAGCAGTCAGACAGAGAAGCCAAGCACAGACCAAAAATTCAATTCAGTTTCCTCCACCGAATTGCTTAAATATGCAAATGTTTATACACAAATGCTCTCTTGCAACCTGTGGCAATTTCAATGGGGCGTTCATGGGTTATGACGAACGAAGCTGCATTTCTCCATTCCATGGAATGGACGGACGCAAAAGCTGTATTTACTGCGAGAAAACGACTGCATACATTTACAATAAATGAGTAAAACATGCTCATCATTCTGTGGTGTCCTTTTTCTACGTTTCTTCTGTGTTCGTGCCGAAAGCGTTTACGACATGCAAACTTGTATATCGCAAGTACAGCGGCGTTCACTCATCAATTTGAACAGGAGCTCGTTATGATTCAACATTGCGTACATGTGTTGCATATGTAGATGAGACGGCCTTAGGTGTAACCGTAACTTTGTAGCTGTGTGCAACATTAGGCTGGTCCCAAAAAAAAAAAAAATAATAATAATAATAATTTTCGACGTTTTAATGGGGAGAGGGATGTCGCCTAAAAAATCGTCAAAAGGCAGAAATAACAAATACATACATTATATATCGGAGAGGCTCTTTAAATCTGGAGTAATTTGAACATATCTTAATGATTTAGTTTTGAATGCATTTTTGGTAACATCCGCTCAGACCTGAATTGAAAAATGCTGAATATTACCAAATCTTTGGGTTTTACCAAAAGAGCAGATAAGACCACGTTGTTAAAAGCAAAGAATTGTTTCTTTTTGCTAAAAATTGCTGTGTTTTTGCTGGACTACACCTATGATCTTAGCCATAAGGCTAGGAAGCAGGACGGAGTACCCACCTGATCACTTGGCGTTGGACCACCCTAGTGGGACCATCATCTGGTTTATTGGTCGAAACCGAAATCGTAGAGGTAGAGTCTTAGTGCTCGAACGTAGAGCTGCATTGCAACCGGATACTACAGACCCATAGAGTAGCAGAGGTGGTAAGATAGGCCTCACCTCCGCCAACGGGGATCATGTGCCGTACTAGCTCTATCAATTTGAAATCTCATGGCTGGAAGAAAGAGCCGACAGCCGCGGTAGTTTGCTCGAATGTGGTGTTGCATTGCAACCGAGTACTACAGACCCATAGACTAGCAGAGATGGTAAGATAGCCCTCAACTACGCCAATGGGAATTATGTGCCATACTAGCATTATCAGTTTGACAACTCAAGGCTGGAAGAAAGAGCCGACAGTTGCGGTAGTTTGCTCGAATGGGGTGTTGCACTGCAAACGAGTGGTATTCCATGCGGATTATATTCCATACTAGCACTATCAATTTGGTACCTCATGGCCGGAAGAAAGGGGCTACAGTTGCGGTAATTTGCCCCCAAAATCCTCAACTCCTATCCTTAGGTAATCCAAGTCCATTTAGCTGTCCAAGTGAGACATTAGTATCGCATTGTAATATGCCCAGTGTCATTAGGGAGTCGTGGATAAGGCCTTCACAGCGAGACTGACGTAAAATCCGCGAGGATTGTATTTCTGCTATTTGCTTCAACGACTCACGAGTTAACATTATCAAGTTGAGCAAAAACTTCGCTATTCACGCTTTCGTGCCCAGATCATACAGTAGATGAGATGGCCAAACAATTTCTCCATATACTTTTGATCACCCTAGTACGACAAGTTCCCCCTTGCACCTATCTCATAAATGAGACGTGGGAAAGCTTCTCAAATTCAGTGAGCTTCTATTTCTATTTTTAGACTCACTCGAAGCGACCCTAGAGTTTAACGGCGATTCGTCACAGTTTGCGAAACATTTATAAAACTTGTCGATTACACGATTTCTCGAAGTGTTAGTTAATCAGACACATCGAGGTTGCCACCGCTCAAATAGTGATAGGTGGCTGTATGCGGATTTGAACCTGCGATCATGCGAACGATAACCATCGCTCCACGGTCACCCTAGTCCAACATTTTTTTTTTTATAGGAATTCATTTCCAAGGCCTTCCTGCTGTTTGTTTTCGAAACTGTTGTTAATGAAATCAACTGCAGCATTCTCAAATTACTGAGATTACGATGTGTGATTTGCAGTCGAAATAAGTGAGCCGACATTGGCGTAAAAAAAAGAAAGAAAAGAATAAATGCAGGTATGTGAAAGAGCACAAAATCGCACAATCCCATACATACATGCGTCGCTATGAAATGCGTTTGTAAACTCCTAGTGGAAATGAGTTATGTTTCTAACATGGTATCAGGATGCCACGTCAACCGTTGCTCTCCTCCGCTCTTCGCCTTGAGGAAAGTCATGTCAAAGTTTTTACAACTATGGGGTTTGGTGTACTTACAGTAAGACATCTAATAAGTAAGCATTAACTAGCATCTTTTGGAAACCTGGATGTGTAATGCAAGCCCAGCGGGAAATTGAGTTCATTTATGTCAAACACACTTCTATATATACACATACACAAACACACACACACACACACTCAAGCACACTCGTCATCAGTTTCACTTCCAGAAGGGCTAGACGAGAGGTAAACAGTACGAAAGGGAAATATTCGTTAAAATAAATATTCGTTAATTATATGACATGACTTTGGAATTTGAAGGGATGTCAAGCGAAGCAAAGGCGCACAAATGATTACACACACATATATATATATATATACAATACGTACAGGCATCGCTGGGAGAATTTATCACGATAAATGTACCCTTACAGACACCCACAAATCGATTAGATAACACAGTAACAAACAGCTGCCGAATACAATTCGGACACCATCTTATGAATCCAATGGGGTAAAGGGCGGATCAGGTAGAAAACGTCAAAGGGCGCAGCGGCGCAACAACTGAAATTATTCCGAGGTCTCCAACGCCTAGAACAACATACTATATTAAATTGTTCAGATTAAATTCTATGGTCATCTTAAGCCACAAGGATGTAAGCCTTGACCAGAATAGTATAATATATGAATCATCTCCAAACAGAGTCTGTTTAAAACCAAACGTTATTAACAAATCCGAAAAGTACAGCAATTACAAGTGATTGTCATTCAGCTTTGTTTGCCAACTGCTAAGAAAATAATAGAAAAATCTGATTTCGGAAACATTGAGTGCGCCAGCTAGCAACATTTGCAGGTATCAGAAAGATCGTGTCCTGGGCCGCACGAACGAGCACCAACTGTACACCACAATTTATAACTTACACACTGAAATATGGTTTACATTCAATAATAAAATGCCATTTATACATATACATGGACATAACTTACACAAATTGCAATATGCAAAATCACTTAATCCTATTTCGAGCAATTCCAAAAACCAAACGAAACAAAAAATGAAACAATCAAACGAATCAGCCACAGCGACAACACGAATTACACGACGAAAACAAATCACATCTCTGTGTGTGGGTGTGTGTGCGTGTGCAGTGATGTGGAGAGAGTGTGGGAGTGGATATGAAACTCCCTACTCCCTCTTCGCCATCTTGTTACTAATAACACCATGGACTGGGAGAACAGCAGTTATTAAATAGCCCAAATATTTGTATATTTATCGAGAAACGTACGTATGTACGGCGGCGGCAACAAAACAACAGTACTAAAGTCTAAATCTCCAAGAAAATAAACTCATTATATAAGTTGTTTGAAATATAGTGACAACAACCTCCACCGCCCACCATCCTTAGCTAAGAAAGTAGTTGCGGCGTGAAGATGGTAATTTAATACGTTTGGTGTTGCGGAGAGGTTAAGAGTTCAGGAATTCCATGCGATACCATCACTTGGAAGTCACATTCCAAGCGAGGCACCCATCTGATGTGGCAGAATTTCAAAACCCGGACAGAATTTCAAATGCGTTCGTTTCTTCTTCAACATTGCAATGGGCTACGAGGACATTTTCATGGAGGGAAAAAATCCAATATTGAAATGTAATTGTTTATAAAATATGCAAGAACACATTAGCACTAATCGATATCAAAGATGTACATAAAAAAACATTACAATCGCGCTTATACACGCTTAGGGAGTGAACATACAAAACGATAAGGACCTGCAAATCAAATAGACGTACGTGGACTTTCGGCCGACCTACCAATCCAAAAGCTACGAGAGTTGTCAGGGTCTCTGTCTTTATCGTCGTAGCATTGGAAATACAGTGGAGGAGGAGTGCGAATGCTTTGAATGCGGGTGTCCGTTTAATTTTCTAACTAAATACGTATACGCCAATACACACACACATACACACACAAACACAGACACACACACACACACATACACCGTCAACACAATTATCAACACATATAGGTGTACACATGTTGTTACGTAAAAAAAAAGAAAAAAAAAATGGAATTAATAACTATAATAAAAACGATAACGGCAAACACTTTTTCCCCTACGTTGTTCAAGTCCCTGACTGACTGACACCAGTGTAACCAGGGGCGAAGGGGACCAATTGCCGAACTGAATAGAAATACATCGCAGAATTTACATTTTAGGCTAGTTGCCTTTGCGGACGAATAGTGCAACTGACGTCATCGTAGCAAATGCAATACTAAAAATCGGGACGCATCCCATAGCAAAAGTCTTCGATAGCAAATCAAATATCAAAAAATCAAAAACCAAATTAACCAAAACCGAGACTAATGTAACAAAATACGTAATACGATTTACAAATCTACAGATTAGACTACAATTACAGCGATTACAACAAAATACAGACAAACAAATTAACATCGATTATACATATGTAGAAACAGGGAAAGAGAGACACAGAAAGAAGGAGTCACAGGACGACAGTGAGATTTACATGTACAGGCAAGGCAAGCAGGCAGGCAGGCAGTCAGGCACGGAAGGCAACCAGCGTAGGAGGCGTATTGCTGAGATAGAGCTACAGTATAGGTTATATCCAGGTGACGACAACAGACTGGAGTTTGTCATGGAATGTCCCCCATGAATGTTGATGCCGGAACACAGAACGGTAAAGGGGATAAAAGGCGGGGGATAGGTGGGGATGCGTGCTAGGGGGAATGGTTATGCAGTTTGTTTTTTTTTCTAAACGAAAAGTAGACACAAACCTTTTTAGGGGAAGATAGATGTAATGAAGATGGCGATGACATAGAACAATCAGAAGGAGCAGAACTGCAGCGACTTGATGTGGGAGTGGAAGACGCGTGGCTGTTGAGTGGCACGGGCAAAGTGGCTAGTAAAAGTTTACAGGTTTTGTTAGCCAGCTCAATAGTTGGACAGCCCGGAGCACTGCCTAGCAGGCCGGCACCCGGATGCATGCCAACAAAACCGGTAGCTGGTGCAGCGGTTGGAGATGAAGCAACAAAGTTGCCCCAGTAGTCGTGAGGATTCATAAGGACACTCGTTGGCCCACCTCCCAGCAGGCCAGCACCTCCACCACACACGGCGTTGGCTGTATTGGCAACTGCCATCGCGACACCACTGGGCCCAGATCCGCCTACATGTGCATCGGTCGCCGCAGTTGCTGCTGGAGAGGAACTAGTTGCAGATAGACTAATGTTATTATTTACATTATTGGATGGAGTAGTAGTTGTTGACGATGACGGTGTCGTACCAGCCATATTTGCCGCAAACATGGCAGCGGCCATGGAAGACGACCCATTGCATGCCGGTATAATGGTCAGTGGTCCGCTGGCGCCCGAGGCAAAGAACGTTGCCTGCGGCTGTGGTTGCATGTTTCCATTGAATTTGGTCGGCGTAGCTGGCGTAGTTGCATTGTTGACGTGCAATTGCATGTAGCTTTGCAACATTTGTATTTGCTGCTGTTGCTGCTGCTGCTGTTGTTGTTGTTGTTGCTGCTGCTGAGCAACTGACTGCTGTTGTTGGTGGGCAAAATGTAGCTGTTGTTGCAACTGATACTGATGATGTTGTTGCTGCTGTTGTTGTTGTTGCTGCTGCAACATGGATGCGGCTGCAGCAGCCGCAACAGCACTCGCAGGATAACCCGTGGCATAAGTCTGGGGCGTCATATGCAATTGATGAGGATGAGCTGCTAAAGCCGTCGGTTGCAGCAACTGCATTTGCTGATTTTTGATCAATTTTTAAGTTCGCGATGTTATTCGATTTGCATTTTTTTTGTTTTTTTTTTTTGCACGTTGCAATATTAAGTGATCAATAAATTGTACAAGAAGAAAAAGGAATAATAATAATAATAAAAATACCAGTATTTATAGTTCAAATGTGGGACAGATGTCAAAAAAAAACCATAATAAAAATTAAAGACCAGATCAAAACAAGGAAATGACAGTTCTTTCCCTTTTGTGTTTGAAATAAAAACAAAACAAGCCTAAAGTGCTGACAGGTAAAATAGAATCAGATCGAAGATCACATTCTTCAAAGCTAGATAGGAAGTTATAGTCTTAGACAGACCCGGTACCAGCCGTAAATGTTTTACATAAACAAAGCTATAGAGTTATTGGAAAGTACATATAAATATAAGCATTTATATGGCGAGAGAGATATATGAATAGACAGCAAAAGTGAGACAGAGAGAGGGAGAGAGAGAGAGAGAGAGATAGGGAGTTACAGAGAGACAGTCATATGACAGACAGATAGGGAAAAATATAGAAAATAATTTAAAGTCATTATATAGAAATAGATTAAGCTACAAAATGAAGAACGAAAGTAGTAGTGACAGCATAGTACCTGAATGTACACAGTTTTAATATAGAAAATTGAGTTTAAGTAACAGATTCTACTAGCAACGATAAGTTGTGAATCACAGAGGCACTCCTCCACAAGTCCCGCAATGAATACGCTTGATCAAGTATCAACATCTATCGAAGAGTACTCGCTGCAACCAAAGACAGTTCTCCCATAGATCAAACCACACACTAAATGTTTGCGAACACACTAATCTAAATCTGGGCAATGGTAGTTAATGGCATAAGACTGTCTGATGTGGCAACCATGGCTAAAATTATAAACGGCCACAACCAATCAAACGATAGAGTGCATCTTTCGTAAACTTCGGAATATAAACAGAGCTTACTAAATGTTGCAAATAATTCTGCACGACTTTGTTTGCGAAAACTTCGCGACGGCGACGGCTAAAGAACGTATACATGTTTTTATGTAAAACACAAGAAGCCAGGACAACACCAGCGAAAGTGTTTGGTTTCCCCTGTTTCACATTTATTTGCCAAACGGACGAAAACCGAAGGATTTATTTTACTATCATTAAAATATTATTAATGTACTCGTGCTCGCCTCTACTATGTAGACAACACATCCCAGGATTTCCCGGCAAATTTTCTCAATTCAAAATAATTCATGTATTGTGGACGCAGGACAACTGAACGTTTTAATAGAGTAGTTTAGACCTCATTCTATAAAATGTCAGTTTTATCATGTTCTATCCAACATTTACAAATGTTTACACTTTTTCTTTGACGGATTTCTATCGCATTGGCCAGCATAAAAGCTAAAATAAGATGAAATTAAATGGTAATCATTGAAGAAGGAATCAAACCGCTAAAATTTGGTGCGAGGTCAAAAAATCGACATTTGGATGTTGTTTTTTTTTTTCTTTATGTAAAAAGTGATTATATAGAGTGGCGCATAAGCAACGTTAAGATTTGATCAGTGAATACATTTTTCGTTTAAGTCTTTTTTTTTCGTCTCTTTACAGACGAATACAAAACTAGAATATTATGGCATTTAAATCCCATTTCGATTAGCTTTTTCAACTATGAAGATTTATCAAATACTAGAACTAGCCATTGTTAATGAACTATGACATTTACCTGAGAATTAAATGTTTGTGCATCGGACCTCTAAACGTTACAGTGACGCTGGTAGTATCAAACAACGCCATGAAGGTGGGCATTGAAAAACAGAAATTTCGCCAGAAATGGTTCGAAAGGTGAAGGCATGTGTCGAATTCTACACATTCTGCGATAAAACGCATTTCAATTGACGAAAAATATCAATGTGTCTGCTCGTAGCATGGGGCACATATTAAAAAAATCAACTACGATTGAAGCCATACCAAAAGTACAGGATTGAACCCAAGCACAAAAGGCAGTTCATCCAGCAAGAGCAAAAGCGTTAAAACACTTGCAGATTGGTGGCAAGTATGAAAATTTGGTCCTTTCTGATGAACAAACTTTTACGGTTCAGCAATATGAAGGCGAACAAAATGATGGTTAAAGTTCAAATGAAAAGGCAGAAATATGAAGTCAAGCAAAACGATTGTGTATACTTAGATTGAAAATCAAAAAGAAATTTAAGTCAGTGAATTGCTTGGCTTGGGTCACGGCAACTGCCACAGGATGCTCATTTTTATAGAACAGAACGTAAAGATAAATCAACAAATCTAGCGTGAAAAGATTTTAAACGATGCTTTGTTACCTTGGACATGTAAAAAATTCGGTAGAAACCTTCGAATATTTTGCGACTCGGCAAGACTCGGCATCGTCTCATAAATCCTGTGAACCCTAACGTTTTCTAAGAGAAAAAGTTCCTATCTTCATTTCTTCACAACAATGGCCACCATATTCTCCAGAATGGATTTTTCAATATGTCCATTCTAGAGGCCAAAGTGTCAACTAGAAATGTAAGACGGTCAACGGGTCAAAGATTGTTCTTTGCGTAAAATCCAATGTTTTCTAAAAGAAAAAAGTTCTCAGCTTCATTTCGCCACAACAATGGATTTTCAATATCTCCATTCTAGAGGTCAAAGTCTCAACTAAAAATATGAGACGGTCAACAGCACAAAGATTGCTCTTTGCGTGAAATCCAACGTTTTCTAAAAGAAAAAGTTCCCAGCTTCATTTCTTCACAACAATGGCCACCATATTCTTGGGACTTAAACCTAATGGATTCTTCAATATGGTCCATTCTGTAGGTAGGGGTCAAAGTTTCAACTAAAAATGTGGGACTTAAATAATGCTTTTTGCCGAGAATGGAACAAAATACCATCACATTTGTGCAGCGTGTGAAGCCTTCCCGAACAGAAATATTTGAAAATATTTTTCCGATATACTAAAATTTCTAAATAAACAAAAATCAAAATCGACAAAATTACATTTTTAATTGTAAAGACTTCGCTAAGACTTCTAGGCCTATATTATTGATTATATCAGAACGTGTGCAGGGTTTTGAAGAGTAAAATAATTTAAAAGAAAGCAGAAAGAGTTTGAATCACTTCTGTGTAGACTTCAGCTCATTCTAAACAGAGCCAAATGACATTCAAACACATTTTTTCAGAATTTATTATAAGTATATACTAAATTACATCTTAACTCCAGATGGCTAAGTGGCAAAATAACTTATATGGTTATATATAGTTATAAATAACTTACATATACATAGTTATATATCTCTATATATATAAAAATCAATTGCTGTGCGTTAGTCTCGCTAAAGCTCGACAACGGTTGGACCGATTTGGCTCATTTTGGTCTTAAATTATTGGTAGAGTATTCCGGAAGATTTAAAAGGTTTTATTTGAAGTGATAGATGGCGTTGGAGATGAGATTTTTGCAATTATTTTTTTTTACCACATTAATACAAAAGGCATTTTGAAGGCAAAACAACGTTTGCCGGGTCAGCTAGTATATATATATATATATATATATATATATATATATATATTAAATTTAATTTCCAAAAACTAAGACCAATTTAAATTATGCGGATATATCGAGTCTATTTTTTCTTTAAGTTGGTAGCACTGTGACAGATATCTGCGGCAAATTTCACATCATGTTTTATTAGTGATGTTTGAGCTAAGATTGATCTGGTACGATACAAAAAGTGATTTCGGCAATTTTTATAATGAGTGATTTGGATGAGTTAAAAAGCTGCAGTATCCCATTTTGTTTACAAAATGAAATTTGGAATGCTGCAGAAGGTCTTAGGTAAGCAGACTTTAATGAAAATAAATGTTTACAGCGGAATAAACAGTTCTTAGAAGGACGAGAACCAGATAAAGACAAAGAACGACCCGATGTCCAACAAATATGAGATTTAGTGGTAAAAACCTATTGTATTATATTAACAATTTTCGTTTCAAAAGGAATAATCAGCTCCATTTTGTAAGATATTTTAGACTTCGGACGCGTCAACTTTCGATTGATACCAAAAAAGAATCAAGTTATGGGAACAAGACCGTCCCGTTAAAAAATGTGACGAGAAGATTTCTCGCTAAAAGCACGTAGTAAAACATATTATTGCAAGGCATGAGACTTAGATCTATACTTATAATCCGGAAACAACTGACCAATTGAATAAATATCGCGCCAAAGGTGAAGTAAGGTCGAAAAGATCATGCCAAAGTTGTTCAAATAATCAAGTTTTATGCTAAGAGTTTTCTTCGGTTATAGATGTGGTGTGCATAACGAGCTTTTTTGCCAGACCAAATTGTCGACAAGAAATATTTTTTGAGTGTTAAGGTTGGTACTATGCTAAGTTTTTGCTGTGAAATTCTATATATAAGAAAAATGGTCGTGAAATTAGAAGCTAAATTTTCCAACGAGACAGTACTATGTTTTTTCGCAGAGAAAAAACTTTTTTTGTGGCAACGACAACCATTTTTTTTTCTTTTCCAACACTGACAACGCTAACGTTTTAGCGTCATAATATAATAATATGTTTGATAATACATTTATAAAGTTGTGAGACGAAATAGAAATAACAAAGGACACAAATTTTACATTTCTGCAAATGTATTATCGATCATTTATGATGTAAAACATAAGTTGTTCCATTGTCGGTGTTGAAAACTAATACAAGAAAAGCTGGCAATGCCGCTAAATTTTTTCACGAGCAAACAATGTCTCGTGACATTTTTTCCCCGTAAAAAGAATATAACACGTAGTCTCACCCGTCTTTAGCGTGATTGCAATTCGCAAAAGGATACGACATTCATGGACTTGAAACTTTTGGTTCCTGAATACTTGGAATGCTGTGAATGCGAAGAAATATATTTGGCAGAATTAATGAAAAATTTTTTAAGGAAAA
>JAHXMU010000526.1:0-26234 GCA_019455685.1 Philornis downsi | reverse complement strand
ATATTAAAAACTGTTCTTAATTTTGGTCACGATGCTGTACACTTGGATGTAAGTTCAATATATATGCAAGATCATCAAAATTTTCGAATAAATCCCTAGAGATTTGATAAAAAAAACGCATTTCCACAACATCAATTTTGCAAGAGAGCAAAAACACATCTTTGACATCGTGTAAAACTTTTTGTGCACATATTTAGAAGGATGTCAATAACTGATTACTGATAGAAATTGATGTAAAAATAGTTTCCAATTTAAAATTTCATACTAACCTTAACGCTTTTTTACAAATTGGTCGAATAAAAAAATAAATTATCTTATCAAAAGAATATTTGTCGAAACATTTAATAGTAAAGTAACATAAATAGGCATAAAATTTAACTTTCAAACATACATTTTTACGAAAGCGACTATATCAATACATAAGGTTGTCCATTTATTGGTTTCAAAACCGCCGGTCTGGCAACGTTGTCAGCTATTCTATATCTGCCATCTGAAGTGTTATTTATTTAGTGAAAGGTTTCTCACTTACGAATATGTATCGGTGGAAAAACGCGTAAAAATAGTTAAAACTTACTACAAAAGTTACGAATCAAACGTGGGCTTTCAACCGAACAAATTTTTCTTCAGCAATGAAGGAAGCTCATTTCTCACTCGGTGGTTACGTTAAAAAGCAAAATTGTCGCATACGGGGCTCATAGAACCCAGAAGTTCTCCATTGCATGCGGAAAAAGTGACTGTTTGGTGTGCATTATTGGTGTCATTGGGCCGTAGTATTCTTTCGGAAACTACCTCAAAAGGATCCAGAGGCGATCATTAATTGACAATTGTATTTCGTGCATAAATGGCAAAGTCCAAGCATTATAATGAAATAAAAGTTTAATCGAAATCATAGCTTTATATGTATTTTATTTAACTTTACTTGACGACGAATAATGGATACTACACAACAAATTTGTTAAACTAACTTACAGGGTGTCCGTCGGGAAGGTATACTACTTAGTTTGTTCATATTTGGCAGTCGTGGAGTAGAGACGTGGCAAATTTATTATGGAAAAATATTCGATAAACCAACGTGTTTTAATCGTTAAAACATTTTATCAAAATCAATCAATCATCGATTACTGTGACGGTGAGAAGTTACGTGAAATTTTTGGGAGAAACCCAACAAAACGCACTATTTATCGTGTAGTGAATGATTTCGAAGAAATAGGGTCTGTAGCTGATAGGGCCAAGGATGGACCACAACGTACTGCAAGATCGGCTTAAAACATTACTGCTGCTCAAGAAAGTGTTCAAAACAATCCATCAACATCAATTCGACGCCGTGCTCAGGAACTTGGTCTTTAAAGAACAACTTTGGCCACAATTCTGCACAAGGATTTGCATTTGTTTCAATTTAAGATTCAGTTGACACAAAAGCTTCTTCCACAAGACCATCTACGCCACCGTAAATACTCGTATGCCAATAGGATGTGTTACAGCTCGCCCATGGCAACCCCGATTTTCATGAAAAAAATGATAATGAGCGACGAGGCATATTTTTATTTAAATGGATATGTGAATAAACAGAATAGTCGGTTGTGGGCAATGGAAGACCCTCAAATTATTCCAGAGTCACCTTTGCATACATTAAAAGCGACCTTCCCGACGGATACCCTGTACATCCATTTAAAAAAACTCAAACTCAAATAGCTCCAGCAGACATAACATATTTTGTCAAAAACTAAATGAACGACAGCTGAAATTACTAAATCCATGGAAGTCAAAATGAATTTATTATTTTTTTTTTGGCGATGTCTTCACCACATTTTCAACTTATTTGAAATAAGTTGTTTTGTCAAATATCAATAGAAACTTAAACTTTGAAATAAGTTGATTTGACTGCTCTCGTATCTTTTAACCTAAAAGGTCTATAAAAAAGATGATTATATAAAAATTCGCGCTCAAAAGTTATATTTATAAAAATGTTGCAAAATTTTCTTATCTTTATTATGTTTTTCCAAAACTCCGCAGAAATAATATGACATTAAACGATGAATATATTTCTAATTTTTTTAAGAATCGGCATAAAATATTAAATTGATTACCACTGCCAGAACGTTCAGAGCGGCCTTTTCTTCAGATCGACAGATAAATTCGCTTCGATTGCAATTTCTTATATTAAGGTCTTATTGATTTCAGAATAAATTAATTAATATCTGATTACCTACATTATGTAAAAATTTGAATGATGTGAGCAATTATAATTCATTATACCCATATATTGGACAAATCAGCTGCAAATAGATAAACAAAACACTACAAATAGAAAAAGTTCACTACGGCTTTTAAGGGCTTATTTTGTTGGCTTTGAACCTGTTGCAATGGCTTTGAACTAAATCAAAGATCTGTGCATTTTTCATTAATCAATGCTGAAGAAGTAAGCCTACACTTTTGATGTGTTATTTATGTTTGTTATCGGATAACTTCAGAAGTCATTTGTGTACATTTGGCGTTCGGAAATTAAACGATTCTATTGCCATAACAGAGTTGCATTGTTGAAAAATGGTATGAAATCTTGTTGTTTGACATTGACGTTGTCTTCCCCATTTTTATTGCTGTGAACATTAAGTAATTATTGTTTTTTTTCATAATTGCAGAAAATGTTTTATATCTCCGATATGACATGGATAGGAGGACACACCTCAATGCGTTTTAGAATGATTGAATCCCCAGCAAAACAAAAAAGTGAGAGTGAAAGTGAAAGTTATTCAAAAAGAATCACATTTTCAGCACTTCTAATTATCCAATCGGTGCAAGTTTACCACTTCCAACGAAGCACTTTTAAACCACTTCCAAAACAACGGTAATGAAGCACTTAAAAACATTGGTTCCATTCCCATTTATATTGCCTAACGATTAAAGCAAAGCATTCCTATAATATGCTCCAATTCAAAGTTTTAGGAGAAACCATAGTGTATCCTTCTTCCTATGAAGACCGATATACTAAATTTGTCATTCCATTTGTAAAAATTACAAATACTCAGAGACCAAACAAAGCCTATACATTTCCTATTGCCATAAGAATCTATATCGCTAATGTCCGTCCCCAATATTCTGAACTGTAATTAATGGTACAGAGTGTCAAGGCTTCGATTTTACGGAGCATTAGGTGCATTTGTAGTTTAGTGCCTTTGCAGTTCAGTGCCTGTCTGCTGATATTTTTATGCAAAGTATCAAATCCATCGGAATCTGCAAGCACATTTTGTGATAGAAACAACCTTTAAACTGCTGGGGAACTGCTTTTCAATGAAATTTTTTTTTTCTGACAGCATACCCTAAAGAAATATATTCTCGAACAAAAAGCGATTCCTTTGCATAATACAAAATTGCCACCAAAACTTCATCACGCCTACCTACATCACTCGTGAATATATGGAGAAGATGCATCATAAAATATTGCTTCCCTCATAAGACAACCCTATGTTAATTTCATTGATGATTACGCAATTTTTCACTACTTCCCCAAATGCAAAATGTGATGAATGCTTGCTTCTTAAATAACTTTTTTGTTTTTGCTGAGTCGTAGCAAGAATGTAACTTTTCACTTCAAATAATAAATTATAATTAAAAAACAAATTTCTTTGTATCCCATGAATGAGATATAGAAGATCTTCTCACATCCAGTGAGCTTACACGCATCCTATTTTTAGATCCAACATTCAACCGGACATACAGTTTAACGTCGTTATTCCGAAAATATCAGTTTGAGAAGCATTCATCAGACTTGTCAATTACTAAACTACTTGCTGTGTTCGTCAGATGCATCGAGGTGACTGCCGCTCAAGAAATGACAGTCGCCTGTATCGGGGATTGAACCCTCAATCATGCGAATGATAGTCGCGTATACTAACCATCACGCCACAGTCAGTCACAATATTTCACAATTACGTTCGTAAAATACTTAAGACAGTCATTGAAGTTAAAATCAAATCGCCAATGCGCTAAAAATACGCAATTTACAATATTTATTAGTCATTTTTGTATTAGTATTTATTGTATCGAATTTAAGGCAAACCACAAGACAAAAAAAAAAAAAAAAAAAAAAAAAAAAAAAAAAAAAAAAAAAAAAAACTGGGGCAAATCCTTTAATTTGTTCAGAAGGAAACAATATATCGATGAATTTTTTTCTTCATGTGAACAAAATATGGTACGCAGCTTTAAACAGACCTTATATAGATATATGATCAATTTCCATCACTTTTAAATAGAATTATACGTTCCACCACCTGCGACGGGACGAGCACAACGACTAATTTCTATATAAGTTGCTTTCTTCATAGCACTCTAATCTAGATTTTTCTTCTAATTTACTCTATTAGAGATTCCAAACGGTATATTGCGTGAATTTGTTAATTATTTCTGTGACATTACCATTCTGCAGTTGTACCCAGTTTTCATTGTTGTTATTTTTACTTATTTTGCAATAGAAAATCGATTTTTAAATTCGCGATACTGTAATTTTTGTTAGCTCTACTTATTGAGGCAATGCTCACCGAATTTTACCACAAACCTTAGCTTCGATTTGGACAATGGCTGGAATTTTTCTAGGTAGTTTTTGGGCGAATGAAATTTTAAAAGAATACTCTGTAATATAAGTTAGATTGTGGTGGGAAACAATGATATCACAATCAAGCATGGATAAATGGAAACTTCAGGCGAACGAATTTTACATGAACCTCCGCTTAAAATATACGAGGACGCTTCTAAAACTAGCCGACCTAACAAGGAAGACATAAAAATAATGTTGGGAGAAATTTTCTTTATTTTTTAACATAACATCATTTTAGCTCGATACACCTTTTCCAGCGATATTCCATAGCTCCCATACTCTGTTTATAGTAAGAACTGTCAAACTACTTCAAATAGCCACCAATTGAAGACTCCAATTCTTCATTGTTGGCAAATCTTTTACCACGGAATCCTTTACCATTTTTTCAAGTTAGGAAATAGAAAATAGTCCGAAGGAGCTAAATCTGGCGAACAAAGTGCGTGATGAAACAATTCAAACTTTAGTTAATTAACGCCTTTGATAGTTTTTCCTTTCTGAAGATAATCAATAAAAATAATCGTTTGCGCATTCCAAAAAACAGACATCATGGAACGGTCTTCGCTTTCTTTGCACACGATTTCAGTGTCCAGTCCGCGATTTCAGTGTCCACAGTCATTCCAGTTCACCGCTTTGACTGTTCCTTTATCTCAGGTGTGAAGTGGTGGACCCATGTCTCATCCATGGTTATAAATCGATGCAAAAATTCAGCTTTATTGCAGTAAAATACCGCCCAACACTCTACTGAAATATCTTTACGATGCTGTTTTTGTTTTATTGAAAGCAAGCGCAGCGCCCATCTTGCGCACAGCTTTCTCATCTTCACATCTTCGGTCAATATCGGATGTATGGCGCTTTTTGAAATATTTATGATTTCAGCTAGCTCACGCACCTTCAGCCGACGATTATCCAATACCATTTTGTAGATTTTCTTAATAGTGTCTGGCGCGGACACCTCAATTGGCCGACCACTACGGCGTTTGTTTTGGCCTCGTTTAAACTCTGCAACCCAATATTTTACAGTCGTTACCGAGGGAGCAGACTCCCCCAGAGTAGAAACTAGCTCAGCTTTAATACTAATTGGACTGAGACCTTTCAAATGGAAATATTGAATTACTTAACGATGACAAATTGTTGCCATGTTTACAAATTCCCTAAGATCGTTTACTTTTGATGGCTGAATTGCCTATCATTTCAGTTAGCTCACGCACCTTCAGCAGACGATCATTCGGTACCATTTTGTGGATTTTCTTAACCGTGTCTGGCGTGAACCACTACGATGGTAGCTCGTACGGCCTCGTTTAAACTACGATACCCAATATATTGCAACCGTAAATGAAAGTGGAGACTCCCCTAGATTAGAATGTAGCTTGGCTGTAATATTGGTTGGACTGAGACCTATCAAATGGAAATACTGAATCACATAATGATGACCAATTTTTGCACTGAGATCGTTTACTTTCCGTGGCTTGAAATTTAATACATATGTTTTTTCATCAAAATATTTTTATTTTTTTCTTCAAACTACTGGCACCATCTATAAAACTGGCCGTCAGGTCGGCTTGTTTTGGCATCGCTACTCATATATTATATTATCACATATATTGTATTATCACAAATTAACATCAGAAAAAAATGTAATTCCGTAATTTAACATAAACAATTTTTGTTTTTCATTTACATCAAGATTTTCTGGTCCACATCGTATATCTGCTCAACACAAAACTGAAAATTTGAGCAAGTAAATTTTAGGAGAAAACCTGTTTTTTTTTTAGAAAACAATAAATTTTCTTTTGTTTCTAAGATAGCCCACAAGTTCTGGTCTGCTTTTTTTCTAAATGAAGAGAAATCTACAAATATTCATTTGTAAAGGATACCAAGTTTTTCCGCTCGCTAATTTTTTTCAAAAATTTGTTTTGAAAAACGAAAACAAAAGAAGGGATTCTTCGTATCAGTTGTTTGGTTACTCTCTGGCAAAACAAAATTACAAATGGATCTGGAGTGTTTCCATATTTCAGTTTAGGCTCTTTCTTCTTTGGTTAATCGCCCTTTAAAAAATTACTGAAATTTATTAAAAGAATAACATTTCAACTATTATATATTTTCCATATAACTATATTAACTGCAAAATACAAGCGATAAAGTCCGGGATTTTATAATTTTCTTTTGGCGATAGTTTGATAACAATTTCTTGTACTTGCAGCGGAAACTGCAGATATTGTCATTATACATCAAAATGTTGTTGCTAAATATCAGTATCAGAGTTGTAAATATCAGAGTTGTATTTATGAGACAGTTAAAAACTAGAACCGACACAAAAAGTATTTTTATACCAAAAATGGTCTCACTTGATTTACAAACGAATTAAACATCAGTAAGTAGATTATTATGGTGACACAAAACATATAATTATTTTCAATATCTTGAAGTAATAAAAATTGTAAAGGCAGCGGCCCAACACTTCAAACTTTATAGCATTTAAGTGTTAGCTTTTCCCAAAGTTGTTTTAAGCGACATTTCATTTCAATTAGAGTTGACTACAAAAGCTTTATGAATAAGAATAGCTTATAATTCGCAACATTTATTTTTCAAGTCACACTTAATAATTATCGTCCATTTATTTCACTAAATTTCACTTTTTCACAACTGCAACGCCGTTATGTTGAATATTTGGTTTGTATTTTACTCACGCCAAAATTTATATCGGTTTGAATAGTTCTGGACTCAGCAAGTTCTATTAAAATCGCTTCAAACTTGTCGAAGAAAACTAGACAATAATTTATCTGTCTGCTCTGCTACTTTTTTTGTATTCCCAGTATCTGCGTGGAATTTCTGCTAGACATGACACGGTTAAAATTTCCAAAATTTTTCAGTAGTATTTACTCCAATTGTGATTAAGGATTGAAAACCAAAGTTATTACATAACATTTAATTTTGAATCGGTAATTTGAAGTAACCCAAGCTGTGGATAGTTTTAACATTTTGTTACCGCCTAATATAACTGGTATAATGGGGCAAGTTTCGCCACCGCCTTTTGGGGTAAATTATAAATTGCCTTAAATCCCATAAGAACGATTCCATCTTTTGATCTTTTTGATTATTTAAATATCTGTACGAATCAACAAGAAGTTTGCACATTGTAATGTTCCACTTGACTCTAGTTTAGGCCGGTCACTGAGCATGCGAATCAAATACAAAATGGCATGTTTGCCACAAGCCTGTTATAAGCTTGTGACTCTGTAATTTAGGACTTCCAGCCGGCCGGCCGTAACATCCAGTATCGATTCGTATATGCAGAAACCTTGCATCTGATGGTTTCCACCCTCCAATCCTACCACTGGACTGTGGAAAGTGGTACCTTTCATACAAAATTGCGGAATTGCAAAATTTGTGAGCCCATAATTTAAAACTAGTATACAGGATCTATCTTAGACGCAACCAGTCGTAATATTATTGTTATATTCCCGAAACATCAGATTACCTCCTTCTGATAACCTGACGAAATAACCAAATGTCCAGGTTAATTCTGGTGCCCGCAACTGTAAACAGCGAGAGCACTTTTTCACTTATATTACAGAAGTCGATTAACTTAAACCCGAATCAGTCTTAACAATTTTTAGAGTATTGCGTGACTTGTGATTTAGGGATGATAATGCAAAATATCTACAGAAACATCCTTTGGTACTCTCATAACGAAAAGCGTACAAGAATTTATTCATTATAGCTTTTTAAAAATTTCTACAAGTCTAATCAAGGGGATGGGGAAATTGAGAGAATTGCGGCATATTCACAATTTATTAAAGCTATATATAAATGAATTTTGCTATGAACATTTAGCTTGTACATCTTTAATAACTTATTACGGAAAGAGGGCCAAAATATTTCAGATTATTGCCTTCAGATTATTGTTTTCTTCAAACACACAGGGAAGATATACAAATTACAGTATCTAAACTTCAATATTTTAGCCATAATTTTAAGATTATATACATATATATTTGAATTTAACATTTAATTTATGTTAAAATTAACCTTTTTCTGTACACTAAAATGTACTTTTGTATCATTGTGAATGAACTCAAATTGATTACTCAACTCCATGGAGTGAGAATATGTGTACTAAATTTAACAGAATTCTGAATTGCAACATATGAAATTAACTGTTGTCCAAAGTTCTGCAATGAGAAAAAATCTCAGATCTCAACTGGTAATCACAACTCGTTGCCTGAATAAACCTCCTTTGAATTGGCAGTAACTCTAATTCCATGTTTTTATTTATCGTCACTTGTAATTTCTTTACGATCAATTTGATTGCATATAATTGAACATGACTGTGAAATTATATGATTCAAATTACAAATATCAATTTTTAGTTCTCTGGGTAGAAACCAACTGTGAAATTGGTCCTCTTAAACATCATCGCCATTGGATAAATCACAATACAGTTGAACATTTTAATTCCACAACTATAACGAGAAAGGTATCAAATTGATTAGAGGATTCCCCGCTACTCCCTTTGCCATCATATTAATCATCTCAGGATTATCCATTTATTATTTTCAAAACCGTCGGTCTGGCAATGTAGTCAGCTATTAAATAACTGTCATCTGAAGTGTTATTTATTTTGTGAAAGGTTTGCCAACAACCGAAAAACGCATAACGATAGTTAAAACTTACTATAAAAATGGTGATTCAAACATGGGCACTTTTCGTGTATTACGGTGTGATTATGGTCGCCCGAATCGATTCCTACATGGAATCGACTTTGCAAAGAATTGGCAAGATTATAAATATAAATTTGAAGAGACTGCAAGCGTTGCAGATGTGGTCAGGCCTAGGCATCGTCACAATGTACACACTGCCGAAAATATCGCTTCTGTTAGTGAAAGTGTGGCGTATAATACGAATTTCATTCAGAGCTGTATGGCCATATGATGACCGACTTTTTTTTCACTTGCAATTAAAGATTATGAATTCGACGATATGTGGTTTTAACAAAACAGTGCCATGAGCCAAACAACACGGCCGATTTTGGTTTTATTGCATGAGAAGTTTCCAGAAAGCGTAATATTGGCGACGTCAATTGGCCACCAAGATCATGCGATTTGACGCTGTTAGACCTTTTTCTGGGGCTACGTCAATGACCGTATTTAAGCGGATAATTTCCAAACGTTGGTTCATTTGAAAACCAAAATTCGTCAAGCTATCGCCGAGATGAAGCCCGAAATATGCGAAAAAGTGGTCAGAAATTACCTCGAAAGAATCCACTGCTGCAACCAATTCAGAAATGGTCATTTAAATAACATTGTTTATCGTACATAATAGCAACATCCAAGTATTATAATGAAATAAAAGTTTTATCGAAATCATAGATTTATGTGTGTTTTATTTAGCTTTACTTTTGAAACCGACAAATGGTTAACTCGGTATAAATCAGTTCACCTGACTTTTGATTTCTGTACTGCTTTTATGTTGCTTTGTTAGCGTGCACCATATTAGAAATGTTTCCCTCGCTTCCCGAGAAGAAATGGCGACATTTTGTTCTAAAAAATAGTCGTAAACAACCCGAATATAACGTGATTTCAATTGTAGGATACTAAGAAGTGGATGAGCGCTTTTTAAAATTTGTTACCCAATGTATAAACCATTTGATTTAAACTTTTAAACTACCCGAACTAGAAAAAAATAACTAATACTAAAAAAGGGAAAGAAAAACAATTCTGTGGATTATATACAAAGATGATTGATGGCGTTTTACTAGAAGGCAAGAAACGAAACATTTTTGGTTCCATGAAAGGTGATATTTTTAAAAAGATTATGTCAAAATATCATAGTTCCCAGATAAAAATGGGCAAAAGTAAAAATTTTAACCAATCGGCACAATAATCACCACAACTACTGATACAGAAGTTGTCCTTAACCTCTATTTGACTGAGATAACTATGATTTTAACATTGGGAGCAAGTACTTGCAATTTGACTACCATTTGGTACTATTTTTTTACTATGGTATGTATGAGTAGTTAAAGATTAACAACATTTTCGCATAAAAGTGGACAAAATCAAAAATTTTTATACCAATCGGCACAATAATCACCACAACTACTGGCACAGAAGTTGTTCCTATTTGATTGAGACAACTATGATTTTAACATTGGGAGCAAATACTTGCAATTTGACTGTCATTCGGTACTATTTTTTCCTGTGGTATGTATGAGTAGTTAAAGGATAACAACATTTTCGCATAAAAGTGGACAAAAGCAAACATTTTTATACCAATCGGCACAATAGTCACCAGTGTACCAGTAGTTGACTAGTACAGAGGTTTTCCCTAATCCCTATTTGACTGAAACAACTATGATTTTAACATTGGGACCAAGTACTTGTAATTTGACTACCATTCGGTACTATTTTTTTTATTATGGTATGTATGAGTAGTTAAAGAATAATATTTTCGCATAAAAGTGGACAAAAGCAAAAATTTTTCATACCAATCGGCACAATAATCACCACAACTACTGGCACAGAAGTTGTCCCTATTTGACTAAGACAACTATGATTTTAACATTAGGAGCAAGTGCTTGCAATTTGACTACCATTCAGTACAATTTTTGCATTATGTTTATTTAGTTATAGAATAATAACATTTTTGCATACATTTCTCAAGAGTAGTTTATTTTTTAAATTTATGGAATTATACAGTGGAATTAAAACTTTTTAAAAGTAATTTGAGCGTAAAAGAACTTTCTAAAAATAGATTGAGCGTAATAGTTTACCGACATATGTCTAGCTAGTTAATGAAATACATTAAATTATAATAAATTTAGAGAAATTGAATATCTATATATTGGTTGTCAATATCTGATTTTTTAACTTAATAACTCAATATTAAAAATTCATGACGCGAAATTTTTATACTATCAATTCGTTATTTCTAACCATTAGTTTTCCAAATGTAGCGCTATTAATATCACCTGGATGTAGTACATAATTACATTATTAGAAGCAATCTGGAAGCACTTCTGATTGAAGTATTGAATCGATACATCACAGCTGGCTTGTCACTAATAAAAATGTTTTCTCTTATGGATTACTTGCAATTTTAAGAACGTATATTTCCCGAAAAGCAGATTCGGAAACAAAATTTTGAAAAAGAAACCGTTTATTTGAACATTACAGAAGATATTGCGCTAATGTTTAACTGTAAAAATAATTTTTCGAGTGGGATTCGACATAACAGTCGGTTAAAAACGTTTTGTGTCGTTTGGCAACTAAACAAATTAATGTTTGATCGTAAGAACATCAACTTACTTGGTCAAAGGATTTCTGCATTCGCGCATAGTAACCAAAACATATTGAAAACAAATTTTGCAATTTTAAGGTTTGAAATGCCTTAATCGATTTAGTTAGATATGATAGATATCAATAATATGCCAAAATGTATGCGTAGATACGGAAATGCATCTGTCCTATATCTTTTCTACCCGACGCGACGGTGATTTGATCTAGGAGATGATTGGTATACCACAAAAACAAAAAAACGCACTCTAAATTTACCCTCAATAGGTTCAAATTATAGTACACGATATATGGCTGTGAAACTCTTACCATTCTAGCTGTGTCAAATGCCGATGGGCTTTGCCGATCTCCTTTTAGTGCAGGGGCTTGTAATGCCGTTGGTCCTTCTGTGTTTGTTAGCAGCACTTGAGCTTCTCCTTTTCAGCTGTCGGCCGATGTGACGATTGGCGCCTCAAAAGATTCTATCGAAAGTTTCGTTTCGGTGTAACGTTTATTGCTGATTTACTCGTTACTCGTTTCCTTGTTGGTAAATTGACGGAGTTAGGCCCCGTCGACGAATTGGTATTTTTAAAATGGTAGGACAAGGTGGGGGGAATGTGTGGTTTAGAAAAGGTATATGTAAGTGCGTTTGCTATGGGGTCGATAAACTGTTAGAGTTTTTTTTTTGCCTATTTCTTTCTTAGGCTATACAAAAGGTATTGGTATTGAAACACTATAATTAGATGCCGATAGATGCTGATACGTCAGAGGATTGTCACAGATATTGTGCGATAAAGATCCTAAGGATCTATGGGGTATAATAATAAAGTCGCCTATACGATAACTATGAACTACATTAATTAATTGCTATTAAATAGTAAAGTCAAAAATGTAAACTCTAGGTATATATTTGTATAGAGATTGTCAAAGAGTTATGTCAGATTTATAGATGTACACATACACACATATATATAAAGATATATATATACGTATATGTATAAATGTTTTTGTAGTTTTATATAGTTATATTTTAGAAGAATGATCACGATTTGTCGTCCCAGCTACTAGACTACGGCGCCGAGAGAGAGAGAGAGAGAGATTGTCGGAGGCGGAAGTTGCAGTATTGCAGGGGTTCGCCTTAGCTAGGCTACAAGTCGCACACGGTAACTTGCAAGATTGTCCAGGTGGAATCGAAGGGTGTATAATCGTCTGTCTTATCCTATGTTGACGCTAATTTCGTATGATTGTCAAAACGCGTACTCTTGAGTCAGTTGTCTGGATAAAAATGAACCCGTTGACTACCGCCGATTTCGATTCTACGCTATTCTATATTTGTCTACTAAAACTACGGAAATATTTCACAAAAGTGAGTAAATAGAGTTCTAACTATACTACGTATATGATTGATTATTTTGAATTGTACACAATTGACTTGGGTTATCCTTAAATTTCTGATTGCTAAAATTGCCTTTGTCGGGGAACTGGGGTACGGTTGGGTGTGAGTGTGCTGTGGGCGTGACTTATGTATGATTCTGATTCTAAAACACTATCAACAACCTTGGTAATTGCCGTTTGATTTCGAAGTGGATGCGCTTCTCGTTTTGATTGTTTTGCACTTGTAATTCTAAATGTACTTTTTTTTTATTTAACAACAACCTATGGATTTCAGCAGTGACTGAAGAACCCTAAATATTGCACGCTCTCCTGAAAGGTCTGACTCTACTGCTTTTGCTATTTTGTCGTCGGGATGTAAGGAATTGTGGAATTGTGGAACTGAGGAGGAAAGGATTGGTGTTAGCAAGAAGAAATACCACAGCTGGAGACGGTTTAGAAGTTTTTCTTTTGAGTAGAATTTCACTGTTTGTTTAAAAGGAGAAATTATTTTAATTGAAAAGCTCAGAAAGCATAACAACTAGCCAATAAATCAGAGGAAAAAATCAGACAAATCGCATCAACGGAAACCTGAGCGCACCAAGTCTGCTCGAGGAAGACATGACACGTGCATTGACTGCTCTTCCTGTCCGCTGGCAGGAAACTGCAATGCAGCCGTGGCGTAACCCCCTTCAGAGCAGATCGGCTCGGATACAGGGTGATAAATGACAGAATGATGGAACTTATAGTGATGGAAGAAATTGTGGAAATAAAAATGGAAAACACAAAATGAACTTTACCGATTTGTGTGGTCAACAGAAGAGTTTTTGTTTTTTGTTTTTTCTTTATGGGTTTGAGATGAAACAAGGATTAGTTGGGTCTTTCTTGGATGTGTTCGATTTTCGTTTTCGGATTGTCGCAAGAACTTATTTGGTTTGGTCACCGTTTAAGGGAGTTATTGCACACGGGTTTCGTTTGGTCGGGATAGATGGTTGCGATAGTTGCCCGGTCCGTTCCGTAAGATTTGGATCGTTTGTTTGTTTGAGCGGTTACTAAATACTTGTTAGAGGTTTGAGGAGGAGAGCACAACAACACTGTAAGCACAGAGAGAATGAACGGTGTGAATGTGTTGTTATTCTTATTGTTATTGTTGTTAATGAATTTTTGGGGGATGAGCTACATATTAAACAAAGTGTGTGCGTGAGTGTGCGTGTGTCTTTGTATGGACTAGTGGTGTTCTGTCCAGTTGGGTCTGTCCGATAATTACAACGAGTTTAAGCGCTTGAGTTTAGGCCGCAATTCGAAAGAAACTATTCGATTTCGCCAAAACATGGCAATGTGATGCCTGCCTTCGCGCGTTCTTCCCTTTTGCGCTTCTGCCGTGCCAAGTGTTTACTTCTTCTTCTGGCTACCTTTGTGTACTTGTGGATTCTTTGGCGTACCGTGATGAGGCCTTCTCACTAGTTTCGTTTCAGCTTTTGTTTTGCGCTTAGTTTCATGCGAGTATCGTCTGCTGTGACTTCGCATAGGCCGTTGTCTGAAGAGATCTGAGAGACATTTTCGTTGTGTGTTAGCGGCGGGCGGCGGCGAAAACCAGACAAAGATACTCAGCCAATTCAGCAAAGGCGTATTTGTGGTTGGCCAATACGCCTTCCACGGTACTTTATTATGCGGTCCCTTCTCTCGCCAGTTTCGTAGCTCAAACGTGTTTTTTTGGCCTCTACTGCTGCGGCATTTGCTGGGTTCGCTCGTTCGTCTTCTTCGTTTGTTAATTACTTTTGTGCCGGTTCTTTGGCCACAGTACAACCAATGCTTTGGCTGGCTATAAGTGCACCTCCTCTCTTCGTCTGTTTTCTCCTCGCACTGCTGTCGCCTGAGCGCGGCTTACAAGTTCTCAGATATCAACGAACTTTTGCTTTTTGCCATGTATCTGGGTGTTGGTGATTTTATAAATCGATTCGCAAATTGGGCTGCTTGAGACCTAACTCGGCCTGGAGGCTTTGGTCTGATTGGAAATTGCTAGGACTGCTTCAAACTAGTTTTGCTAAAAGATCGAGACACTGGCACTGGCATTGGCACTGGCACTAGCACTGCACACAACAGAACACTACTATTGATATGGACACAGTTACACACGCACACTCGCACACACGGACACAGAGTTTTACTAGGGGTTCGAATGAAACCGAGCGTTGGTTAGTCAATACGTACAGATCGGAAATACCGAGATGGAAAATTCGCTAGAAGGATTGGTGGTTGCCGAAATTAGAATCCGCGTGTTTTAGACTGAAAACGATTGATCGATCTGACAAGATTGAATGGGAGACTGACTGGCGGACTAATTGGTGTCGACTGACATGTAAGTGTGTATGTGGATGTATAAACGGTTGGTTGTTATTGTAAGTGAGGTGCTTGCGTGAGAGACGACAACGACTACACGGGACGACCGGTGTTGCTGCTATTACTGCCGTATTCGAATTGAACTAAGCTCAACTTTGATTTCTCGTCGAGTTGGTCTGGCGCGGAGTGAATGTGGCTGGGGCTCTGCTGCCGTATCTTCTTCTCGTCGGCGTTGTTGTTCTGACGGTCGATAGCGATGTCGTCGTTGTCGATGATAATGATAACTGCTGCTGCCACTACCAGCGTTTTCCGTATTTTCGGTTCTTGCTAATTTTCTGCTCTTTTGTCAATGGTTGTAGTAGCTGGGTTATTTTTGTATTGGTTATATGATTGTCTTGTTGTTGTATAATGTAGAGCGAACGGCGGACAGAATTTGGAACGGGTTAAAGCAAAGACTGTACGAAGACTGAAGTAAGAACGATTGGCATTCTAAGGTAATATACCTACTTTTTATTCGGAGTTCCATCACCGTTTCAATCTGTTGCTGCTGCCTGCGTCGACGCAGTCCCCACGTCGCACGCGGCCATGTTTGGATTTTATGAATCTGTTGAATTCGTCGACTCGACAATTCGTCTTCTCACTCGTTTTGTGCATGCTCACGTGTGTGTGTGTGTGCATATGTGTGTGCGTATGTGTGTGTGTGTGTGTGTGATTTGGTTGTGTACGCTTGAGTTTACTCAGTCGGATTTCGTGTCTGCCTGCTCCTCGAAACATTCCATTAACTGCCACCGAACATCCAAGCATACCACACGAAGCAGCAGGTTGCTCTGCACGAACGCCGATTGCCTGTTGATGTGCATTCGCCCAGTGTCGTTGGTTCCTCTCTTCGGTTTCCCCTTCGTAGCACAGTTAAAGCATTTCTCCAATTGGAATGTATTCAGAGAGAAACGCTTTCGAATCAAACGTCAAATAACGCAATGCGCTCTCTTTTCCTTTGCTTTCCTTTCCCTTCCATCTCTTTGCAACACAGCGAAGAGTAGTGCCTGTCTGTGGCCACCTTCCACTTTCCTATCACCACTATTCATACAGGTTGTTCTGTGCATTACCACAGTGGCTAGCTGTGCATCGATCCCAGCAACCCAGTTTTCAAATAATGGATGTACAAAGGAAACTGTCAGCCCGTGGATGCAGCATTGGCTGTCTGTGCTGTGCACGCCACAGCAAACCTCAAGTGCGTCCGGGGGAGCATGCAGAAATCATGTGCCCCTTCGGAGAGGCCCATTGGCGCACACACGGACGGTGTCCATTACCTTTGACCCATTTCGACTCAGCATTACACCTTCATTTGGACGACCGACCACTCGTCGGTTCGTTCGAGTAGCAGGCTGGATGTGGACGCAGTATGGCATGGGTGGCGTGCCGTTTGTATGATGATTTTGGGTTATTTGTTTCGGTTGTTCTTGTAAATTCTATTGTTATTTTTGCACAGTAACAATGTTACTTTCGGCATGGGCACGACAAGGATGCATGGCTCGCTAGAGCGAGACGACAATAATGGAAGTCCACGACAAAGAAAAATAAAAACACAACAAAAGTGTTACACCTGCTTCGAGTTTCACAAACAGGAGCAGAGAGGAACGATGTCAACGGTGGGGGTGAATCGCTGTGTCGAACGTATTTCGGAGTATACAGGTAAATAATTTCAGTTGTTGCGCTTTTCAGCCCTCCACCGCGGACGCAAAAAACACCCCCGCCGTCCAGTACATCGCACTTTTCCGAATATTCGCAACGCGCATGTCCGCGTTTCGGGCGCCAATATATGGGGGGTATGTGGAACTAATACCCCCATCTCTCGGTCGCCTGTTGCAGCAGTTACTAGTATAACAGTGGCACACTTGGCGCGTACAACATAACACATGCTCATCTCTGACAGAGTCCCACCCCCGGTCGTGGAAATTGAAACTTGGAGGGGCTCGGTATAACATTAGGCTAAAGCTCAAATTGAAGAAACAGCGCAACAGTTCAACTATGACGCATATGCACTGTCTGAAAAGCATGGAACGCGGCTCATAATTTCCCACAATCTACAGCAATATCTTCGGAAGACGACCACAGTGCCTGACAACTCCGATCCCAATTTTGCTGCCCTAAAATCTCTGCTAGGAAGTTGTCGCAGTTCCTACAAGTGGTCAATATTCTTCCATTTCATGGCCGCAAAAAGAACAATGGCTGCACCACCAGACAGTTGCATAAAGTGCTTTGCAGAGGAAAAAGTACAGCACCAAACAAAACAATGCCAACGAACAGCAGCACCACAGGCAATAACGTTGCCAATTGCACACTGGCCCTGTTGCCAACGTCAACGCCGCAGCAGATGAAGTGGCTGGAGATTGAGCTTGATTCGCAAAATGCAACATTTCTTGTTTCGCCACAGACATCGAGTTCAAGCCAAGAATGCGCCCAGCTTTACACACATAGACATTGCAACAAGTTTCGCTTGTGGCGAGGCAGAAACTAGTTTCTTGCAGCAGTAATACTAGTTTCAAGTGCAAGTCCAAGACCAAGGCAAATAAATCAGCGACGACACAACAAACGGCAACGGCAAGCGAACGAGGAAGAGGGAAAAAGTTGCCAAATTCCTAAAACTCAGCAGTAGGCAACACAGACCTACAAAAAACCAAAAACCAAGCCTGGATGTAGACGAGAGCCATACTCAGCCATCAACGCCAGGTATCACACAGCGTGTACGTTTATGCAAGCATGAAGTACTCTCAATAATGTGCCCATTCGTAGGCTCTAGTTGTGGGTAAGACTGTGTAACGGAGATGCTTCAGCCTGGCCATGGCTGGAGTGGGGGGAAAAACGATGTCAGCCAATAAAGAGATTTTCGCGCTGGTTGTTACTGTCTGCAGATGGTGCAATAGACGCAACATGCCACAGCATGAGTTAGCGGAACAAGAAAAACATCTTCAGGTTTCTGCTTCAAGTCAACACCACATGAGCACGGCAGAGAACGCAGGCAGCGCGGACAAGTCCATAATAAACATTCGAGGTACAACAGTCGAGGAGTTGCATACACTCAAACCACTGCCACGGCTTTCTTAGCAGAGTGTTTTCAAGCGTACAATGCTTGCATGTCGAAGCCTTATTTTTTGCGGATGGCTTAGTTGGTAAATTGGCAATGCATCGTTGCATTGGAACTGCATGGTAAGAATGTGCCACATCGCCACCGAGTTCCAGCACATAGTCCTCTCGCACGCTGGCAGCTGACTAGGATGGTCATTTCGGCGTGTAGCTCACACATTCTGCTCAATTGCGCATCTTCAGCATTTTGTTCGGCTACTTAAAAGACCAACCTGTCGCTCTTGCCACGCCGTTACATGGCATGTTGCTGCATTGGTTGCAGCCAGCACTAACACCTCAATCATATGCATTAAAACTTATAGTATTCTTGAGTGCAATTAACACAAAATCCGCAAGCGGAACCGCGCCGCTTTGGTCCCGCCAGAGAAACGTTTCCTCCATAACAAACGCTCACAGACGAAACCTTGTGGTTGCGTGCCTTGTCTTTTCCGCACGATATGAGACTTGTGCATAATTGCCAAACAGGTTGGTCGGTCTTTGTCTATGGCGCACATTGAAGCAAAGAATGCAGTCGAATGAAGACAACCACCACAAGAATTATTCTAGCTTGACCATGAACTTGTTCGACCAGACAACAAGGTTTAATAAACTCCAACGCTGGTGTACGCCAGATCGCCCAAGAACACAAAAGCGCACCGAAGGATGCAATGGATGAGAGTCATGATGACGCTCGACGAAAGACATTAAGCCGCTGGAGGTACAAAGCATGAGAACAGCCTGACACAAAGGCGATTGGTGACGAATAACTTAAATGAGGCCCACATTTTGTCCGCGGTCGAAGAAAGTTGTCTGCTGGCAGCTAATGCGTCTCTACCGGTATGACGGCTGGTAAAGCGGCACTGGTTAAATTATGTCAATACTAGCAAACCACTTCCTTCTTGCTCACCGAACAAACGGCTCTTCATTATGGAAGTCTGCCCTAACTCGACATGGGCAAATCAATGCATCAATGCACATATTTCACAAACTGAAAGCATTCAATCAAGCTGTCAGCCAATGTTGTCCTGCATTATTGCTTGCATGGAAATGAAGTATCGGGCGATGTCAGTTCTTGACACTCTCTATTTATGGCACAATCACAAAAAGGAGCAGAACGGTCGTCCAATAACTCGACGCATTACTGCCGCTATACCCCTGGAAAAAGGACATATCACATATACCGTTTGAAGGAGCATCTCCTTTAAATGAATGCGTTTACACTTCATCTGTTGATTGTATTCATTTAAGAGAATTGCACACGTCAACGCCACCGCCACTAGACACTGGGAGCTGGGGAGCTTTTAAGGAGAAATGTTGTGGAATAAATGTAGCTATGTTTTCTAGTATCCACTTTAGAGCTTTACAGTTTGCAGGCACCTTAGGGAGGAGAATAATTCTAACATATATATTTTAGGTCAACATGTATCAGCTAGCTATAGACCCATTACTGCTGCAATATAACACTTTCCATGAAATCTTTAATAATAAATAGCAGTACAGTCAAACATGTTTATATTGACCACGTTCGGCTCAGGCAGATGACTAAAATTCGCAAATTCTCGGAATTTTCAATTTACATCGCACGGTTGATTTGAATAAAAAACAAAATTATTATGATCATAAAAAAAATGTTATGTTCAATTTGTGGAAAGTTTAAATATCACATAAGTGAGGAGGTTTAGAATAAGAATTAGAAATTCAGTGAAATAACGTTCACTTCAAAATAAAGTCTATTTTGTAACAGTCTCGACAAATATAAATTGGGAATTTTGTGAAAAAATATGGAATACATAGTCAGGAAATGATGAAGTAATTTTTTTCAAAGACGCATCCAGCGCGGCATCCATGGAAAGTCAGTTGAATTTAATAAGACTTAACCAATTTCATATAGAAAGGATATATTTCGATGATAAAAAAGTTATTACTTAATAATTCTGAGCCAACCAATAAATATACTTAAAAGCACTACCATTTCCAATCCTCTATCTGACTGAGCAAGAATGAAATTTGATTATTTCTATAAACCATGCAAAGTGATTGCATTCCCTTTCCACCAGTTAAGAAATCAGTTTCGTAGCATTTCTAATCACTTTTATATATCACATAGTGCGAGCCTTCATTTGCAAGCCATCAATTTCGTCGGATTTTACATAAATTCAAGCATTAAAGCCAACTTTTTGAGACAACTCAATATCTTTGATACAACACATCGATTGTAAGCCTTGGCTTCAATATAAAGGCAAATAATATGTCTTACCGGGGTTCACAAAAAATTTACCCATAAAAGGTGTTCATTTTGGGGAGACTACAAGCTGTGTACAAGAAAATTGGAACGCCAGCAGGTCATTTAAAATCATAAATTCAATGTCTCGCTTTGAACTTATAGTGTAAATATTGAATACTATTTTACAAACTCATATCGTGTACTAATGCAAGATTTAAATTTTAAATAAAACAACGATATTTAAAAAAATCGTGAAACTTTATTATATCGCAAAGTAGACAGAATGAGGTTATGTATGGAACAACACATCGGGCAGATGGCCGCCGCGGCTTTGCACACACGCGATATTTTAATGGAATTTTCAATTATCGTTTTGCATAAATGCTGCAGTATTTCATTAATGAAGCGTTCAATTTCCTCTTTTAAGACTTGAGTCGTCGTCACCTTATTTGCGTAAACCATCGACTTCAAAAAAGCCCAAAGAAAAAAGTCTAATGGTGTTAAATCGCACGGTCTAGGCGGCCAATTCTAGTCTCCAAAACGCGAAATAACACGACCGGGAAATGACTTGTGCAGCAATTGAATTGTTTGTTGTTTGAATTGTGGCTGTATGACATGTGGCGCCGTCTTGTTGAAACCACATGCCCTCCATATTCATTTCTTCAATTCTAGGCATGAAAAAACTGGTTATCATTTCACGATACCGGCACCAAATTTAAATCTTGCGTTCTTGTTGGGACACCCTTTATATTTACGATTCAGCTTAACATTTAAATATAATTAAAAACTTAATATTTAGCAAAGGCTTTGGCAACTTAGGCCTTAAGCTAAGTACTAAAGTCTTTTCAGGAGGAAAAATTCCACAAGTTTGCTCGTGACAAAATTTAGTGGAAACTTCTTATGTCGATTTCCAACACTGAAATCGGAACAGCTAATGTATTTACGTCACAATTTCTCTAAGAATATATATGTGTAGAATTGTTAACTTACGTCTTCTTTATTACAATTTAATTGTTAGTTTATACAATGGCGGTCCCAAGACTAGCCAACATAACACAGAAAACACAAAAAAGTTGGGAAAAATTTTATTCATTTCAACATAGCCTTCTTTTAGCTCAATACACTTTTTCCAGCAATATCCAATGGCCTCTATAAGCTGTCAAACTGCTTAAAATAACCATTAACTACAGACTCCACCTCTTCATTGTTTGCAAATCTTTTACCCCTGAACACTTTACCACTTTTTCAAATTTGAGCAAGCTAAATCTGGCGAATAAGGTGCGCGATAAAGCTGTTCGAACTTTAATTCATTAATTTTGGCCATCGCAATGTGTGAACTGGTCTTGATGAAACCACCCTTTCTTTTCCGCCTTCTTTGCCGCCTTTTTCCATAATTTCCTTATCTAAACGCTGCAATAAATTAGCATAATATTCGCCGTTTATAGTTTTTCCTTTCTGAAGAGAATCAATAAAAATAATCCCATGCGCATCTCAAAAAACGGACGCCATGACATTGCCTGCAGATGGAATTATCTTCGCTTTCTTTGGACACGATTCTCCCATTCCAATCGATGTAAAAAATTTAACTACATTGCGGTGAAACATCACCAAACATTCTATTGAAATCTTCACGGCGCTGTTTTTGATCCATTGAAAGCAAGCGCGGCACTCATCTTCAAATCTTCGGTCAATGTACGATGTATAGCAGCTTTTGCAATGCCTGTCATTTCAGCTAGCTCACGCAGCTTCAGCCGACGATCATCCAATACTAATTTATGATTTTTTTTAATCGTGTCTGCCGTGGACGGCTCAATTAGTCGACCAGTATGGTGTTGGGCCTGGCAGCTCGTATGGCCTCGTTTAAACTTTGCTGACCAATATTTTACCCCCGTAAACGAAGGAGCCGAATCCCCAGAGTAGAATCCAGCTCGGCTTTAATATTGGTTGGACTGACACCTTTCGAATGGAAATGTTGAATTACATAACGGTGACCAATTTTTTCCATGTTTAAGTACAAATTCACTGAGATCGTTTACTTTTGACGGCCCAAATAAAAATACTAAACAACGCGGCGCCTTGAAACTTATAACAAATGTTTTATAAAGGTGCCACTCTTCACCAAAATAATCTTTTTCAAACAATTCGCACCATATCTATACGCCAGGTCGGATAGTTTTTGGACCGCCCTCGTAAATGCGTTATCGAACATATTGCGACGTACGAGAAATGTTCCATTATTCCATTATTCAGTGTAGACAATCAACAATAAAAAGAGGTTGGTGTTGCCACTTAAGGAAAATTTCCCCGTGAAAAATCACAATACGGTCTGGTGAAAAAATTTAGCTTCAAATTCCACGACCACATTTTTGTTTACATGAAATTTCACCGCAAAAAGTCAGCATAGTACCAGTCTTTAGACAAGGGGGAACATAGAGAACCACTTTATTATTAAATGGAATTGAAAAGGTTTGTATTTTTTCAGGAACACAATACGGTTATTCAATTGATTGGATTAGTTATAATTAAGAATCGTGGAACACAAACCTTTACAGCATGAAAATGAGAAGACTCGTCTGAGAGATGGTTGATATCAAAAGTTGAAAGATCACTAAATTTTCCTTAATTATCCTTCTTAACCCATAAGATTTTTGACGTATCGGAATTGAGTTGGTATAAACTACGAGCGAAAGGGTTTACGTCTCAACACCATATCTTTTTAGCATTTTTATAAAAATATTATTTAATACCATTAGTAAAATGCATTACTGGAATCAAGTAGATGGCAGCGCTATGTTTTCGAACATAGCGAGAAATATTAAATGAAATATTAATGAACGTGAAGAGAGCAAATTTTCCAAATCTGTGAAGTGAGTAAAACAAAATAAATGGGCATTGAAACCATATTCATATCGGCAATAACTACATGTCCAGACATAACACTAACCTGGAGAAAGCTCATCGAGGTTAAAAAGACGCAGATGAACTTGAAAATTAGTCCACATCACTGGCTGCTTAATAAGCACTCTGGACTTAGCCTAAACTGTAAGGTGTTGATCTACACGGGAATAATTAAACCCATATGGTGTTACGGTGCTCAACTCTGGGGCAGAGCCAGCCGCAGCAACGTGGATAAGTTGCCCTTCTTGACTGTCCAAGTCAATCTTCGGACTTAAATCCAATCGAAAATCTTTGGGGAGAATTGAAACAAAGAATTGGAAAGGAGGTTCTTCAAAATAAGGATCAGTTAGGGAATTTTGTTCAAAAAAACTGAGTATGAAATACCAGTAGAAACCTGCAGGAAGCCTATTGTCAGCATGCCAAAAAGAGTCAACAAAATAATTGAAAATAAAGGTGGATATACCGGCTTTTAACGAAACTCAACCAATTTAGCAGAAAAAACTTGACTTTTTTTTTACTTTTTTGCTTATTTTAACTAAATGTACTTACTATTTTGTTCAATGTTTTTGATTAATTTCTTAGTTTTGGAAAAATACTGAATTGAATTTTTGTTTTTTGTTATTGTTTTAGTATTTATTTTATTTTTAATGTTACAACAAAAGAAATTAGTATTTGTTTTTTCTTTTAATTTGAATACATTTTCGTATATGAGCCTCTTAAAAAAATATAGGGTGTACTTATTATTTTGACCATATGTGTATAATATATGCGTTTCTTCTTCTTTCTTGTTTTATTTTCCTTTTTTCCGTTCTTTCTTTGCATTATAATTTATAATGCATTTAAAATTGTTAAATAGTATTTCGATTTGTATATATTTTGTAAGTTTCCTTGCCAATTCGCCTTAAATAACATATAAATAATGGGGTCACCTTAAAAATGGCCACAAGATATCGAACATAAGATTGATCGGATGATTTTAACTATGGTCAATAAAGGCTTCAATGCCATGCAAAAATAAAGGATTTATTTCTATTGTATCTCCAAGTTCTCTTAAAAAATGGGGACGAATTTAAAGCGTAATTGTATCAGAATTGGTATGATTAAAACAATGTTATATAATCTGATCTGAAGATTGGCACACCTATATCATTATGATTGGATCGCGTTTGTTAAAAGTTGATAAAACTAACTGCAGGTTAGCACGTATCAGGTGTTAATCTTTTACAGAAGAATATTAGAATTTCTTCACGAAAATAATTGTTTGTTATTATGTATTATTTTGCACATGTTTCTTTCCAAATCCCTTAAATATAATTTACGATAATAGCTGTGATGTGATAAAATAAAAACAGTTACAACTTTTATTGAAAAACAGTCTTTCTTTAAGAATTATTTGTGATTTTTATTATATCTACAAAGCGAATTATTAGTATTTCTTTTCTTTTTTTTTAATTTATTGTTAATCTTCGACGAAACATAATTTTGGTTTTTAATCCGCTTCCACATCGTTTTTTTTATTAACAGTTACTTATTTTTGCTAATAGAACATAATTCAGAAACTTTAAAAATTGATTGTATTGCCACTGCTGGCAAAACGGGCAGCTATTTCAATATTCGCCAAAAATACCATCTTCATCAACTATAGCTGTTTAGGTACCCTCGAACATCATCGCCACCTTAAGGGTCTATAACTTCGCAAAACAATTGAGAAGTATTGCCTACTGGTACGAAAATGTTCACAACGAAGAGCAGCACATGTCAAATATAACTCAATTATCGCAAGTTGTTGTCTATGCATGTGTCCATCGGACACAGCTTAATAAAAAACTGCATCTTCTGTGTATTATAATATTATTTTTTGATATCTCCGAGACAAATATGATGAAGATTTTACTTTTTATGATAACGCAGAACACGACGATTTTGTTTTCAACAACAAAATACTGTTGTTTGAAAGCCGATAGTTTTTTTTCAACAAAAATAAAGGAAATAAGTGAATGCTTGTGATGTTTTTCGAGTTTGTACAGTACAATCAAGAATGAATTCTCATCAAGTTGAGAGTCTCAGATGCATAAGACTAGACAAACTGTTTACAATTACACTGGTCTACAAATTTGGGGGAAAAATTGACTGCAGAAACGAAACATGTTTTTTAACTAATGTGGGTGCGCTGAATTCGAATCTAGCATTGACGTCTTCGGCTATCACGTCTTGTTAATTTTGTATTGCATGCTGGCAATACTGTAAAACAGTCAATATTGACACTACAATTTCACAATTATTAATTTGACAGAAGCCCACATTCAATCTAAAACTTCATAATAGTAGCGTTTTGAGTATGTCAGGGAGATCGTGTGTCACTGATTCAAACTATTTTTGCTTTGTGTGTGGTGAATATTTGGTTGGAAAAAAA
>JAHXMU010000525.1:4360753-4382402 GCA_019455685.1 Philornis downsi | reverse complement strand
ATAAAAGTTTAATCGAAATGATTATTTAACTTTACTTTTAAAACCGAAAAATAGATAATTCTATTTTTGGTTTTCTTTCATTACCGCCGTGCTTTGCAGTCAGAATTCCTGTCATAAGATCAGATGGTAATTAAAGATTATTATGTAGTTATCTTAAGGTATTTGAGAGAGCAAAAATCGTAGCGAAAATCGGGATTTGTCAAAAGAAAACTCATGAATTTTCAACGACGATAACATACTACCTCATAAGGTTATCATGAAGAACGAATTTCTGGCTGAAAAACAAACAAACATCATTGAGCTGAATTTGAAACTCTTTCCAAAACTTAAATTTTCGCTTTAAGGCATCTTTTTCATTCGACAGAAAATAGAACTAAACAGAAAGCGAGAACTAAAATCTTTTTACGGAAAATGTACATATTTGAAAAATGTTTTGATCATTGGATTATTTGTTATCAAATGTATTATTTCGGAAAGGTCCAAGTTTCAAGACGATACAATAAACTTGAATAATTAATAAATACTTTATATTTTATTGACCTATTGCTGGTACTTTTTTTTGACAGAATATATGACGTAAACGTTTTTTTTTTACTCTACTGGCATTCTTTCCACGGTTTAATTAAACTGGTATAATTTTCAAATCAAACATAACAAAAGTTACCTCATATATTGTGTAGATACGTGTATATGCAACATTGGTCTTCACCAACAAATTTTGTAATATGCGGGGGGAAAATTGCAAACGGCCACAAAAATGAGGATTGACACGTCTGCACCACCGACCAACCCAACCATCATCCGCATTTACACACGCTAGCAAAGTAAACGGCTGCTACTAACCAACTATGTTGCACTGTCAGGCAACAATCACTGCCGGTATGTAACTATAGATGATTTGGCCACGTAACAACTGAATTTTGATTGAATTCAATTATATTTCATATGGAAGTGCAGAGCGCTGCGCACGCTGTGTCGTGTGATTGCTGAATGTCCGCGTCTCGTTGCGATTTTCCAGCGTTCACAGGTACTCACTCACTCGCTCAGTTTTACGTTTACGGAAAACAATGAATGGCATTTCACTTAAGTGGCTAAGTGAAAATAGACATGGTTGTAAATCAAATCTCAACCTAAAAAGCAAAAAAATAAACAACAAACAACTAAGCTGTAGCAAAGAAAAACGTAAAAACACTGAATATTATGGCATTTTCTGATTACATGAGACAATTTTTGCACCCACAAACAATTCCACCGACAGGCACTACTGAAGGTTGTTATAATGACATATTCAAGAAAATGAAAACCTATTTTCACAGAAAGAAAATGAAGGAAAGATAAACCAAGACAATCAATTTATACAAAAAACAATGCTTTAACTTTTGCAGATATTTGTGATTTAAACAGGGGTTGTTTTTTATTGCTATTTCACTTGCTACTGAAGAAAAGTGGCAACCTCAAAGAGCAAAAGATTACATTTGCCAACCATAGAGGGACTGCAAAGGTAAAGCTGGTACTACACAGCCCTTTCATGGTAAAACTCTACATATATAAAAAATGGTCTAAAATATAAAGCCAAATTTTTCCATCAGATAGCGCTGTGTTTTTTTTTTGCGAAGAATTTTTTTTTTCGTTTCCAACACTGAATTTGGAATAACATTTGTAAACTTGTGAAATAAAATACTAATAAAAAAACGCAACTCTACAATTTTGCACACACATTATCGAATATATTATATTATGAAATAAAATATAAGTTGTGTCGACTTCTGCGTTAGAAAACAAGACAATGAAAACTGCCTATGCCGCAAAATTGTTTCACGACCTTTCTTTCCTCATGATAAATTTACGTGAGACACAATACTGAAGCCGGAACAGGTCTTGCTTTTATGTCAAATGTTCGATAACACATTTATAAAATTGTTAACACATTTATAAAATTATAAATATAGCCTAAGGCCTTTGATGCTCTGGCTACCTCCGCTAATTAACAATTTTATTATTGTTAGTTAGCAATACAAATAAATAAATAATAATTGTTAAATTCTGCCTTTTTGCATTCCAATTTCATTTCACACGGTTTTCAAGTATATAATCGAACATAATGCGGCGCAAAAATTTAATTTATTCCGATTTCAGTGTTGAAAACCAAAAAAAAAAAAATATTTTCGTTGCCACTTAATAAAAAAAAATCCAAGCGAAAAAAACATAGTACTTATTGTCCTGGTGGAAGAGTTAAGGTTGAAATTTCGCAACCATTTTTTATGTGAAGTTTCAGCGCGTAAAGTCAGCTTAATACCAGCCTTAAGAGAAAAATTGTTCGTGACCGTGACCGTGGACAATTAGAAATCATCAAACCTTAGTTAAAACATAGGAAAAAATTTTTATTTTAATATATAAAAAAATATGTAGCTGGCATAAAGAGAAATATGGCCGTGCTAAAGTAGGCGGTGCTCACCTTTTTTTTTTTAGAAATTTGTTGTAGCAGCCAAAGTAACCGACAGAACGTCATAAAAATGTAACAGTATCTTGCTACAGATCTTATATTTGTCATATCATATGCTACATTAGGTTAAGATTGAAATAGAGGATGTGGCAACGCTCACACATCTTGAAATTTAGAACAACTTTATCTCATGAGTTGTATAAAAAGACATATATGTGATATAAAGACTACATTTGGTAACTGGTTTAGAGAGAGAGAAAGTGATCCGTGCTTCTTCCTTCTAATAAATCCGTTATAAAGTACAAAATAACGGCCCAATCGTCATGGCAATTTACCATTACATTCCTATGAGTCATGTAATAGACGTAAGCTAAATCGGGCTATGATTGAAAAAAGGAGAGCTGCATTTCCCACACAACTTAGAGTTTTGAATGGTAATACCTTGTGAACTATTAGAGTTTTATAGGTAAGATTTTATGGTACATACGCTATGAGTAGTGAGGAGAATCTGTCCTAGCAAAAAATATGCGGACTGAGCCTACTTAAAAAACAAATCGGCAAAAAACTGATCGTCTTCAAAATAAAAGTGTATATTAGTTTCTGATTAGAAAAGGAGAGTGACAACACCTGAACAACACAAAGATGCAGGCATCCATATCTCACAAAATATGTGAAATGTAAAAGAGAGATTAAAGAGATTATATATTAAGAGGAGGGAGATTTGTTCGAAGCGCTTCGGATTTTCTGCCATATGAGGCTAAAAGTCAATAATCGATCTAAGCATGGTAGGAATTAAAAAATTTTCGAAGATAAAAAAAGGCCGATAGGCAAAATCTGAAAACCTAATTCCCCTGGGTCCCAGGAATGAGATATGTAAGAGCTTTTACTCGCATTCTACTTTTAGACTCACTCAATGAAATCTACTATTTAACGGCGATTCCGAATATCACAGTTTAAGAAACATTTCCCAGACTTGTTAATTACTCGACTACTCGAAACGTTCGTCTGATACGTCGGACTGACCACCAATCAAATAATAATAGGTGGCTGTATCCGAGATTAAACTTGCGGTCATGCGAATGATAGTCGCGTTTACTAAACATCGCGTCTTGCTCGGTCACAAAAATCTTAGTGAGCCATAGTGAGCCGCAGCCTACCGCGTGGCCACCATAATATAGGGTTGGAGATTGTTACGAAGAAAACTAATTAACACTACTGGTACCATCTTTAACAAAAGCCGCATGCTAATTGTATAAGCCGTTGATACAGGCATTATTGGCAGAAAACTGTAAGATGTTGTAACAGTCTCCTCAATCGTTGAGAAGAAATCGGCAAAACTGAGTCTGGTGGTAAACGAAGGCAAAATATAGTTATTTGTTTCCATGAAGAAAACGTCTACTCATTTGGGACGCTGCTGAACGTTGACAACCATAACTTTGGAGCGGTGGATGAACTCATCTACCTTGACTCTGCAGTTATCAAAACTAAAGATGTCAATCTGGAGATTAAGAAAAGGACATTGTTTGTGGATAAATGTTACCATGGGCTAGACAAGAGATTTAATCACATATACTTCCCTACAAGAACAGAATCCTGTGTTATGACAAAAAGTCAGTTCTGGAAGTCTTCGAGAGAAAAGTACCCGGAAAAATATATGGTATCGGCGCCGCATGAACCATGAGCTATACGAGTTGAATGCCGGTAAGCGCTGACTGGATCATGTTCTGCGTATGAAATTAAACGCTCCAACATAAAATGTCTTCGATAAAACTCCAAAACTCGTTTGGAAGGACCATGCTTTTGAAGTATTGCCAAAATTTGTTATGGCGAATTGAAGAAGAAGCGCAGAAGACTAAAAAAGTACTTTGGATTATTTTCTTTGTGGGGAGTATAATAAAAAGCTGGCGCCATCTATTGGCAAATAGCAGGAACTTAGTTGCGCACCTAATAAATAAGAGAAAGGAAAACGGGATCTGGCTGAAAAAAAGGGAAAACGAACACACTCTTTGTCTGGTCCCCAAAAAGAAAAAGCGCCAAAGACAGGCGACTGGAATTTTTCTTGTGTGCAACCAACAGTCGCTAATTGATTCGATTAAATGGGCATTTACAACGGTAAACGAGGAACCAAAATATTCTGGTATGGCATTAACTCTGGAGTATTTTTCTATGAACTGTAGAGGCATTCCAGCATGCATTATTAGATAAGGCATATTAGAATGAGAGTTGATCACACATACTATAAACTATTATATTATAAACGCCATATATTATAAACTTCTTAAAATAATACTTGAATATTATTTACGTAAACGGCTAGTGTGTTTGCTTCTACACCTGACAATTTCACTCAGTATTCTCAAGTGGTTAAAGAAGTCATTTCACAATGAATGACAAATTATTTTATTTCGATATACAAAAGATCTCAACTCAGTGACTAATTCTTTAAACATTTTTTATTCCAGTTTTCAGCTATAGAGAAAATATGAATATAAATACTGTAGAACTCCAATTATCCGAATCAATTGGGACCGGACCACATTCGGATAATCAAAAATTCAGATAATTGGATTTTTTCTGAAAAAAGGGGATTTTAAAGTAAAAGAGCTTATTTTTGGCATTGTATGCATTAGTAAAGGAGTTGAATGTGGTCACATTCGGGCTGACGCTCCATCCACTTCAACGCAGTTTCAAGGCCAGCAAACGCTTCGGAACGAAAGACAAAAGCGATTCGGATAATCAGCGATTCGGTTGATCGGAGTTCGGATAATTGGAGTTCTACTGTACACAACAAGTGTCTATAATTTTCAAAATCGAAGCCCCCAGTAGTTTCTTTATTTCCATTCCAGGAGATAAATTTAATAATTTGGTTCAAGTGTTAACTACTTGGCCAGAGTCAAAAGAAAATCGGGCAAGATAAAACCATAGAGAAGAACACAGCATGATACTTATCTATATTACAAATACCAATGCGAATACTTGACGTTTTTCACTTACCGTTTACGTTTACCGCATTCAAGCACTTTTAGTCTTTCCCAACCCTCGTCAGTTTTGACCCAGGCTTCCCCAGGTGAACGCCAATCTTTTGAAATGAACGGCATTTTTTTATAGCTACGATGTCTGACAGGTGTTCTTGTTTGTTGATTTGTTGCTGAGTTTTTCTCGTTCGTTTCACGTTGTTCTCTTGTTGGGTCTTAAAATTTCGAATTGTCGTAAAATACTTTTGTTTTTATTGTTATTTATTATATAGCAGTGTACGTCTTGTATTTTTTTATTTAAAATATTTTACTTATTTTCTTTATTTTGGGACGGTTGAGCACTCCAGAAGCTGTTTTGGTGAACTAAATTTTGAAAAATTAAAATCAACCCTAAATACATGATATTTTAAGAAATATGGAAAGGCAGTAAAGGAAGGAAATGTATCCAAAAAGACGCAATTTTAAAAATTTAATTTTTTTACAAAATTTAAAAAGAACATTTTGAAAACCTCAAAATGTTTTTTTTTTTTTTTTTTTGATATAGAAAATATTTTATAAAAAAAATTTAAAACCTGTAAAAACTTCAGATCAAATTTATTTATTCTAAATTCGCATCTTTATTAAAATGCTGCTTAAATTAAAATGATCCGAACTTAAAATTGTGTTAATTTGAATTAGAGCTCATTCGAAATTAAGTAATTTCGCGTGTTTTCTAATTTCGACCACTTAACAGCTGGCTAGTACATTAAGAATCAGCTGTTGACAGGGACGAGTTTACATAACACGGTAGATTACTCAATTTCGCCAGTAGTCTGAATGAGGTCTTACTGGAAATTGCTCTAAATTATATGATTTCTAGATCAAATTTGGGTTGCTGCCAAGAATTGTAGTGTGGAAAAAACAACACACACATCATACCAGACACCTTTCCATAATTCGATCTAGAAAACAAATAATTTAAAGAAATTTTGTATAATTCAAATAAGTGCCCTTTAAGTTAATTATTAAAAAAAACTGATTTGTTTAAATGTCTAATTTTCGTTTGAAAAAAATTAGGTTTTATGTAGTTAACAATTGAATAAATGGAAACAGAACAGAAAGTTTTCTTTTCTAATCGATGGATTTTTTGAAATGTCATTTTTTTACGAATTTTTTTTTTTTTTTTTTTTTTTGAAACGTCGAATTTTTTCTTCGCCACGACAAGACACACAATTTGTGTAACCTCAGTTGAATATTTCGGAATTCCAACTTATCGATTCCTAAATCACTCCCGTAAAGGACAAAACGAATGCGCTTAGGGACGTCCATCATCAGCATCATAACAACTCTAAAATAGTTTATCTTCAATTTAACATTTTTAATTTTAATTTCCCTGCCGGGGTACGAAGGAAACCTGTTCTATACTAGCGAGACCCCCATGGGCATTATCTTTGTTCTAGGTGTGTGGAGACCAATATGTAGAATATGAATATCTTTTTTTGGGGCGGCCTTGTTAGTCCAAGTGCATTCATTTCAATCCCTTTCATTAGTCTTTCGGAAAAACTGTACACTGTTAAGCGAAGTCTGTCTTCCAAAAAGCAAAATGTCATCCTCTTCAGTGAAGACCAAGGTCGATATGGCAACCCGGAAAAAATTAAACCATTGGAGCCACATTTTGTTATCCTCTTCAGTGAAAACTAAGGTGGAGAAGACCAGGAAAAGTGAGACTTTGGATCGATATTTTGTTATATAAATTGCACTCAAATGAAAGATATTGAAAAGACGATTTTCCAAATGCGGAATTGTCAGGTTTCTATGAATTCGATTTTTTCCCGTTTTTTCATATTTTTAAAATTTAAAAAAATGAAAAAAAAAAATACAAATTTAAAATTTTTTAGGATACATTATAAAAAATAAAACAAAAATGGGCTCTCTTAAATATATTCGGATTAAAATGCAGAATTGAAAGTAGAAATATTTCTCAAAAATTTTGGTTTCAAGTATGTGTTTAATATAGAATACAAAAGGACGAATTCATCACTCTGAGCCGCCGCACAATTTATAAAAAAAAACAGTTTCTTTGTCTTGATCTCATATAAAACAAAGATGAAAATTAGGACCGGAGTCAGGGCCATTTTAACAAAATAGTTTTCTTTAGTTTCCCACTCTCTGCATTAAATGATCTCTTCAATTGCTATAGAATATTTCTTCTTCAAAAAAAATTCTTTAAAACAATTAGTTGTTACCGAAAATCTTTTTTTTTTTTTTTAAAGTTAAAACTGTAAAATATTTTCTTTACGCACGTTGTTATCTAAATTCTCAATAATGACTAGCTTTTCAAAAAATCGATATTATTAAAAAAACAACGCAAGATTTTTATTACAAAAAAAATCAGTTGTGGGGATAATTTCTCACAAAATTAACAATTAATAAAAGATAACTTTTAACTTTATTTTTTTTTTTTTTTTTTTTTTTGTAAACCTTAATTAAGAAAAATTTAGAAAATATTTTTCATGATGTTTTTTGTGAAGAGGGTTGTAAACGGAAATTCTGCAACTGAGTTTTTTTTTTTTTTTTTTTGAATAAATATATAGGTTTTTAAGAACAAATTTATTTAATTTTAAAAAATTTCAGAATTTTGGGTTAACTTTTAAAAAAAGAGAAGGACGTTTTTCATCTGAATATTTTTTTCAACTTCCAATTGCGCACTATTTTTAACTTTATTTTCAAACTCTACAAAAAATTTCAATCTAAATTCCAAAATTTCTTATATATTTTGATTATTGTAGTAATCGCGCACACTCCTATAGAATTTCAATTTAAATTTAAAACACTACTTTAAAGTGAAATATATGCGAATTTAGAGCCACCAGCAGTATTCTCTACAAAAAAATCAAATATTTTGTATCAAATATTTTTTCTTTGCATTCCCAATTGGATTTTTAAATTTGTAAACATAAGACACCCAAAACCTACAATATGCGCCTTATTTTATCCACAACTACAACAAAAATTAAAATAAAGAATTGAGTTTTTTTTTTTTAAATTAATAACTGCAGCAAAAGGATTTATTTTGAACGGAAATGCTATTTTTAAAGCAAAATGTCATTTTATTTATTCTAACCAAAAAAACAAGTCAGGGAAATTTCCTGTCTTACATTTTTTTGCAATTTAAAAACGGCTTTTTGTGCATTTGTTATTGGGTCAACCGGAAAAAACAATATTTTTTTTTAAATTCGGTCCTTTAAAAAAAATACTTCCTATATTTTGTATAGAAACCACTCACATTTTCATAACATATTTATTTAAATGGAAAATTTTTTATTTTATTTAATTATTGGGAATTTCGAAATTTTTGTGCCATGTTTAGAGATTTAGTATATTCTATATCGCCTTGAGAATACCTATAAAACATAAAATGGACATTGCTTGGACGAGACAAAATTTATTATCTCAGATAGAGAACACAAAAAGTTCAAAATTTTTAAGTTACGAATTACGCAGCGATTTTTTGAAATACATTTTCGATTACAGCGTTTCCCTTTCATTCTTATAAAGTAATTGTATTCCAAATGTATGCCCACATTAATATGTTTTGAATCTTTACACTTTTAAACCTAAAACCATACGTTAACGTAGCTCTATACAAAAATGTAATAGGGTGAGTTAAAAATTTCTTATAAGGAATTACCTTTTTAATACTAGAAAAAAAGTTAAGACAAAGGATCCTCTTTTAGGGCTCCCTAGGTCCACACGGAAGTCTGCAGCAATTTGACCTCGGATTTCGATTGCATTTCAACCTTAAAAATTTTATTTCAGATACGTTTGCATTTATTTTCCATTTTCATCAACTGTGGCGAAGTTCCAGGGCTCCCTCGCAGCCTCACTTCGCACCAAAAACTGGAGATTTGACAAGATTTGCGCTTTTTCGTAACCCTACCACACGTGGACTCTTTATGCATAACGGCCTTGGCCACCAATTGCTCGCCAACCATTGTCTTTATTATTACTTATAGTTGCTTCCACATCTGCTCTACAGAAGTGTATCTGAATATATTGCAAACTTTTATATGAAACTGTGATTAAATAACAATTACTGACATTTCCCCGTTTCCATGACTTTACTGACTTCCATGACAACTACTTTGGCAACTCTTGTTGAGAGCTCTTTGTTTATACTTTTTTGCCATATAAAGTATTGGGGATAGACAGCTGATTTCTGCAAATTACGACGTTTTTCAAAGCTAAATTTGTTTTTGTTTGGGTGATTTTAATGCGCTCTAAGAAATGTAACTCTCTTTCTGCCCTATGTTTGTTGTTGCAAACATAGTGTAAGCAGTCTTGTGTGTTTGATATTTTTGATTTATTATTGTTATTGTTTTCCTTACGAACCTCAATATTTTTTGTTGTTGCTGCTATTCGCCAGAGTACTTTGGCAAATGCACATAAATATGTATGTGTGAAAGTTTGCAAGTTTATTGTACACAATTCCAATTGGACCGAATTTTAGACTTTGATGTACTATTTGCGCTACTAGAAAGGCAGACATTTTTAAAAATAGAAGAAACACAAAACTAGTGGATATATAAACATATTTAAAAGTACAACCAAAATCCAAAAACAGTTTCATTAATTATTGGAAATTGAGCAATGCACATCATTGAATTTATGATTCCTTGAATAAAAATATGGTTTCTCTGTTGGTATGACTGGAAACAAAATTCTTCACGAACAAAGAAAAAACAAATTTTTCCCAATGCGTAAATGAGCTTGACCCTTAATGTTGCTTAATTGCAATATTTTGTTTAGATTATCTCCCTTCACATTGATTAGTTACTTTAATTTGATTCGGCATTCAAGCCAATGTTTCAATTACTTTATTTTGTATGTTAATTTATTTCCTACTTTCTGTTTTTTTTTTTGTTGTTGCTTTTAACAAACACTATTTTAGTTGTTGCTGTTGTGTACTTCTTCAGCAGAGAAGGCAGAAAAATTCAAACTTTAGTTGCTAGTTTTTCCGTTATTAAACGACTAAAAACGTTCCTCACGCGACGAGCCACTAAAGTGAACTAAACATTTGGTAAAATATATAGTAAAAATGAAGGAAAGAAAAAGTAAACACACGCAGAGTTGCCAAAGTTCATCATAAAACACATTTTAACGTCAGACAATACAGAGCGAAAACAATGGACAAAGTGCTAAAATTGCAATGGAAAATATATTTTTTTGATTTTTGTGGCTTTGATTGGGAGCCACAGCGTCGTAGATAATGCCCCAAGTCATCGTCAGATAGGTTGGTTTGTCATAAATGTCATTTTCCATACATTACAAGGCTGTTTATATAAAACGATCAAAAACGATCATCTATGTATGAAAGCATTGGGAACAGGCTTTTTACCCAAAGTGCAAAAGTTCAACTACTAAACTATCAAAGTTTACAAAAAGAAAAATATTGTTGCCTTTTTTATTATTTATTATTATTCTTTTTATTTTTTTTTATATTTTTTCAATAAAAATGTAAAATTTTGTTTTCAATTAAATTGTGAACTGCCTTTATTACATTCCGACTATCTTACATTTCCAGATTATATACCGATTAACCTTTAACTTTTGAATTAGTCTTTTTCACACTTTTTTTTCTTTAATAATCATACTTTCTTTAAATCATATTAAATTTTTATAAATTTTACATTTAATTCTTGTTGCTTGTTTTTTATGCTTATAATATTGAGCAGATTAATTCTAATAAATGAATTGTTGCATATTGTAGTTTACTTATAATTGGCCAGAAAGCTTTAAATCACAAGTCAAAAAAAATAAATAAATAAATAAATAGAGATTTTTGTTTGGCGAATGAACTGAATTTTATGAAAACAACCTGTCTATATTCAATTTGCCCCTTTACCAATTGGTAATTTTACAATTAAATCAAAACCTCAAAATTGTACTTTGTAACAAATAGAAGAACCTTAAATTATAGAAAATGTATTTTTTAATTTGCGGTAGGTTTTTAGGAAAAGATAAAAAAAATGAAACAAAACGTGCACAAAAATCAAATTCGGAATTCTGAAAGAAATTAAAATTAAGAAATCGCAAGAATCTTTTACATAAAATTTATTTCTTAAAAAATTACAAATTTTTGTGAAAGTTTTAAAAATGAATTAAACAAAACTGCGCAAAAACCAAATTTTAGAATTGTAAAAAATGAAAATGGAATTTTTCACAGTTTTTGTTTTTTACATTCCGTTGAAATATGCTGCCCACGTAAGCATCTTGGAAGATCCTTTTCACAGAGGACAGTGTCTTTAAAAACACTTTCCATTTAGAACCGGAACATGTTTCCAGTTTTTATATGGAAAATGCTTTGAAATACACTTTCCATACAGTGAACTGTCTTAAAAGATTCTTTCTATGAAAGATAGTAACTTGGTACACATCTTTTGTATAGATAAATGTCTAAGAAAACATATAAAATATGTAACACGTATTTAAACTAACTTTTTGAAAAAAAAAAAATTATTTGAAAAGATTTCTTATATAGGAAGCGTTTTGGAACAAATTTTTTTACCCAGCATAACCTCCTAGAGAAGTTCAACAGCTGAATATTTAGTAATATGTCTAGAAAGACATTTCATATCCAATATTTATTAAAGAACATTTTCTGAGTATTTTAATTTGAGAACAATTCTTACGCAGGAAATCGTCTTGGAACAAAATTTTTATCTAGAAAAATCTCTATTATAAAAGTTTCTATAAAAAATCTCCAGAAAACAATTCTTCACTAACTTATTATCCACACAAATTTTTCGCTAGTTACTTCCACGTGTAGCCTTTGGGAAACACATTTATGAAATCCATTAACATTCCTATAATAATTAACAGTAATTCTTTAACGTTGCATCTACTTTATCATCTGATACGTTTCTATTTTACCTATTTCCGTACCCTGCATGCCAGTGAATACAACACTGACAAGTTGCCAATGGCGTTAACAACCTGGACGTCCACCTGTCATGTGATATATTTATAGGAATGTCATTTTTTCTTTTGACAACAACACCGACCGGTTGTTGCCAGCAATTTGTTAAAAATTTCTAATACTTTGTATTTTCCCGAGAAATAACAATAATTATGGCAAACAAAAAACAGTTGAATAGCACAGAAGGTAGCATATCGACAAAACAAAAGCAGAGTAAACAGCAGAAGTCCAATGTAAGGAAACTGTGCGGAAATACGAATCGATGAGGGTGACATCAAAGTGAAATTTGTTTTCTCCATTTTTGCAGGACGCCAAAGACTATAGCTCTTTCAAAGTAGTGTTGTTTTACTGCTCGCTGATTGTGTTCCTGCCCGTGATCACTTTCTTTAGCATGAAGTCGGTAGTGCTAGATAGATTTTTCGATTTGACCGAAATGAAAGGTAACATCTACTCAGCATGCGGAGCTGTGCTGTCCCTGCACTTTGCTTTGGGTTTATATATATACCGGGCATATTTCTCGACCGACGAAGATCATAAGAAATCGCTCTAAGCACAGAGCGCTCTCCCAAAATGATGACGTTGAGAAAAAAACAAAACATTGATTGTTTTTAAGTATTCTTTTTTATACTATTTTGAAAACCTAAAAAACGAAAGCATTTCCCACTATTATGATTCCTCTTACGTTTATTTTGCTTTGACAAGCTCTGTTGCTCCTTAAAACAAAAAGAATAAATGTACAAGTATGTAAATAAAGACATTTCTTCTTTTGTAGAATATAAAAAAAAAAAAAATTTAAATTATAATGAAAAATTCACAACGCTGAAGACTTCTTCAACATGTTCGAAGGCCTACCTACTATGTTCGATATAAACCGTTTTGTTTGAAGCGCGTCATGTTTGAGTTTGCCGTGTTCGTCGTACTTGCGTAATACTGCGAACTCTCTTCTTTTTACTACACATCTTAACAAAACAGTTCCGATGAGTTCTTGATGAGATAACTTTGCTCTGTTCTTTCGCACAAATATAGCAGAAATGCGTCTATACCCAACGCGTAGACAAAATTCAAAATTTTATGGCCATTTAATGGAACAAGTTCGCCAAAATGGTCCTGAGTTTTTACAAAACCTATTGCCAAAGAAGAAAATTTACAATTTGGGAGCTTGTTTTGAAGTTGACGATTTAGTGGTGAGTGATTTGTTAGGTGTTCTCGTTGTTTTCTTCTTGTTTAGCCTATTTTAACGTTCAGTGGATGAGGGTGGTTTTTAAACATATGTTCGGAAAACAACTCTGTTATAACCGTCATCCACTTATGTTATTCTTGCAACTTTGTGTTAAATGTTATTAGGAGCAAACTGAACATGGCTCGTAAAGTAACTTTTAGCAGCGATAAATGTAAAAAGGACATTGTATCAAAGATGATGGCGTACTAACGGGCAGACCTGACGGATTTAACTCTATTTAAGGATAATTTGGTTGTTTTCATGACAAACATTGATATAATTCCTAAATAGAGTTAAATTTGTCGAACGAGTCTGTTGGTGTGTTATCCCAATGTCAGATTGATCTGTCATTTATCGTTTCATTTTCAATTGATTGCTTGGCTGTCGTTTTTTCCTTTTGGATATGATTTTTTTATTTGAAAGAAAATGAACTCAAAGCTGTGAAATTTTTATAAGGTAAAAGGATGAAAAAGAAGGGAAATAAAATACCTTGTACACCAAGTTGGAGGTATATGACCCCAAAACTGCGTGTAATAGGAAGTTAATATGGCTGTCTGTTTATGTAGTATGTGCTAAAAATAGTCTTATTATTAATGACCTGTTAACCGTTCCCTTTTTGTGTCAATGCATGTTGAATCTCAATAATAATGTAAACTAACAAACTTTTAAGGCAATTGAATTCCTGACATCTATTTATTTTCCTAAATATCACCAATATTGTCTCTTTTATATGTTTTTAGTCACTCTTGTTGCAACGCCCAAAAGTATCTTTCTTAATTGTTAAACCTCACCACCAATCTCGCATAAATATCGTGAATTTGTTTATAGCAGTTACAAAAGCCCGGGTTTCTTATTTATTCAAAAGCAAAATTCAGAGTTCCCAAAATTCAGAGTTGTTTAAATCAGGAACCATCCCAACCATCCTTGGTACTATGTTCTTTTCAAAAGGAAAAATTCCTTGATTGTTTCCTCACGAAAAATGATTGGTACTGCTATGCTCTCCTAACCGAACGATTACATTTTTATTAAATTAACTCTTGGGCAACTTTTATTTCACGAAAAACATTTTTAATAATCTTATGTGTATTATTTCATTGCATATTATGAATTATTGTCCATTACCATTTTTGCAATCAAATTATACATGGTTTCACATACATTATTACAATGTATCATATATCTCCTATTTTTTTTGGCTGTTCATCATGACCATTTTTCGTGTAGAGATAACGGAAAAAAATAATATGTATGAGAATTATTTTATTGTTACTTTACTGCGTTTGCTCAATAAAATCTGGAGTGGAATTAAGAAAATGTGAAAAGAATCCAAAATTTACTTCAAGGAACCTAGTGCTAGTTTCAAATTTCAATTTTTCCGTTTGCTCATAGCGTTTGACGCCAATACCACAAGGCGGAGTAGCGGCGTAAAATTTCAAACTAAAATTAAAAAATAAATGATTTCCGATACGTTTTGATGTTAGCACTTTTGGATTAATTTTTGGCGAAATCGAAGCATGTACTGGACCTTCGGGAGTTTTGCAGTTTTGGTATTTCTGATGAAAAACTAAGAAATTTTTCTGTACAATACACAAAAACCTTTTCATTAAAAGTCTCCTATCTTGTCTACATAGCGTTAGTGACAAAAATTACTTTTTTGTATTTTTCATTAATTATGAAATCAAATGGTACAATCTCAAACAAATTATCATCAGCTGTTTATGAAATCTGATCATTTTACAACCAACGCTAGTGTGAACAACTTTAGGGGAGGGCACACTTACAGATCGGTTTGATAGATGTAACTTTATTTGAGAAAATTGGCAAAGGTTTCAAATGCAAATTTAGTCAAATTCTCTACTAATAGGTTTAAGTCTTTCATATCGAGTGTGTCACCACCTTTATGATGATCTTTGTAAGAAAATTAGCTTATAAATGGGATGTGCGCCAGTTCAATGAGAGTCTTTGATTTTCAAACTTTAAGTACAACGAGGACGTTTGTTTTTTTTATTTTTGTCTAAAGCTGGGTATTGTTTTCTTTTCGCGAGGAGAATTCTTCACGAAACATTGTTTGTGTATCAAAAAAATTTTACGGCATTGACATTTTTTTTATTGATTTTCAACACTGAATTCACAGCATGTAAAGCATCGGAATTGCAAAATCATGTTTTTTCAGTACTATCTTAATTCACAAGTTTATAAATTAAGTATCGAACATATAATGACGTAAAAACTTAAGTTGTTCCGGTTTCATTGTTGAATACCAACGAAAAAAAGTTGGCGTTAGTACTTTAGAAAAATTTCCCCAAAGAAAACGTAGTACCGTTTGGTGGAAAAAAAGGCAGCGTAGAAATAAAAGTCAGCCTTAAACAGTAAAAACCCTATTGGCCATATTATAATCACTTTGATATATATTGTGGATATTAATATTTCCAATTAAAAATGATTTATTGATTCTAAGAGTATCTATTACTTTGTATGAGTAGCCAAAACAATCTCTGTCACACATATACGTCCTCAGTTACCCATTTACCGTTACAGTTTTTTAGTTGTCGACCATCCTCTCAACATTTTTACACACTTTGTTATGTTTAATTCCGCTTTAAATTTATATAAAAAATGCAACTCTACATTGCTGTAAAAGGAAAGGAGATGTTTACCGTACACTCCGCTAGTTATTTTCTTTGTTTTGTTCGCAAACATATGAACGCGAACACATACATACACGTCTCATTAGCCACATTCATCAATTTTCTCGTTTTGGCCTTAAGTATTTGTTGATAATTTAAAGGAAATGAATATGAATAAACAGAAATTATGATAAGAGTCTAAGAAATTGACTGAAAATTATTTAACAAACCAAGAGGCAGTATTTAGACAGAATTTCCGCTCTCTTGTACAAAATACGCGAAAACTTTGTTATTTTTGCCAATCCGATTGACACGTGTGTATGTGTGTGTGTTTATACAAGTGCACTTGTTGAGCTCTTTGGGTTCTGCCTAAAGAGCTATCTGGATCAGTTTGTCGGTCTGTTGTGAATCACAAATAGTGTTAAGACTTTCTGTTGCGTTGGAAATGGTGCTAATAAATTTGTTAATTGCCGTGCTATATCTGGTGTACGTCAGTGCCAAAGGTTCTGTTACTGAAGAGTTTTTGGTGGGACAACGACAGGTGGGTGATATAAATTATTGTGCAAATTGGACAAATAAAATGTATTATGTTTGGATATGATCAGTTTACGTACTTTATTAGAAAGTAATTTGTCTTGTCTTTTTCTGGCAGAGGAAGTAAGAAAACTTTTCATTTCTGAAATGTTTTTACAGCAATGCAGGTTTACAGTATATCGGTAATAGTTAAAAAAAAAAACAATACTGGACATTTTTTAACGTCAGCGAAGCCATAAAACTTCTTGCACAGACTTGTCAATAATGACTGAATTGGTTTCGAGTACTTTCACAGTTCCAATATCATGTTTTTTACCATGTTAAACAATCTTATGTACTTGGCCAAATTGCACATGAGTGGGTAGCAGCCGGAACATCAAAACCTACAACGTTCGGCCGCAGTGGAGCGAAATATGGTTCCTTTAGATACTTAAAGATATTCCAAAGATGATTCCCAAAATGCAAATTGGATCAGTACTGTATTTCCGGAGGCAGGAAGGATTTATGAAGATTCCAAACCAAAGGAACAAATTTGACATTTGAAAATCATCGTTAAAATGAGTTTATCTTCTTATTATGCTCTTGTTATTATACCGATGTTTTTAATGTAGTGCTTTCTAAGAAATTTTAATTTTTTTTGCGAAATGTATTGAAATTTGGAAAACGTTTGGTAACGCTTAATGAGCTTATATATTTGTTTCAGAATTTAGAAAACGTACTGTGCAAAAGCCGCAATATTTGATTGATTTTTGAGCCAGAAACCACAAAGTAAAGATAGTAATATAACAGTAAACATAAAATTTACGTCCCCAGTTCTTATTCATTTTACAATCCCCAGTTCTTGTGGATAATGTACGATTTCCATACTATACACTCCAATCTATAGGGTGGCGCATAAGCAACGTTAAGATTTGATCAGTGAATACACTTTTTGTTTGTCTTTTTTTTTCGTCTCTACAGAATGAACCAAATACCTGGGAAATTTATGATTGAAAGGCCCAGCACAACAAAAAACCAACCATTATTCAGACACAAAGATCATATCGAAATTTCTTTCATGTTCGAAATGCTCCTAGCGCTCCAACAATTTACCGATTGGTTCAGCGTTTTGGCCAAAAAGGGGCTGTGTGTGATCTTACGCGTGCTGTAAGACCTCGTGCAGTTCGAAATGAAGTGATCATTGCTCGAGTGTAAGCAAGTATTGAGGAAAACCCCGAACCCTTCACCAGGCGACCAGGCACTATCGATGTGCGTGGCCTATCGTTTACGTGACGGAATACTATTTATTTCCTAGTGACTAAAACTGGCCCCTTCTGAGCGACTACTTCCGCTACATGGTCCAATTGTTGGCAGTGCATATCATAGTACAATCAATCAATACAATCGTAGATGAAAATTCCTTCAATTCCAACCAACACACAGCAAAATTTTTCTGACCGTCAATCCTGACTTGATCAATTCAACCACTACCGTTTTTGATTAATGACCATTATCGAAAATGACCCACTTTTTATTACCAGTCACCATCCACTGCAGAAATTAGTCAATTTTGCGATTCGCCAGCGATTTGCAGACGGATGTTCGATCCCTTTTTGCGTTTACGCCTGTGGCACCATTACGTTGAGCTTCTTTTTGTATCCCACCTTATTTAAGTGCTCCCACACGATTCTTCGGGGAATCGAAACAGTGATTGCATGATGGTCGGACTCAAAGATTTTCATTTTCGACCAGTGAGCTCCTAGAGCGTGATGCATCTGCAACATCAAAATTAACAGAACGGGATCGACGAAGCCAAAATTGGCTGTTACAGTATCAGGACCATAAACGTCAATCACATTTTCAGGCGTCTGGCTTACATTTTCGCCTTTATCCAACAAAAATTGTGAAAAATGTATTTTTTTTTTGCTGGTACTCATTTTTAATGCGCGCTCAAACAATATTGGGTTAAGCAATCAGTTTTATAGCTGATTAGTTTTTTGAGTACACACTCTTATCTTTTTACCGCCATCCAGTGTAACCCGATTACACTAAACGCATCTATTAGAAAAATAATGGATTTGTTTGTACTAAACCATGTATGCACATTTTCAATATAATTTGCTTTTTTTCTAAATAAATAAATATATTCAGAATAGGTTACAAAAATTCTGTAGTTTTTAGGAAAATTTGATTAATAGTTTAAACTTGATTACTACTTCAAATTGTTTTTATATGTATACATCCTAATGTTGCTTGCAAAAATCTTAACAATTCTTTGAAAATTGTAATACTGTATTTCTTTTTTCAGTTATTTTTAGAAACGTTAATTTTCGGTCCATAATAAATCATTTAATGCTTTATAATTTTATGCATTTTCAAATTATTTTTCCATCTTCTCTTATTTCAGTTACCCTATCAGACCGAACAGTTGAATCACCATCAATTTCATCAGATTGCGCATCTATCCAATGTGACTCATTTAAAGGAAAGCGTTAAAGAGATTTTAATACCTCGCATAGTGGGCACTCCGGGTCATGAAAAGGTACGAAAATTCATAGTTAACTCTTTAGAAGGACTGGAATGGTCGGTAAAATTAAACAGTTTCCATGAATCAGTACCGATATTTGGCAATCTTCATTTCCATAATATAATAGCCACGCTTAATCCGAAAGCCAAAAGATATCTGGCTTTGTCCTGCCATTATGATAGTAAATATATGGAAGATGTGGAGTTTTTGGGTGCTACTGACTCTGCGGTGCCCTGTGCTATGATGTTGAATTTAGCCAAAGTGTTGGAAATGCAGTTAAAACCCTTCCGCGATACTGATCTAAGTTTAATGTTTATATTTTTCGATGGCGAGGAGGCTTTCAAAGAATGGAATGCTAAGGATTCCATCTATGGTGCTCGCCATTTAGCCAAAACATGGGAAACGGAAGGCTTCCTACCCAAAATCGATATGTTGGTCCTGTTGGATCTATTAGGTGCTCCTGATCCAAAATTTTACAGTTTCTTTAGTAACACAGAATCATGGTATTCACGACTACTGGCTATTGAAGATCGTTTATCGGACACTGGACTTATGGAACGTTATGTTAGCAGTGGTGTGTCACGTCCACATGATCCTCATCGTTATTTCCAACCCAATGCTTTAAGGTCATCGTTTATAGAAGATGATCATATACCTTTCCTAAGGCGTAATGTGCCCATTCTTCATATTATACCTGTGCCTTTCCCTCAAGTATGGCATACCCCGGATGACAATGAAACCATTATTGATTACAGTACTGCAGAAAACTTGGCAAGGATAATGCGACTGTTTACAATGGAATATCTAATGGGGATAGAAAAGAAATAGCTCTATGACTAAGAAAGGTGCTATTATGTTTTGTTTTTGTTTATTTTTATTGACAAATGGGACAATAAGGATATTAATAATAAAGATAAAGAAACCTAATTCGATGTTAGAAAATACAATTGTGATTAAATCCGCTTTAGATCGTTGATTTTGATTAGTTATCCATAAAGTGAATCATAAACATATATATGTATGTTGGTAATAGCAAAATATTTTCAAAATTAAATTAAATTTCTTTGGAAGTTTGGTGATATTTTTGGGAAAGAGCAATACCTTGAGAGAATACCTCTAAATTTGTACAATCCTTACGATTTTTATACAGACAACTTTTATTTCAGTCATTAAATACCACACATGTTCTTGAATTAACCTCAAAAATGTAAAAATTCCTATTTTTGAGAAAATTTGAGATTTCTGAAAAACATTGCCTGATTTGAAGATATCTAGTGTATATTTACATTTCTTTAAAAACTGCTTTACTTTTAGAAATTATAAGTTTTCTATACAGTAATTTTGCATTTCTATAAGAAATTTCTTGATTTCTTAGAGAAATATTTGTTTTTTTTAAGTAATAAACCTATAATATAAAATTTCTACATTTAACTTAATTAGCTTCTAGAAATCTTAATATTTTTTTTTTTGAAATCCCAGATTGTTGTTGAAAATTATTTGATTTCTAAGTAAAATCCATGGATTTTTAGAAATGTCTGCCAAAAGTTAATAATTCTTCAATTTATCCTGAAGTTTCGGCCATTATAACTTAAATGATTTGCATTTATATAATATTGAGCGACGAACTTATCATATATAAAATTTTTACATTCGCTTCTTTATAGCAGCGCCAAATTCCAATCACATTTCGAGGCGGAAAGCGTCTTTATAAACATTTTTCCAATATTCAATATTTTTCTTAACAAAGAATGGATAGTTATTTCTAGAAAGTGATAGCAAAATTTCATGTCATTCCATTAATTTGTCTTTAGAAAGCTTTAAGAGATGATACTTTTGTTTTTTCCTTTGATGTTGGCAAAATACTGCTTAAGTTCAGCAACGACTTGAAAAGTGTTCTCTTCTCCGTCGAAAACTTCATTTTGTTTACGCTTTGCTGACTTTAAACGAAATCGCATGGACAGCGATCATATAGAAGTGTCATGGAAGACACTTTTCATATAGAAATGTGTCATGGAAGACACTTTTCATGTAGAAAAGTGTCATGGATGACGCTTTCCATATAGAAAAGTGTCATAGAATACACTTTTCATATAGAAAAGTGTCATGGAAGACACTTTTCATATGGAAAAGTGTCATGGAAGACAGTTTTCATACAGAAAAGTGTCATGGATGACGCTTCCCATATAGAAAAGTGTCATAGAATACACTTTTCATATAGAAAAGTGTCATGGAAAACACTTTTCATATAGAAAAGTGTCATGGAAGACACTTTTCATATAGAAATGTGTCATGGAAGACACTTTTCATGTAGAAATGTGTCATGGAAGACACTTTTCATGTAGAAAAGTGTCATGGATGACGCTTCCCATATAGAAAAGTGTCATAGA
>JAHXMU010000525.1:4348377-4360063 GCA_019455685.1 Philornis downsi | reverse complement strand
GACACTTTTCGAATAGAAAGGTGTTGTGAAAAACACTTTTCGTATAGAAAGGCGTCATGGAAGACACTTTTCGAATAGAAAGGCATCATGGAAGACACTTTTCGTATAAAAGGGGTCATGGAAGACACTTTTCGTGCAGAAAACTGTCACTTAAAAAACACTTGATATCATTGAATATACCTTTTGGCCGGGACAACCTTTTACATAATCTTATTGGAAGAGATTTTTAAAAAGAATCGTAAAATGGAAGAAATTTCCATAAAGAAAACTGGAAGATACTTTTTTAGGGAAAGTTCTGTCGGAAGTTCGCATTGAGGGTAATGTCGCAGAGCACACTTTCCGTATAAGGACTAATTTGGATTATATTATCTTTGCAGAAACGTGTCTTCCAAGACACCTCTTCATGCGAAAATATTCTTTTAAGACCCTTCTTCGTATGGAAGCACTTTTCCAAATATCTCTTCGTACAACGCCGGCACACTTATTCATGAGAAAAGTGCATTCCAACACATTTTTCTATACGAAAAACTTCTTCCAAGACGCTTATTCATATATAAGGTGCCATTCAAATCAATTCTCTTGAAGAAATACCTTCAAAAAGTTATTTTTCGATTGAAATTATTTGTTTTCACAACAACTTCGAAGTTTGTTTACAATAACTTCAATAAAAAGTAACTATCAAAATAATTGTCTGTAATTAGAATATTTTTTTATGCAATTTATTGGAAACCAGGTTCTGATATTTTTTAATACCCAATTACGACATTTATTCGGTGTACACAAAATTATAAAATTTTGAAAATAAATTTTCGAAAGTTTCTTAATACAGTGTTAATAATATAGCATTTGTAAACAAATCCTTTGAACAGAGCAGACGATGGAATTATAAATTTAGAGTTTTGTAATCTGATATTAATTTTATAATAATCCCATAACTATTAATCGTTTAATAAAGAAAAGACATTAGATTCAAATCATGGTCGATTTGTATAAACATGTACACATTTTTTTGTGTTTTTTTTGCTTTATAAACAAAAATGTAAAACAAACATCAAAAAGCAATATTCCTCTTGCCCAAGGTGATCGGATCTTTCGGCCAGGGATTCTCAACTCAACGATTCTTGTATTTATTCCTAAACGATCCCTAATTTGATATATCCAATACGTACTTCATACAATACTTCATTATGGAGAACTTTCCCTGAGTGGTGGCTAAGAAAATTATAATCAAAAACACATGATTTAAAGTACAGTACCGAAAGCTTTTAAAACCCGCTATTGATATTAAGATAATCATAAAAAATATCTTAAAAAAACTTATAGGAAACTTTAAAACTTATAGGAACTTATATAGGTTTATGAAGCAAATTTTCATACGAAAAACATTACCGACACCTACGTGTCCTACCTATAATAAATTATAATGAATGTGATCAATAGTTTACAAAATTCTTGTATACCATGAGTGACAGTGACCCTGTGCCAGAATTAATCATTGAAATCCAGTTGGAAATCTGTCAGATTTTTACGATCACCTTTGTGCTGTGAAAATAATTAAAGTGAAACTAATTTCCTTGAAATTTGCAGAACATGTTTCAAAATAATATAATTCCTTCCCCTAAACTATTGACAAAACATGTTCTTTTTTTCGTTAAATAGCTATAAATATAATTTTAGTTATTGTATTTAGACTATGCATTAAATCTTTTAGTAACGTACGGCCATAACTTATTTTAATTATCTACTTACGTAAATAACGCACTCAATGTGCACGTTTTGTATTGTATAATATTGAGCTCAAACTGTTATATATATGTATATATTTCTTTTTATAAAAATAATGTATTGTTTATTATATCACCCTAAGTTTAAACTACTGTTCCGAGTCGTAACGTTCCTTATAAAGATGTTGTAAATTTATTTAAAACTTTCTTCATCTATTTGGTACATTTTCTGTCCTTTGCAAAAAAATAAAAATAAAAGTATCGTTGATTTTCTTTAATGGTTTAGCTTTAAGTTTCAAATAATGTCTCTAAAATATGTTAAAATTTGTAAATTATGTGCAATTATACTACTTAATTTACTTCCATAAAAGTAATCAATAAAGAAAGACTTGAAATAAATCGATTTTTTAAATATATTTTTTATTTAATCTTATTTTTCTAAACGGTTCGCCTGTTCCTCTTATGTATTTATATTAATCCTCCGAGCCGGATGGTACAGATAATGCACGCAAGTGTCGTGCGAGTCATTAATACTTCTCCCATTTGTTAACTTTCGTCAAAAAAAAAAAAAAAAAAATAAATAAATCGGCTCATTGCTTACACACAGAATTTTACAACGATGTTTGCAAAATTTTTAGACGATATTTCTAATTTTGTTCTCTGATTGTTATTCTCTTGAAAAGCAGGTCCGAGTTAGGCCAAGTATGCAGACATCCGTCTGGTGGTAGCTAAAATGAGAAGACGTCTGGTTGAGTATCTGAAATGTCACGTTACCATCGATATCTCTTAGCGAATCTTTTCTCAAACTTCAAAACTCAACAGCAGCCGCATCACTTGGATCGGATGTCGTGGACTAATAATCTTTGCATCTAATGAATACATAATGGGAAAGAAACAAACGGAAGGAAATGGATAAGTGTAAACATTTCCAGCAATGTTATAAGTACTCTATAATTTAAGGATATGCGTCTAGCACATCCGGACTTTTTAAAGAGATGGCGCCTCAGTTCGATTCGCAGATGTCCTCGACAAATATAAGGCTGGTGTCAGCGCCATCCAGGAAATGAGGTGGAATAGCTGGATATGACATAAAAATTGACATCAACTAAAGAGATGGCGCCTCAGTTCGATTCGCAGATGTCCTCGACAAATATAAGGCTGGTGTCAGCGCCATCCAGGAAATGAGATGGAATAGGTGAATATGATATAAAAATTGACATCAACTACGGCTGTTATGCTAAAAGGCATGGGTTCGTTTTTGGTAGCGCAGTTGGCAAGAGATTTAGACACTGTCGAACAATTAAAATCTTTAGATGGCCGAATAATTACAATTCGCATCAAAGAGAAATATTTTTTATCGCATTGACGTGTGCATACGTGCACACGTGAACCCTTTAGTGACACTAAAAATTCACTTATGAATGCATAGAAGACACATAGATTCGCTATTGTTAAAAAAAACACCGCTTTTTGAATTTTAAAATAGCTTTCAGTTTGATTATTTCTATTTCTAGAGCAAAACCACAACAGTTTTATAATAATGTATTGTAGTATCAGGGGGTCCTGAAAAATTCACGTATTTTAATTATTTATCCAATAAAATGTAATAAACAATATAAAAAAATAGTAAACATTTAATTTACTTGAAATTCCCTTATATTGGAAACAGAAGCGGTAAGCCAGAACCACTTTACAAATCCTAAAATTATAGTTTATTTTAATGTAAACTTCAAAATGTAATCGTAAAATTAGGATAATAAATCTCCAATATAACATCATTTCCCAATTTTCGATATTTCGTTGATAGGACTTTAGATATTTCGCATGATATCTCGATGGCTATAACCCGCTGTGGTAAAACAAGAACACGGGTATAATGTTGAATAAGCGCCAAAAAGTATGCTAGATCTAAGCTTATGCACTCAACTGTCGTGGACGATTAAGTAAGTGGGCGCGTCAACAACGCCCTCTTGCTATCTATATATATAAAAATGAATATCTGTCTGTCTGTGTACAAAAATAGTTTGTAAGAGAACTCTTCTCACACGGCGTACCCGATCTTCATGAAACTTTCAGGGCTTATTCGTGTCAACCAGGAGAAGGTTTTTAACTATGTCCGAAGGTCGAAATACAATTCGGTCCAATTGGACAAAGGGGCGTGGTACCTCCCATACAAACAAAAAATTAAAAATCAATTATTTCTGCTCCTGCTTACGGTATTTGAACAAAATTTGGTGCGTAGGTTTGGTGTACATATCTTAAGTGCTACTGCAAATATGGGCGGGATTGGACAATGGGGCGTGGTATCTCCCATACAAACCATAAATTAAATATCCAATATTTCTGCTCCTGTTTACGGTATTTGAACAAAATTTGGTACATCGGTTTGGTGTACATATCTTAAGTGCTGCTGCAACTATGGGCGGGATTGGACTATGGGGAGTGGCATCTCCTATACAAACCACAAATTAAAAAGCAATTATTTCTGCTCCTGCTAACGGTATTTAATTTTGTATTTCGGTTGAGTGAACATATTTTAAGTTCTTCCGCAAATATAGGCGTTTCTTATTATAATAGACCGATTGGCATGAAACGTTTGCCGGGTCGGCTAGTACATAATATAGGGTAACGTTAAGATTTGATCAGTGAATACATTTTTTGTTTAAGTCTTTTTTTTCATCTCTTTACAGAATTAACAAAGAACAAAGTTGTTCAATTTTATTTTGAAAGTAAGCATTCGATTATTCAGACACAAGGATCATATCGAAATTTCTTTCATGTTCAAAATGATCCTAGCGCTCCCACAATTTACAGATTGGTTCAGCGTTTTGGGCAAAAAGGGGCTGTCTAGGATCTTCCGAGTGCTTGAAGATCTCGTGCAGTTCGAAATGAAGTGACCATTGTTCGAGTGCAAGTAAGTATTGAGGAAAACCCTGAAACTTCCACCAGGCGACATTCTCAGCAGTTAGAGATGTCTAGGTGGTCTTTGCAAAGAATTTTACGAACATATGTTACATCTTTTCCCATGTAAGATGCAATTGGTTTACGATTTAGAACCAAATGATATCAATCAATATAGTCGCCGTTTTCAAGAATTGTGCCTAGAAAACAACGAGTTTGTTCACAAACTCATAATGAGCGATGAGGCTCATTTTCACCTAAATGGTCACGTGAATAAACAAAATTGCAGAATATGGGGCATCGAAAATCCAAGGATAATTGTAGAAGATCAAATACACCCACTCAGATGCACAGTGTGGTGTGGTATAACTTTTGAGAGGATCATTGGACTACATTTTTTCGACAACGACGAAGGAGTTGCGATTAATGTGAACGGCATTCAATACCGGGAAATGATTGAACATTTTTTAAGGCCAGAGGTGCAGATCAACCCAGATTTGTGGTTCCAGCAAGATGAAGCCACAGCTCGTCCAACTATGGCTACCCTGCGCGAAATTTTTGGCAGTCGAATATCAGGTTTTTCTGATTTTAAGTGGCCATCACGTCCGCCTGATTTAACAGCTCCCGATTTTTTTCTTTGGGGCTACCTAAAGGGTAAGGTATATGCCAATGAGCCAAGAACCATCCAATAACTTAAGGCCAATACCCGAAAAGAAGTGGGGCGCTGGGATCTAAAATTCTAAGAAAAGTTATGGGAAATGCTTTGGAAAGAGCACGTCAGGTAGAAGCAAACAATGAGCACCATTTGAAAGATATTATCTTTAAAACATAAAGTGAACATATTTCCAAACTATATACTAAATTTTAATAAATGCACACTAAATAAAAGCAGAAAGAAAAAAGTTATAAATTGAATAAATCTGAACGTTACTTATGCGCCACCCTTTATAACGATTTTTTTGTGGAAAAATCTAATTCTTTAATAACTATGCCAACAATTGGACAGTTTTTAACAGTATATGAGTGGTACATTAGGCATTTTTCAACTATAATCATAGATTGATTTAGTAGTTTGATCCCTACCGTGCTTTCAACAGGCATGCGCGCGTTTAGTTGAACGAGTTAACGTGATTAAATCTGCTTCAAGAGTATTTCTAGTGCAGACTTTTTGAGTCATCGCGCATTTCGTAAAATACTGGTTGCTATTCTGTAGAAGTCAACCGTTCTATAAACAGTGAACATCTAAAGATAAAGGTCCAATTTGCAAATGTGGAAGAAAATTTTAAATCGTAGCTTTTTATACGCAAAACAAAAATATCCCGTATGTGGTGATCCATGGAAATTTTAAGATAGTAAATTTTCTGAAAAACAAAGATAACCTATGAGCGCTTTTGATACCCTAAACTATCTTTCATCCCATGAATGGAATATAGGAGAGCTTGTTACGTGCTCCCCAAAATGGTGCTTTGGCAGATCTTCCAGCTGCTCACGGTCATCCCAGAGGGTTCCAACCCATCCACCTTCACCCAGGGAAACGAACAAAAAAAAAAAATTGGAGGTAATTACTGTACAAACAAACCCTATAAAACACTGAATACACCTTGTATACCTACCATGGTCTATTAGATTACCAAATAGTCACTTTTCATATTTTCTAATGAACCCCATTTCATTACACAATCAAATAGCCAGAAAAGCTAATAGAAGTCGCAAAGTTATGTTGGCATATTTACTTGACACCGAAGGCTATGGAATTAATATAAAAAGGTCGAACAGCAAGTGCTATTACAGCCGCTGACAAGAGGGCTGCTGCCAAAATCAGAGAAAAAGCTGGCGTAAGTCCAAGTGTATCAACGTTAAAGGGACTTAAAAAGAAACCATCGCTAGACAATCTCCGTAAGGAACGTCGCCTTAATTTTTGTGGTACGGCTATGACTTGGAGTAGACAGTGGAATAGAATTATATTTTCCGATGAAATAAAATTTAATTTAGAGGGTCTTGATGGATATACCTATAGATAATTACTACATCCACGATCTTCGAAAAGAGGAACACCTACTCAATCGATTACACAGCCAGGAAAGTGGAGTTATGGTATGGGGTGCGATCTCTTATTATGGCACAATAAAGCTCCAGTTTCTCTCTGCAAACATGAATGCGACTTCATACAAAGCCGGCCTGGAAAAACCTTTTCCTGAAGTTAAAAATGTTTTCGGAGACTTGGAATGGATATTCCAGCATGACAACGCGCCAATCCACACAGCAAGAGTCCTCAAATCATGTATTGAAAGTAAAAATGTTGAGGTTATGAAGTGGCCGACTGCCCACTGGGATGGCTAGTTCGCAAGGTGTACGAATCAAGCAAGCAATATTCAAGCAAAAGTGAACTCATTAATGGAATTAAATAGGCCTGGTCGTGTATTTCGCTGGATATAATCAAAAAACTGCATGATTCTTTACCGAACAGAATACATGAATGTGTTCTCACCCGCTACTAAATGTTACTTAAAATTCGTATTTTTAAATTAGATAGAAGCAAACAATAATACCTTTAATTCAGAATTTATGTTTTCGTGTATAATCTCATTTTTGTAAGGGAGGGGGGCTATTCAAATGAACCAAAAACTGAAATTGAATTTCTGACTTTTTTTTTGTGTTTAATGTTTTAGTACTTAATTCATAAAAGTGAAAGAAAATTTATGTTATAGGATTACAGCAAATACGTGAAAATGATTTATAAAAGCACAACCAGTTCGTTATAATTATTGTTTTGGAAAAAATCGAGCTTAGAAAAATATTTGAAGAGGGTGCTATTATAAAATTCGCCCGAGTTAAAAAAGATTTCATACTCCAGGATAACGGCCAAAATCATTAATAACCAATCGTTTATGAACTAAAACACTGAAGACGGGAATTTTATAAAACGTGTGAAAAGTTTCGTCAACTATCAAAATTTTCAAAAAAGAAAAAATACAACGTTGCTAATGCATTTTTTTTCAACGCTCTTCTACTTAAAAACCTCAACAAACAACCTATTCGAATTACAAAAACGATTACAAATAGTTGTTCGTTTGTTTGACGAACAAGTTATATGATTCGTTTTATGGAAACAGGCTGCAAAATGTCTTAAAAGCTCATACATTTTTTCTCTTTCCGATTTAGTACGATGTTCTAACGAGAATTTTACAAAATTAAATGACATTCTCCACCGCAAATGTTTTAAAGTTCAACATTTTTATTAAAAAAATCGTTAAATTGTTGGTTTTTCTTAAAAACTACCACAATTATGTATAAATCGTCCGATTTCTATAATAGCACACATGTATATAACTTACAAAATCTAATCACAACTTTGTTTGTTTGAACAATTTGGCTTTTGTTTCTACTTATTTACTAAATGCGAGCTACAAAGGATAAAGCATATGACCCGTTCCTCTAAAAGAGGAAAAAGTTATTGTGAATTGTCTTTAAATCTGTAGCTAACAATATTAATGGAAATAAACTATAACAATTAAAAAAAAAACTGCATAATACTAATACTAATCAAATGGAAGATATAAAACAATCCCTGTTATTGAATAAAACAAACAGTGGAACCTAAATTATTTCTCATTGTCCAAATAATGACCAATTTACTATTTTTTTTTATAGTATTAGGAGCATACAGTAACATAGTTTGTTTTGTTTTCAAAATAAAACAATTTTAGTGAGGTCCACTGTTTGATATTTTTTTTTTTAATTCTTAACATTTGGTGTTACTATCACCATTCGGTTCTCCATCATCTCGGTTAGTAGTTGAAGTAGTTGTAGCGGCCATTGATGCATTGCTAAGCGATAATTCAGTCTTTTCAACAGTGGAGGTGCCAGGATAAACTATTGATATATTAGTTTCAGTTTTATGCCCTTCAATTTCCCCTGAATTCGAACACTCTGTCTTCGTTAATGTAGGCTCTTCTGTAGATTTTATCAGTTTTCCATTACGTCTGTTACTTTCTATAGGAACTTCTGTTTGATTTTGTGCTTGTTCTGCCGTTGTCTTAATTTCTGGCATTTCCGTTTCTTGTTTCTCCACAATCTCTTCTAAACTGTGATGATGCTCCACCGCTACGGTTTCGATTTCTTTATCTTCATTAGAACACTTCTGATCTTTGTCTTGTTTATGATTATTGTGTTTATATTTATGCTCCTGTTTATGATGACTGTGACCACCATGGCTATGCCCATGGGAGTGTCCATGATGATGGTGATAATTGTGATGTTTCTTTGATTTTTTTCCTTTCTCTTCATCTCCCGGGTAAATACTAATTTCTTTTAAATCAGTTATAGAATCTTTACAACAAACTTTATCCACACAATCGGAATATTGGCATTGCATCAGACATTCCATGGAGGAAGAAGTGCCCGTCATTAACGAGGCCGCTTCACTCTGAAACTCTGGTTGTATGGTCACATGGGCAATGCTGTGCTCATGGAAATGTGAACGTATGTCTTCAATGGTTTTCTCAAACAATTTGGGATTTTGAAAGATTATATGAATCGTGGCAACGTATTTGCTGGAGCTTAGCTGCCAGATGTGCAGATCGTGATAGCTGACAATTTGAGGGAATTTCGTGACTAAAGAGCGTTCGAAATTACCCATATCGATGCCACCGGGAATGGTTTGTAAAAGTATCAAACAGGACTCTTTCACTGGAAGAAGAAAGAAAAACAAAAAACAAATATTAACATCATATCTTAAACAAAAATCATATTAGTTTATCATAAAATTCAAGAATCAAGTAGTAAATAAAAATGCGCCGGCATCCAAGTCTTTTTTTTAATACATAATAGTCTGATTTTAAAATTTCACCCACAATCATATCGATAAGTCTAGGGATAGTTTCTGAAACAGACGTACGGAATGGTCATTACACTCTATATTCATTCACCAAATCCCTGAAATGGATCGCGTTTCAGCTAACTAAATGCTTCACTCATTAGATACAGTAAGAATTCTTTCCTAGGTATGAGGTGCTTTGAAGCAGGAGACAGTGGAAACCAATAAGAACGTGGTGTCGGTGAGGTCAAGGAAGTCATCAGAAATAAGCTATTCCGGAATATCCGGAATACGCAGCCAGTTTACAAAATCAAGGCCATTGCGCCTTTGAATTCGCTCCATAAAATTATATAAAATTATATATATATATAAAAATATAAATATAATTAAATATAAAATTATAAAAAATGGTTGAAACTTCATATAAGTAAAATATTTGAGAAACTCATGTTTAATCAGTTATCTAACTATCTGGAAAAACATGATATAATATTTTATAGGCAATTTGGTTTTCGGAAAGGTTATGGAACGGAAGCGGCAGTAGTTAGTGTGGTGAATGAGATATGTGATGGACTTGATAGAGGATTTAGTGGAGTAGCAGCAATTGTTTTCGAGTTAAGGAAAGCCTTTGATCTAGCTGATCATTCAATCTTCATTAAAAAATTTAGATTCATTGGCATACAATAGTCAACAATACAACTTCTGGAAGATTTCTTAAAAAACAGAAGACATTATGTGGGAATTGGACAAAGTACAAGCAATTTTAAACCAGTAAAGTGTGGCGTCCCACAGGGAAGTGTACTTGATCCGTTGTTTTTTTCAAATATATATTAATGATTTGAAAAATATAAATTTTTAAAGAAAGATGTTCGTATTTGCTGATGACATATGCCTTTTATACAATTATAAACATCCAGTAGTGTTGAAAACGCAGATTGAATATGATGCCTCAATTTTATTTGAATATGTTCGACTTAACAAATTATACATAAATGGTAGTAAGACAACGCTTGTGCGATTCCGACCATATTTAATAAAAAGAGAACCAGAGATGTCAGTTTGTACAAATGGAGAAACTGTAACTGAATCAAAGTTTGTTAAATGTCTTGGCATAAATTTTTCTCACCTTTCCTGGGACATGCATATTGAAATGCTGACAACAAAAATTTCGTCAGCGACTGGAATTCTAAGGAAGTTTAAACATAAATTGTCAACAGAAACCAAACTTCGATTATATTATGCTTTAATCCATTGTCATCTGGCGTATATACCAATAGTATATGCTGCTGAAAATTGTATTTGTCTGGAATATTTGCAAAGGGCACAAAATAAAGCATTAAAAATTGTTTACAACTTGCCAATAGAGTTTCCTACCGTTAATTTATTTAAGAATTATGCTAAAAGTGTTCTTCCCGTAAAAGGAGAAGTGTTCTTCCCGTAAAAGGAATATATAAGCAAAACCTTTATTTGTTTGTGTTCAAATCTGGGGGTCAATTTGGTAATGCATTTATAACATTTCATCAACATTTTACCCAATCCCAAGTAAACACACGTCAGCGTCTAAACTTAGTACCTTCAAGATGTAGACTTGAGCTGACAAAGCAAAAAGTAGGCTACGCTGGGCCTCATGTATGTAATGAATTACCACATGATCTTAGGCAAATTGCCAGAATATCAGAATTTAAATTGAAAATTAAATTATATTTACTTGAAAGAATTGAAACATTTCTATAATTTATTTTGTTCTCTAAAATATTATATTACGATTTCTAATTTATTCAAAATTACATATGTATAGGGTGGGCCATTAGGGTGTTGGCGGTTTAAATATTCAATTAAGAAAAACTACGAAACATAAAAAAATATATTTGTATTTTTAAAAAGTAGAAGCATGGGAATTTTTAAGACTTAAAAATAATGTTGTCCAAATGGCTTCCCTCGGCTGCTTGACCCTCTTGGAACCGAAGTCGCAAATTTTGGAAAACTCGTTGAAAGTTGTTCTCGGTATTTTGTTACTTTCCTGAATAATGTTCCTCTTCAACTGCTCTAAATTGGTCGGATTATTCTCGTAGACTACCGATTTGAGGTAGCCCCATTGAAAATAATCGCATGAAGAGAGATCGGGGCTACGTGGGGGCCATTCAATATCCCCCCTTTTCGAAATGAGTTTTCCAGGAAAAACATTTTTCAGCAGCTCTATGGATACCCTAGCCGTATGACATGTGGCCCCATCCTGTTGAAACCA
>JAHXMU010000525.1:4261126-4323377 GCA_019455685.1 Philornis downsi | reverse complement strand
TACTTGTTGGTCTAATTTCCTCTCGGTCTAATTTCCCATTGTGGTATTGTGGTATTTACCTATACAATACTAGTCGCTTCCTCACTTTAGCTACTAGTAAATAGAACTCCGTCAGTAGAATTTGAATTTATTTTGCATGACAAACGGAATTCCGTTTGAGGTCAATATCAGCCTTTAGAAAAAAATCAGCTTTAACAGATTTAAAAAGAGATAACTGTGCCGCAAACAAAGTATTTTCATTTGTTTCCTGCATCTGTTATTGATGGCCAGTAATAGAATTATTTTTTTTAAATCATTAGAATGCAAAAAAAAAAAAAAAATCAAAATGTTATCAATATCGAATAAGCATGCACTTATTATTCTCTAGATATGCGTGCATATGCGTGATCAAAATAATCAATTTAATAAAAATCAATGAAGCTTAGGCATCTAAGCAATCCTCTAACCCTCTTCATCAACTATAACATTCAATTTTAGCCAATGACGTTGGTGCTGCCACAATATTCCTATGTAATTCGCAATAAAATTACAAAAAATTTACGGCTAAATTATATGGTCTGAACGTTTAAATAATTGCACAGACCCTTCCACTGCTTATGGGCCGACGAGATCACAACATGTGATTGCAGTTGATTCAGCAGTAGGCTTTCTTTTAATTCACATGCACCAAGTGAAAAAATTGATAATAATTGAGTTATCAAATGAAATTTGATCTAATAGCTGTGCATGTCTGGCATTGTGAATAAATAAATCAGAGGAAGAGTTTGAAATGTGTTTTGTGTCTAGAAAACAAATGTTTATGTTGCTAATAATGATGTAATGCAGCTGAGAGAAAGAAAATTAAATTATACAAAGTTTTAAATATCAGCGCATAGAATAAAATCGCATTAGCTTTTGAATACAAATTGAATTAAGGCAATAGTTGTAATAAATATAAATAAATTGAGTTTGCTTTTGAGACAAGAATAAATACTGACTCAGCGGGGCTACATAAACGTGCAAACTGTCACACCATCTTAAATGGAGATCTGATGTAAGATTCCAGTTTATAACATTAATTCAGATATCGTAGTCAGAACAATTGGCAACAGAATTCAACCTGTGAGCTGTCACACGATCCGAGTCGAAAATTTAATTGTAAATAAGGTTGTAGGTCACTCATATAAAGCATAATAAAAAGGATTCCATTATTTTCCCAATAAATGGCTTTAGTAATCTATATCTTGGGTTGTATAAGTGCGATTTTGTTACTCTAGATGGTGTTAGAACGATAAGATTTAATATTTACAATTTTCCCCTGATAAATGTGAAAACGCAATTAAGGCGTTTGAAAATCTACATAGTCCTGCCATATGTTCTGTTACACAGTTTCCAGCGCTTATCGTTCAAAACTTCTTGCGGGAATAGAACCGTTAACTTTTTTTTCAGAACACATGCACTGATTAGTGAAGAATACTAGTCAGTTTGGTTTCAGTTTGCAATCTATTAACATGGAGTGGGGCGTTAAAGAGAATCGAGTCGGCGTAATAGCGTTGCATAAGTGCCGAAAGAGTGCTGGCCAAATTTTCGAGTTGCTAAAACTACTCGGAATATCAAGAATGTTCGTTTATCGTGCTATTGCTCGCTTCGGCGAATTGTCTGGAGTAGAAGACAGGCCAAAAAGTGGTCGCCCGCGCGTTGTCCGTACGAGTGCGGTAGTAAAGGCAGTGCGTGAAAGAATTCGGAGAAATGTCCAAGGAATTGGATATATCAACCAGATCCATGTCTAGGCTGATTCGGGATGATCTGCATATGAAAGCCTATCGTCGGTCCACGGGGCATCTTCTAACTCCTCAGCTAAAAAAAATTAGGCTGGAAAGATGCAAGCGACTTTTGCAGTGGCACGCGGATAATGGCCATGAAAACATTCTGTTTACGGATGAGAAAATTTTTACCGTGGAAGAAGTTTTCTACAAACAAAATGACAAGATTTATGCCACTTCTTCTAAGGAAGCGAAAAAAGTTGTTCCAAGGGTTCAACGTGGCCATCATCCCTCTTCCGTAATGGTTTGGTAGGGGGTCTCCCACCATGGTGTCACATCCCTCCATTTCTGTGAAAAGGGCGTAAAAACTGGTGCAAAGGTTTACCAAAAAGATGTGTTAGAGGGTGTTGTGAAGGGTTTGACCAACACCCTTTTCAATGGACGTAGATGGATTTCCCAACAGGACTCTGCTCCTGCGCACAAAGCTAAAACCACGCAGGAGTGGCTTTATAGCAGCAGAAGATTGGCCATCAGGGAATCCAGATCTCAATCCACTGGATTATGCTTTGTGGTCAGAATTGGAGAATATGGCTTGCAAGACTCGCCACAGAAATTTTTGAAGCCTTAAAACAGCATTAACCAGAGCAGCGTCCTCGATCTCCATGGAAATCGTATGTGCGGCTATAGCCCAATGGCCACACCGTTTGAAAGCTTGTGTTAAAGCAAAGGCGGCCATTTCGAGTGAATACAATTTTTTTTAATAACCGATATTGTCTTCTAATAAATGAAATAATTTTGAATACAATATGAATATCGTTTTTTTTTTATCGCGTTTTATATTTGTAACAGAACATATGGCAGGACTATGTATATCTCAGGTTGTATAAGTGCGATTTTGTTACTCTAGATGGTGTTAGAAAGATAAGATTTAATATTTTAAAATTTCCCCTGATAAATCTATATCTCGGGTTGTATAAGTGCGATTTTCTAGAATAAGATGGCGTTAGAAAGACTAGATTTAATATTTGCAATTTTTCCCTGACAAATGTGAAAACGCAATCCAACCGTCTGAAAATTTGAATAATGTTTATGCTCATGACACTCCGGTAGTTATCGAAAACACGGTAAGTGATAATCAAGTCAGCCAATCAACTCCGACCGTCATGCGAGCACTGTTTCATTGTACATTGTACAAAAAACAGTCTGGAATTACTTCGATGAAGCTTTATACAAAAAGAAGCTCGATGTATGGGTGTCACATGGGTTAACGCGAAAGACCTCAAGAACCGAATTTCCATTTGCGAATCCCTGCTGGAGCGTAACAAAATGGACTCATTTGTGAAGCGAACGGTGATTGGGGATGAAAAGCTGTTTGCTTACGACAACATCAATTATAAACGATCGCGATTGAATCACGGAGAGCCGGCGCAAACGGTAGCCAATCAAGGATTGACGATCATGAAGGTTTTACTGTGTGTTTGGAGGGATTGGCAGGGAATCATCTACAACGAGCTGATGCCCAACGGTCAAACTCTTATTTTGCACTTGCATTGTTAACATTCGGACAGTCCGTATATTAACAATCGCTTCGAGGGAACCAACTTAAACCATCATGGCAATGTCAGCGACAACATTTCGATAATGACTCGGGAATTCTGTGAGGAAACTTGGTAGGGAAATTCGTAGGCATCCACATTATAGTCCGTACGCTGTCAGGTGCCACCTGTTCCTATCTATGGCAAATAATTTTGCTGGAGAAAGGAAAAATTCGCATTAAAAAATCCTTGTGGAAATCGATTGTCCCAGTTTTTTGCCTGTAGCGATGATCGTTTCTGTGTCGAACAGATCGGTGCATATTTGACCTAAATCAGATCACTATAACTATGTTAAAAAAAACCTTCAATGTCATGCAAAAATAATGGATTTATTTTTATTAGACCTTATATATGTAAGTACAGGGTGTCCGTCGGGAAGGCATACTACGTTGTTTTGCTGTCATTTTGGTAAACATTAGTCTTAACAGTTTATATTTGGCAGTCGTGAAGTAGAGACAAAGTGGCAAATTTATTACGGAAAAATATTCGATAAACTAACGTGTTTTAATCGTTAAAACATTTTATCAAAATCAATCATCGATTACTGTGACGATGAGAAAGTAACATGCAATTTTTGGGAGAAACAACGTGCCAACAAGACGCACTATTTATCGTGTGGTGAATGATTTAGAAGAAAGAGGGTCTGTAGCTGATAGGGCCAAGCATGGACCACAACTACACTACTGGTGCTCAAGAAAGTGTTCAAAACAATCCATCAACCTCAATTCGACGCCGTGCTAAGGAGCTTGATCCTCAAAGAACAACTCTGACCACAATTTTGCACAAGCATTTGCATTTGTTTCCATTTAAGATTCAGATGACACAAGAGCTTCTGCCACAAGACCATTTACGCCGCCGTACATATGCCAATAGGATGTTACAGCTCGCCCATGACAACCCCGATTTTCATGAAAAAATCATAATGAGTGACGAGGCATATTTTCATTTGAATGGATATGTGAATGAACAGAATAGTCGGTTCTGGGCAATGGAAAAGCCTCAAATTATTCATCAGTCACCTTTGCATCCATTGCAAGTGACAGTCTGGTGTGCAATTTGGTTAGGAGGAATCATTGGACCTTACTTTTTTTAAACTGAAAACGGCGAAACGGTAACTCCAATGGGGAGCGATATCGTGATATGATTGAAAACTTTTTAACGCTTGATTAACATGTGGTATCAGCAAGACGGTGCCACATCGCATACAGCCAGGATAACAATGGAATTACTGTGAGACCTCTTTCCACAACAAGTTATTTCGAGAAATGGTGATGTTGATTGGCCTCTACGGTCGCCTGATTTGACTGCTCCCGACTTCTTTTTGTGGGGATATCTGAAAATTAAAGTTTATGCAAACAAACCAGAAATGCTTTAGCAACTCAAACAAAATATTTGTGATGAAATTAATGAAATACCGCGTGAAATGTGTGAGAATGTAATGAAAAATGTGCTCAAAAGGGCTCGCATTTGTGAGGCTAACAGAGGCGGACATTTATCTGATATTGTATTCCATACATAATTTCCGACATTAAATAAATCATTTATCAATGTCAGATCCATTCTCTTTCATTTAATCAAAGATTATAAACAAACAAAGTAGTATACCTTCCCGTCGGACATCCTATATTTATGCCCCACAGAAATCATCGAAGCTTTTGCAAGTTATTAATGAAGCGTTTTTCGTTTTGTCGCCTGAAAATCACATCGGTGTGACACAAACTGTAATAAATTATCATGAAGTAACGACACCACAATTTGTCAGTATAAATGGAAAGAACTTCGATATCTGCGAATAAATGTAAACATTTCCCCCAACAACTAACCGGTTGAGGTCGTTGCCTCCAAATTTCACATTGGCGCTGGTTAATAACGTTAAGCTGGTTTAAATTGGGTAAAGTTAAGTTGAACTTGACACAGATCCCCAAAACGGAGGGATAACATGGTGAGAAACGAATTCTCTTCACGTAACCCACAACAATCACATAACGTTCGCACATGTTTGAACTACCACATTAGGGTAGAACATCGCAATCATATAAATTATACAAACTCTATAGTGACGTTTTTGGTGTCGACAGACAGGCATTTGTCTGTCCAATGTTTACTCGCCTTTTTATAGCAAATATGTTAATTAGTACAAAATATTAAAGTTATTCTATTTTTCTGTGCTAAAAATAAACCTTAAGAGAAAAACAGAGGTAGTTTAAATTAAATATTATATATTTAATATATTTAAATTTTTTATTATTTATTTATATATATATATATAAATTTATATTATTTTTCTGCGGTAAAAATAAACCTTAAGCGAAAATCAGAGGTAGTTTCAGCCTGAAGCGAAAATGAATTGGGAAGAAAGTGTGGGAAAAAGAATAATGCCAATAATATTATGGCATCGGTAGAGGGAGGCAAACACCATTGGCCGGCCAAGCCAGCCCACACAGACGCTTGTGAATTGTTCGAGCAAATAAACATTGGTTATCTTGATGCTTTTTATTTGTTATTTTTTTTTGATTTTGCATACAACAACTAGTGCGACAATTTTATGACAAAAATGTGAAAGATCCAATGATGTTTATATGAAAAATTAGCAAAACTATTGCGTTGCCAGAAAAATAAATTGATAAAACTAATCTTTTGCGATATATGTAGGTCAATTGCAATCAGATCTAGTGAATTTTTACAGATCTCAAGAAATTCTTTAACAGCCACCCAGAAAGAGAAGTTCTATGACTTTCGGTATCTAAAAAGTCTTCACTTGCTGACCTCGTCAATGTTCACACCAACATGAAAGTTTGCCAAAAGTATCACTAATTGGAGATGCCTTTGAAATAGTTGCAATCAATTCCTACAAACCTTGTTCATAATACGTTGATTACATTTTCCCGTTTTATTATATACATACATATATATTTATATTTACCTATACATTTACCTACGGAACCGAATTCGCCCAAATTTTCCACATAGACATTACATTGTTGCTCTGACACACCAGCAATGTAGTGCAAGTACGAGGTGTGTTCAAAAAAAAGGTAAATTTTAATTTTTCTCAAAAAATATTTATTTATTCGTCAAGTTCTATTTTATCTCCTTCAAAGTAGTCCCCCTCAGATACTCATATAATACGCTTGTGCCAGCGTTTTTCCAATCCTCGAAGCAGTTCTGATATGCACTTTTTGGCATGTCCTTGAGCTCTCTCAGCGATTCGGTTTTCATCTCCTCAATCGTCGCAAAACGCTGTCCTTTCATGGGTCTCTTCAATCTTGGGAAAAGGAAAAACTCGCACGGGGTCAAATCTGGTGAATACGTTGGCTGAGGCATCATAACGGTGTTGTTTTTGGCCAAATAATCTCTCACAAGCAAATGTAAGTGTTTGGATGCATTATCATGAAACAAAAGCCACGAATTTTTTTCCACAATTCCGGGCGTTTCCTTCGTATCGCTTCACGCAAATGGCGCATAACTTCAAGGCAATACTCCTTATTTACCGTACGACCTCGTGCTAAGAACTCCTGATGCACTACGCCATGCTAATCGAAGAAAACAGTGAGAAAAACCTTGACATTTCAACGAACTTGTCGTGCTTTTTTTGGTCTTGGCTCCCCTGGACTCTTCCATTGGGACGATTGGACTTTGGTTTCGATGTCATAACCATATACCCATGATTCGTCATCTTTTAAGCAAATCTGAATCATCGTTGACGTCATTCAAGAATTCTTGAGCGATGCTCATGCAAGGTTGTTTTAGGTCAAAATTCAGCAATTTTGGTACAGAAAAGATTGTATGGCATGAGCCAACCGACATGCCGATATCCTCAGCAACTGCTCTAATTGCGATTCGACGATTCTCCATAACAATTTTCTTCACTTTCTCAACATTTTCATCGGTTGTTAATGTGGTGGGGCGTCCAGAGCGAGCGTCGTCATTCACATTTTCTCAACCTTCTGTGAAAAGCTTGTATACCACTTGTAAACATTTTTTTGGGCTCAGAGTACTCTCTCACCGTATGTCGCTGTCAACATTTTAAGGGCTTTTGAGCACTTGATTCCATTTCTTACACAAAATTTGATGCAAATTCTTTGATCCATTTATTTTCGATAGCAGAAAATTGCCGAACACGCAAAACACTTGTCTTATTTATGCCTCTCACAAACAAACTTAACATGCTATATGGACAAAAGCCGTCAACATATCTCCGAGACGAGTGTACCAACATAAAAAAATATTACTCGAAATGTACGTAGCCCGCGCAATTTAAAAAATCACCTTAGTTTTTGAACACACCTCGTATTTACTCAATTATTAACTTTCACCAGAATTCCGTCATTTTAATTTGACTTTTCATTCCCCTTCTAATGAACTATAAATTTTATCAAAATCTGTAAAGCAATTTGTATACAGATTAGCCACGTGAGTAACCAAAAACGGAATCGAGACGGAAATCTGTGAAAAAAGCTTCCTTCGGGATTAATTCGAATCTCAATGTCAAAAGAAAATTTAAATCTCTTTCATGTTTGGTTCAGGATGCAGCGAAATTGTAGAATTTCACATTGAAATTGGCATGTGAAATTGAACTTTTTCACATTAGTGAATTTGACATTCTCTCTTTTCGACGAAATGTTCTATCATATTTAAGATTGATATTATGTTCTTTATACAAAAAAAAACATTTCTTGACACATTATTCCCCCTTGAAAAATAATTAATTCTGCCGTTTTCGTGTTGCTTTCCAACACTGAAGTCAAAAGAATGCAACAAATGTCAAAATTTATGTATCAAAAATAGAAATTTTGCCAATGGAAGTCTTGTGTAAACGGAATTACATTTGCAGAATTTAAATGTATTTTACATAGGGAAAGGAATTTAGTTTGATGTTCATAGCAACCTGGCGTTTTGCAGTATTCAGAGGCCGTTCCGTTTTACATTGTTCACCTCAGATGGCACCTCCAAAAGCAGAATCTGACGTTTGAAATTAACACAGTGTTGTTTGGAAGTAAACATTAAAGACTTTTCTCCATTAGGCCTATGTGGAATTAATATTCTGATAATAGTCTATTATGCTTCAAATTTTATTCAGCAAAGGCAACAATAGGTAAATCAACAAACGCAATTAAATTAACTTCCGAAAACATCTCTCTTTTTTCCTCCTATTTATGTTTCGATTTTTTTTCTTTCAGCCAAGTCTTCAAATTTCATATTTTCTATTTGTGTTTGAAATCAAGATGGAATGACGAAAATTTATGAAAACGGATTTTTGCTAGCAGAATTTATATGTGTTTTGCATGGAAAACGTAATTTTTCTTAAGGTCAATACCAGTCTTAAGGTTAATTTGATGCTTAAACGAAATGTTAATCTGTTTCGCGTCTATTTATATCTACACGGACATTTTTTTTCTTTTTTGGAGACTTGTGGAAATTTTTTTTTGTATTTTTAAAGTTGAAACATCCCTAATTCTTGAAACCATAAACATTTGCATGGGAAATAATTATCGAAACTTAAAATTTCATGATAAATAAATAAATAAAACATATGCTTTTTATGACATAAACGTCCCTGTAATAGCTTTCCGGAACGACATTTTTGAAGCAAGCTGCGTACCAATCAAATGAAAAGTATCTGAAGTTGTCAGCCGCAGAAAATTTCGGCAGTGTCATAAATATGTCTTTTATTTTTGAGAGCAAAAAATCCCGTTCGAAATGTCTAAAAATCCTTATCTCTTAAATCGTCTGTCAATTGAAGTCATTATGATGAAATTGACGTGAAAAATGCGCGTACCAATAAAATGAAAAGTATCTGAAGTTGTCAGCCGCAGAAAATTTCAATAGTGGCATAAATATGTGTTTTATTTTTGAGAGCAAAAAATTCCGTTCGAAATGTCTAAAAATCCTTATCTCTTAAATTGTCTGCAAATTGAAGTCATTATGATGAAATTGGTGTGAAAAATGCGCGTACCAATGAAATGAAAAGTATCTGAAGTTGTCAGCCGCAGAAAATTTCGGTAGTGTCATAAATATGTCTTTTATTTTTGAGAGCAAAAAATCCCGTTCGAAATGTCTACCAGTCCTTATCTCTTAAATCGTCTGGCAATGGAAGTCATTATGATGAAATTGGCGTGAAAAATTCGGGACATGATAGTAAATGAACTGGTATAACGATCAACAGGTTCGAGTTCCCCCAGGTAATAATGGGAGGTAATCGCTGAACACATGAAATTACTTAATTTCAACGGCAGTCTGAACTAAGCATTGCCAAAATTTTCTCAACTACTGCAAAAACTGATTAAAGAAGTTCCACTGTGTTCCAGATGAAAAAAGTACGCTGTAGACGTTGTTGGTTTGCATCAATTTCTTTTCAGTTTAAAATGTGGGCGTTCTTACACCGAATATGACAATAATATCAGCAAAATCTGGGTGAAATCTGTTTGTGAATATTGTTTTTTTGATTATGTTTTTTTCTGCAAACAATTTCATTAAAACAACAGATTCAAACAAACACGAAAATTTACATAAATTTCAATAATTGGGAAATGATCAATAAAGCAGTGGTAGTAGAAGTAATTTCGAAAACGTTACAGGGGCAGGGAGAGAAAGTGGTCATTATCTTAAATAGCGTTAAGTTTAATAACGTTAACGTCAATGTCGTAGTTAATGTAAAATTGAATAAAAAAGAATAAAATTCAATTGTTACTAAAACAAAATAGAGAATGTTTTTAATTATATTTTAGATAATTATTTGTAATTTATAATGTGATTCATTCGGTTTATCCTCACAGTTAAAACACAATATTATTAAGATTATTGGAGAAACAACAATTACATTGTTAAGTTGTTAGTTATTTGCATGAAAAGGCAATGATATTAATCGCACATATCGTATAGCTCTATATGAGTGCACAAAAGCTAATTTTGGGGTTTCGTTTTATCGTCGTGAAAACCTCAAATAACCGGAGTAATTATGATATAAAGACAAATTATCATTCTTTGCCGCACACTCGAAATGGAATGCCAGTTGGAAACAATTTTGTCGACATTAAAGATATTCGAATAATCATAATGAAATTATTGTGGTGTTCAAGCTATCATCGTTATCGTCGCCTCTATCTTATCGGATATAGCAGCCTAGTTTTTTCAGCATATTCAACACTGAACTACTGTCTGCAATGAGTACAGTTAAATAATTATAACAATTCGCTAAACTTTTTCGTTCAACGGTTGTATCTATAATTAGCTTTAAGCTGATAAAAATCTCAAAATATGGTAAAATTATTAAAACTCCTTATCTTGGAAAAAGATTTCTTTTTCGAACAAACTTTCACAAATAAAGGTATGATTAATATGTAAAAAGTGTATAACTCAACAAAACTGCGTCCAATTACAGAAATATTCTAATTTTTAGAATTCTCTGGAAACTTATACCAAGTAAGAATGCTAATCTGGCATCAACAGATTTCAAAAAAAATCGCTAAAGGATAAAAATAATAATAATAAAATCGCTAAATAATCAACAAACATAATTTCCAACAAAACAATTTTTTTTATTATTATTTTTATTTTTTTAGTTTATTATTTTAATTTCTTTATTTTAGCGACTTTATATTTTAATAACGCTTTGAAGATGCAAAATTTTGTCGATTGGCCGGATTTATAACAACCTTTGAATTTTAATGACATTTTTTTGTATTTTTGAAATATTTTTCAAATATTTTTCAAATATTTCTAGAGGAATGCTATTTTTTTAATTTTCTTATTTTGCTGTTGCCGTTTTGTTTCAATAGAATTTTCTTTTAAAAGCATTAGTTCGCTGTATGCAATAATTTGGTGTAATGAAGGATATTTCGGGAGCACAAAATTTTCTCCACACTCTGACAATGGAAGGTGGTTATACTGTAAAGGAAGGTGCTTATCTTATGCAATGCTATAGTCGCTTGCTAGCTAGCAAGTAATGGAACAGCTATATGCGGTAACTTAATTTTTTAGACTATAAAAAAAAGTAAATGTGACTGTAATGTATTTCGAGAATAAAGAAGAAAAACTCATGTAAAATAACTAATTCCTCACACTGTGGTTAATAATTTATTGCATTCTTAGGAATTTTCGTTTCTCTTCGCTTGTAAATATGTTTGTGCTATTCTTCTTCTTGTTTATTTCATTCATGACGATTGATAACTTTTGATGACAAAGACAACATGCAACATATAAAACAAACAGTTTATTAAAAATTATATTTAAAGTGGGCAATATCGTATTACGAGTGTTTAGTATAGAGCAACCGTCTAAGCAAAGTCGTATATGCTTTTATTTTCGTGCAAAATTGGAAGCCTTTAATTTTAGGTAGCTTTTTTTAAAGATTTTGAAAAATAATATGAAAATAATTATATATGGAAAATAAGAATACTTAGAATACAAAGTTAGAAAGCATTTTAGCAACACAAAAAAAAACAAGACCTGCATTTATCACGATCTGATAATTAGTTAAAGAAAATCCCCATTCGCGCAAGTTTCGGTTGTGCTGATTTGTACAATCGATATATATCGTCTTAAGGGCCTTTTAAAGCGTCTCTAACTATCGTTCAGATTCTTCCCAAAAAAGGTAGGTTCCATTCAGTGGGTGGTAAACATTTTCGTTAAGAAAATTATATGTCGTATTAACGGCCTTTTAAAGCGTCTCTAACTATCGTCCAAATGCGTTGTAAAAAAAGTAGGTTCCATTCAGGGAGTGTTAAACATTTTCCTTAAGAAAATTTGCTCCCTGTTTTCCTTACATGTGTAATGGTGGTTTGTTATTTTTAACTAAAAATCCCTTTTTTTGAAAAAATGAATAGCATTCTTTTGAAGGAATAACCTAATTTCTATAACGCATGGATGAAGCAAAACGAATCTCTCACGCCCAGCGAGTTCATGTGCATATATTTATTAAATAGTCTAACAGTTAAAGACGTATTTTAACTTTAGTTTTGGAAGCTTAAATTAAGCATTTGTATTCGTAACGGTTGCCTTTAAATACCGAAGTGACGACTAAGGATAGCATCCGTACGTCGCGAATGGTAATCTTAATATCATGGACGAAAGTATTTTCATTTTTCCAACATACTAACGTTTGTGTGTAAATTTATAATTATTTTTTTTTTTTTACAATTCTCAATTCGTAATCTTTTACATTCATTTTTCTTTGAGCGTACGTATTGTGCATATCCAGACAAATGTTTTATTATGGTTTAATCAGACTAGGGCATGTTATTTTGTAATAATTTTATTAATATTTTCATGTCACTCAAGTTGTGGTCTTTTCTTATCACGTCCCCTGTCTGCATAATCTGCCAGATGACAACCGTCACAAAGATAACTTTTTTATCATACCGTGGGCCTACGAAATTCATATTTTTGACACGAAATGTTGCCATGAGAAAAATATATCTCTGGCAACTGTTTGGCATAGAATATTACCAGTAGGCAACAGGAAAGAAAGTAAAAGTACAAAAGTGCAAACATCAATATCAATACAAACGTCAACGAATGCGTTTCTGCGTGTATGTAATATCAATCATGCCATATTGCTTCGAAACGTTGAGCGGACGTTTACGCTTCATAAATGATTTCTTCAATAGTACAATTAATGGACTATAGGCAGCGCACGAGTTACTTTAATAAGTGCAATTTAAATATGAGATAGAGACAACTCATCAATATCGTATCATAAACTCCCCGAAATTTGTTTCTAGCAACACTAATTATAATATCTAGTTTAGCTTAATTATGATTCTACAGTCATTCCAATAAGCTAACAAGCAACAAGAACAGAAATTCTACACATTTTGTGTTGATGCAAAAGTGTGCGGTGAGCTAAACGGAGCGCAGCGAATCTTTCCGGTTTTTGTTAAGTATTTCTTTAAGTTAACGCACTCATTAAAGAAGCAGTAGTATACTCGTACATTACCACTGATCTTTGCTAAATTGGTCAGTTTGCGTGGGAAATATATTAAATAGAGCGTGACAATGCAGTCTAATTTCATCCTGGATGTGCGCTAAATTATACTGAATTTGGTTTGTTTTGATAAAGTACATATTAATTAATTTTAATAAAGATATCAGAAAGGTTTTAAGTATCCAAAATTCCAAATTTTACTAACCATAAAAGCATAATAGACAAAATTTTAGGCACTTGCATGTATTAAAAATTATGGGGCAAAGATTGAATATCGGTAAAACGGTCGATTTTTATTGCATATGCAGGAGAGATATGGCAATGCAGCATATTTTTATTCGCAGCCAAACGTTTAATAAATGCTTGACGTGTATCACATCAGAATCAGTTGGAGTGTAATGCACTTCAACGAAAGACATGAATCTAAGCAGGTATAGGTAAATTCGATTAATTATGTGGTGGGCTTTGGCAAGTAGCGGGTTATCGGTCAATTTTTCATCCCCATATTTTGCGAGGCATTATAGAGAAATGCGACGGACACAATTTCGAATTACTCCAAGCAAAAAGTAAGAATTACAGAGAAGAGATCGCATTAAAAAAACGGAAATCGGTCATCAAATTGCGCAGAATTTGAAGAAGCGTAGAGCAGTTTCATGAAGGATACCAAACCAGAAATTTATAGGCTAAATTGAATAGGTTTTTTTTAATTTTGTCGAGCAACATAAAGACGAAATTTACTACATTAGGGCAGTCACAAGGGATATGGGGAAACTTTTCGCCCTATCTACTGATGGACCCTCCCTAAAAGGCAAATGAAGATTTGATTGGTAAAATTTGAGCTTTACCTAATAACATTAACCCATGACTCATTGAGGTATTAAAGACAAGTAAAAAGAAACAGAAATTTATAGAAAACAAATGTAGTCTTTCCTTCTTAACTGGATTTGTAATCAGCGCTCGAATAAAAAGCGCCATGTCATAAAGATGTCATCAATTTCCCGTCCTTTTTTTTGTATAGCGATTTTTTATTTTACTTTACAGCATACGGCTCCATCGGAATTATAAGGTTTCATTATTTTAGTGATTGGACGCGTCGCTTCTTAGTTATGAATACGTTTGTGCTTCACTGATTTGTTTTTATTTTTTGGCGATTTTTTAATCATTTTTGATGTTGCCGTTCTGTTTAAGTAACATTTCAAGTGCAGTTCGCTGCATTCGAGCATTTTCAACAATGCACGAAACTTTACGAGATTTCCGTTATAATGTAATCCAGACTTTATTCCAATAAGTGTTTGAGTTACCTCTACATAACGTTTTCTTTATGATGCAGACAAATGCAGAACACTTAAGCAAATGATCAACGAATACATTCTGTAAAAAGGTACCGGAAATTGATCATTTAAAAAGCTCTTTTAAAGGGAATTCCAAAATTCTTCTAATCGCTAATTTGGCAGAACCGTCTTATAGACTGGCGCAGAGTTTGAGCGCATTTTGTCATTTGGTTTGTTTACACTGCTTGATTTTGTCAGCTGGATAAAAAAAAGTCGGACAAAGAATTTATCTCAAATCGAATTCTGTGTACCGGATCACTGAAAATGTAGAAAGCTTTGCGATGATCAATTTTATCAAAAAGTTCCTGCCAATGAGTGGCACAGAGCATTTAAAGGCGGTCGAGATATGGTGGAAAATGGAAGGTCTTCAACTGCAGTTAACGATCGATTAAAATTGTCCATATGAATTTTGAAACAGATATACGCTGAACTTTCTCAACAAGCTTTGGAATGTCGCCTTTTAACTAAAGTCAAAGTAAGGTTGACGCCAAAAGTCAAGGTAAGGTTGATTGTTTTCTTTAGTTATAGCAGAGTTGTGCACTCTGAATTCTTTGTAGAAGGGAAAATGGTAAATAAAGAGTATCATTTGAGCTTTATATGGCGTTTACCGACAAACTCATGAATTTTGCGGCACGATAACGTACTATCTGACAAGATTATATTTTATATTTTTTCGAGGCACTCGTTTTCAATCGCGATGAGAACTAAAGCATTTTAAAACTATTTGAAAATTGGATTATTCTTTGGCACAAGCGGAATGCATTTTTGAAAAAATTGCATACAGTTGTTATGAAAATTTAAATGAATTACTAACAAAAAGGATTAAATCTGTCAGATCAATGCTTTAGTGTATTATCTTCTTAAGGTACGCAATAATTTCGATGGATTTGTCTCGTTTTGGTCTGTCGACCATTATTAACACTTAAATTTTCGCATTTGAGAAAACTGACAAATTTTTCGTATGTTATGGAAACTATCCACAAATAGGTTTAAATCTGTCAGACCAATCTTTTTTCCTTAAATGGAAATAGCAGATTCAACCGTATTCTTAAGATTGCTAATTAAGAAAATCGGCGAATGCTTAGTATGGAAATTGAAACACATTATCTAAAGGGTATCGCATAAGTAACGTCAACGGCGACTTTATTGAAAGCGTTATTGTGCATCATTTGGTTTTAACTCGTGAGCCAATTGCATCTTATATGGGAAAAAATGTAACATATGTAAAATTCTTTGCAAAAACCGCCTGGACATCTCTAACTGCTGAGAACGTCGCCAATACTTGCTTGCACTCGAAAAATGGTCACTTCATTTCGAGCTGCACGGGGTCTTCCAGCACGCGGAAGATCACAGAAAGCCCCTTGTTGTCCAAAACGCTGAACCAACGGGTAAATTGTTAGAGTGCTAGGAGCATTACGAACATGAAAGAAATTTCCATATGATCTGAATGCAGACTTTCAAAGTAAAATTGAACAACTTTGGTTCTTTGTTCTGTGCTGAGTCTTCCATCATAAATTTCCCAAGTATTATTTAGTTAATTCTATAAAAAGACGAAAAAAAAGACTTAAACAAAAAATGTATTCACTGATCAAAACTTAACGTTATGCGTTACCCTATATAACTAGGATAAAATATGCTGGACCAATTTGTGAGGTTGCCTTCACCTTTAGATAACCTGCTTACATTTGGATACTAATTATTTAAAACGTTCTGTCTGTTAGTGTACCATCCTTTTAAATCTGGATTAATCTGTCATATACAGGGTGGGCCATATGAGTGTTGGCGATTTAATTCTTGAATTTCTCGGTAACGCGCGGCGCGGGGTGGCGGGGGGATATGTTGTTCGCTGCGCCGCTTCCTGGAAATTTAGTCGCCATGGAGCCGTACACGGGAGTGCAGCGTGCCTTTTGTGTCCGAGCGTATTATGAAAACAATAAATCAGTGATTACTGCACGACGTTTGTATCGGCATGAACATGGTTTACGCGATTTAAGTGAAGTTCCAAGCGCCAATGTGATACGAAAATGGATCAGAATGTTCGAAACAACCGGCTCAACAGTACCAATTACGGTTCGTGGTCGTCCAGTTTCTGCAAGATCAGCCGACATTGTGGAGCGTGTTCGTGTTTCAGTTCAGTCTTTGGATGCCAAATGAACAACTTTACGACGAATTTTGAAACGTGATTTGCATTTGAAGGCTTATAAGATTCAGATAGTCCAAGAATTAAAACCCGATGATGCCAATAACCGACTTAACTTTGTCAATTTGATGCTAGAGCGGTTCAACAATTTCAACAACGTGATTTTTAGTGATGAGGCCAATTTTCACCTTAATGGCCATGTGAACAAGCAAAATTGTCGGTTCTGGTCCGAGACTAATCCCCGACGCTTGCATGAACGTCCACTTCACAGCCCTAAGCTTGTCGTGTGGCCTGGGATAACGTCAACCGGTATTATTGGACCATACTTTTTTGAGGACGAAAGAGGGCATGCGATGACGGTTAGAGCGAACAATTATTGCAACATGCTAGTAAACTTTTTGGTGCCAGCTTTGCAAGAACTTCAAGGCAATACCTCGAGGATGTGGTTTCAACAGGATGGGGCCACATGTCATACGGCTAGGGTATCCATGGAGCTGCTGAAAAATTTTTTTCCTGGAAAACTCATTTCGAAAAGGGGGGATATTGAATGGCCCCCACGTATCCCCGATCTCTATCCATGCGATTATTTTCTATGGGGCTACCTCAAATCGGTAGTCTACGAGAATAATCCGACCAATTTAGAGCAGTTGAAGAGGAACATTATTCAGGAAAGTAACAAAATACCGAGAACAACTTTTCAACGAGTTTTCCAAAATTTGCGACTTCGGTTCCAAGAGTGTCAAGCAGCCGAGAATGTCAATTCCCATGCTTCTACTTTTTAAAAATACAAATATATTTTTTTTATGTTTCGTAGTTTTTTTTTTAATTGAATATTTAAACCGCAAACACCCTTATGGCCCACCCTGTATAAGGATTTTTGTATGCGTATTTAGTACTCCAAGCCTTTCTGGTTCTCTTTAGGAGCAATTGTGACAAATGATGTTGCCATATCATTAAGAAATTTGGCATTGATAATTGATATTTATTGCCATCACAATTTTATTCAAAACAGAACATTTTGGAGTTGGCATCAACAATTAAAACAACCGTAAGCCAACTAATCCAGGGTCTTGTTTTTTTTCGAAACAATAGGCTACTGAACATTTCAATAGACACAAACAAATTGTGATATCGGCAAAAAAGTGCAGAATTCGAACTTGTTTCCAAAACGTCTGAATGGCGTCCGTACATACATATGTATGTATGTAAAAAAAATACATACATATGTATGTATGTAAATTTAAAATGTTAGTGATTACACTAATTAACTATTCAAACAACGATCGATGTATGATAACGGGTGGGGCGTCAGTAGCATGGAAGCTAACTGACTGACTGACTGACCACCACGTACGGGGACACAAAAACGAATAACCCTCAAATGACCTTGGTCACATACGACAAAAATATACCTACACACACGCCCCATGAATTAAGTTCGAATATGTGACCAATTAATGTAATAAACCATGTAATGCTTATTTAAAATCCTCCATATTTTAATAAAATAGTTTAGAAAATATTTACTTCATGTGAACGTGTATGTATAAAAACAATTTTTGGGGTTTTCAGAAGTAAAGCGAACCAAAAATAAAAACAAAACAGGCCAGGGACTTCAGAAATGCGTATTAACTTTTCGTAAAGTGCAACGTTTAATGTAGACAAATATAAATTGAAAATTATATTAAAAATCTCCTAAAAGTCATCGAATTGTAAAACTTAGTATGCAAAACACAAATTCTTAATTGCTCAAAGAGAAAAAAATCGCCAAAATAAACTTTAATTGTATGAAAATAAAACGGAAAAAGTAATTTTGTTATGAATCAAATGGAAAAATCGGCAATAAATTATAAAGTTTTCCTTAAAAGGGGATGACACGGTAACAGAGTCTGTCTGAGTAATTTGGTTAAATTTTTGTAACAAACATTAGCCAAATTTCGCAAATGGGCTTACATTTTTTGAAGCTGACAAATGTGTTTGATGGTGTTTCATCTCTTCAAGGACGTAAATTCAATGTTGTATTTTTTAGCCGTAATTCATTCAGGGAGTGAAAATATTAATTTGGAATAGCACTGTCGTTTGTTTCTTATTTCGCAGTTGTTAGTTCTTATTGTTTGTATTTAATTGTTTTTTGTATATTGTTTTTATTTAAATTTAAATAAATCAAGATTTCGCCTTATGACCGTTTTCCCTCGCTTAGCGGTTTATAATTTATAGGGCGTTAAAGAAATTGAACAGCAATTTTATTTCAAATTTCTTTAATTCAATTGTAATTTTCAGTAATTTTTAGAAATTTTCAGCCCATATACAGTTAGAAGAGCACAAAACAGCAGGAGATAACTGCGCACTCAAAAGAAGGTTAAAGAGTGCCGTTTGCAGGGATTTGAAACATATACGTTCAAATTGCTTTGCATTTTATTTTACTATCAGATGAGATAAATGTCACACTTTAAAATGCACGTTAATTGGAGAATGCATTCCTGGGGGAAATCCCCTAGAAATTTATTTATTTCTCGGCACTTTCGGGAAATGATAAGTCGCTGAGTTGCCTACTTCATTGTAGTCCGCTATCCATCACGACTTCGGCCCGGCTGAATCCAATCCAAATCCAATACTTTTGCAAGACAGTGAAGGTCTTCCTTAGCATAGCACCAATAACCCGATTTAATTCAAATATGCACCGTTTTGTTCGATAACCTGCTGCCATTTTGAAGATACGAAGGTGCGTTTCTCTCACAAAAAGGCTCGTCCCTATTGGCAAAAACTGATACAATTGATTTTGATAAGTTTTGTTTTGCCAATTTTCCGCTCGCAAAATCATTCGCCAAAGACAGGAATAGGTGGTAAACGATTAAGTATCATCCCTATTGGCAAAAACTGGTACAATCGAATTTCATAAGCTTCTTTTGTTGCAAATTTTTAAATCGCAAAATCATTCGCTCCAGACAGGAATAAGTGGTAATCGCTTGATGCTGGAAGATGAATGCGCACGAATTTCACAACCAAGCTCCCGGAATTTCTGACCAGCCACTTTACATGTGTCTGATTTGGCTTTATCCTGATATAACTGAATTCCTCTCCTATTACACAAAGCCTTGTGCTTTTGAGCAATTGCTACCTCAGGCGTCCAATTTTTTACAAAACAGGCCCCAATTAAGAGTCTGACGGTAGAGAAGTAACTCTAAAACACACAGCATAACCTTCTCGACTATTAATATTGGCTTAACCACCATCTGCGTTAGCTCAACGCTATTCAATCGCGACCATGGTAAATAACTCACTTTTCATCACCAGTCATCATCGATTTTGTTGCGCTTCAACACTGTTTCTTAGATGGAAATTTGGTTTGGAATTTTGGTGTGGCAGTAATGAATCGAGCCTCCTTTTTGTAACCAGCCTTTATTTTAAGCAGTTTTCTGTGCAATATTCAGCTCTTAGGCAATTTCAATAATTCTAATAACATTTTTTGGCAACCGGTCAGGATTAGAATATGATGCAATTTTAATATGAAACCAAACTTAGGTATCAGGACCATGTTCCAGACTAATCACATTTTCGGCCGCCCAGCTTGCGTTTTCGCCTTCACCGACGAAAAACTGTAAAGTATTGCGTATTTTCTCTTTGCCGGTGACACACAAAATTGTTCAAATAGTTTTTTAAATACGAAATCTTATCTCTCTAATGTCATCTGGCGTAATCCAATGAGACTAACGTAATGGGAGATACCGATTGTTAAAGCCACCTATTGCAAAAAAAATGGATTTCTTTTTATTATATCTTACGTACTACATATGAGAAAAGAGCGTTTCTGTTACTTCACTTACCTGGCGATAAGTTGGTACACATCGCTCATGATGCTATGGCTCGCAAGTTTCTCAATTGATTAAAATAAACAAATAGGCTACTAATAACAATGTAAGTTTCAATAAAAGGGATTTTGATGGCAATATGAACGCCGTTTTATGCCATGCTTGACACCGAGTAGAACATTTCTATAAAACAGCTGTTTTCCCATAAAAAATCAAATTCCTGAAAATATTGCTTCCCCGTGAAAAAAAAATGATCGACATTGATAACTTTTTTGCGTTCTTTCGTCAGAACACTTTCGATAGTGACAAACTTGTGAAATTATGCCTTTGGGCATTACAATTTCATTATTGAAAGAAAATATAATAAAAAAAACTTAAAGAAATAGCAGGTGTTTATATCAGATGTTTACCAATCAGTATTTACAGCGAAAAAAATGGAGTATCGTCTGATTAAAAAAATTAACTTCACATTTTACGACCTTCACTTTATGATAAATCAGCATACTCTCTCACCTTAGTGGCTGCTATCAGAGATAAATCAAGCTATCTGGATGAATTTCCATTACCATAATTTGCATATACCTTTTAAGGTTAACAGATTCATGTATTTCATAGCTGAATTACTTCGTACCTTTTGTTTGCATCGCCTATTTATTATTTTTGTATTTTTGATTTATGCAGTGAAATTCAAATTCCAATCCTGCACCAAATTCAAATTTCAGTTTAATTTTTTGTTTTTTATCTTTCTTTGCTTAAAAAAGGACATTCAACTGTTGCCTAACCAAACGCTTGATATGAACTAATTAATATTCTTGAAGCATTTTTGATTGCATCAAGCACTTGCAAAAGTTAAGGTGTTATGGAAATTGCATCTTCTGTAAACCATTTAGAATTTTGATGTGTTTTCTAATTTAATATTGCACATTTTGTGTGAATCATCGTAATGGCCTTTTTTCAAATTCTGTTAATACGATATTGGTCTGCGCATAGTTGTTTGTCAGCAGCGATAGTTTTAAATTTTAAAAATCTATTTAAAAGCTACAATTTATTGACTACGCTTTAGTAATCAATGAAAACAGTTGTTTTTCAAATAATTGTTATAATGAAGTGGTTTGTACTACACAGACTTCGACTTCAATAAGAATTTTGTGGTCTACAGGAAATATGAACGTATTACAACAAAGGAATTTTATGACCCCGATGTTTTTTTCTTTTTTATGGCTTTCAAGGAAGGATACATTAAATAGATTATTCACCATGTTCACGTAGTCTAACAATTACCGAATGGTTTTCAATTAACGTTTTAACAGTTCTTCGCGTCTTGCTTCTTCTTACAACAAAAGAATAGTTAAGATGGTGACACACTGACAACTGATCTATAAAGTTTAACCCTATTTGCAGCTAATTCGGTTAAATTTTCGTATCAAACATTTGCCAATTTTTTCAAATTGGCTTAGTTCTGTTAGATCAGTCTGTTATTGAGTAATCCCCTTCAAATTTGATCCAACGATTTAAGAATGGCTGAAGGTGATGTCATTCCGTTTGCAGCATTGGAATAATTGCTTTCAATTCTAATCAAAATTGGAAGTGTAATTAGGGATTGTTGTTGTGTAAATGTACGGATAGATGTTTAATTTCTATTATAAACAGATATTTTCTAACTATTTGGTTTAAATTCAGGTTAATGCTATACCTAGTCTAAACGTTTTTGATGAAAAGCTTTTCAAACATCTCTAAAACTCGTAGACCAACAACAAATTGAGTTGGGAACTTAAATTTTTATACATTTGAGCAACAATTTCGAAAATTACTTCATATTAGATTTTGTTTAACAAACATTTTCATAGTTTTCATACAGTAAAAAGAAATGCATAACTTTTCCAATAGATAACTTTAGCAATCCGTATCTCGCATTGCATTGTTAGATGGCGTTAGAAAGATAAAACCGATCGCACTTATGCCTAACGCGTGATACGGACTACTAAGGCCATTTATTGGAAAAATTATGAAATTCCTTCATGCGTCTTCATTACATTCGGGGAGGGTATAATGAGATGTAAATGAATAAGTTGCTGTTAAGCAACGGATCTAAAAATAATGACTTACCGAAAAAAACCTGAAATGCTCAACCAGTTTGGGTATAATTTAAAAAACTGCATATACATATGAAACGCTGACTACATTCTTTTTCATACCCACACTTGTGGGATCCTGTTAGGTCCATCCATTTTGGATGCTTTACGCTAAACTAGATTTAAGTCTAGAATAATAAGCCCCCGGAAAAATATCAGTTGGCAACACTGCACTTCCTGTGCAATCTGTTACAAAAATGATCTCAACAAGTTTGTTTTTGTTTTTTGTGCTTAAATGTTTGTTTGTATTTTAATAAAATTTAATTAAACAATTTGCGGTCGTTGGTGGGTAACACTATGTTAAGACAATATGTTTGAAATATTTACCTTTAAACACGGGATTCTTTCAACGGGAATTCTTCCATCAGTCACTAAGAAAACTTGGTTAAATTGCAATACGTTTTAATTTTTCCAAAAATTATTAGACGAAACTAATTTCATTCACATTTTTTGTGTTGTTCGCAATATGAAAAATTCAACTTTAATTAATTATTTATATTATTATTAAATATTTTAGCACTTTCACATTTCAATATTATTCTGCACAATAAATTGTAAAAAAACATTCGTTGTCAACAGCAAGCGTCAATTCTATTATTACTCTAACAAATTTTTTTATACATATACATAAGTATTAATCATTTTAATTTTTCCTTTAATTTCGGAAAAATAACGTTTATTTCTTATTATATCTTTAGAGTTATTTCCGAATTTTAATGGCGCGTCAAGGTACCGCTTTAGAAGCTCGCTAAATTACGAATGACATCCCATCAGCCAAAAAATTCGCTTGCGAGTTCATGAGAAATGTATGAAAATTATACCTCAATGTATGCTTGTTATTGTTATTGTTGTTGTTTTTGTTTTCTTCACCACATATGATCGCCACTGTGCCTTTGCTTGTGGCTGAGATTTGTTTTTGTTTGAGAGCTCTCTCATAGTGAAAAAAATCGCTTATAAACAGAGCGAACAACGGCAGAAACAACGAAAGGCAATAGCAATTACCAACAATGGAATAACATACGGAGGAATACTCCATGCATAGAAACAGATAGGGACAAAATTATAGCAATGGCGGTTGGAGTGTCCAGTTGTAAAAACATTGATACATCGAAGAAATTATGTAGTTGATATGAAATAAAATTACAACTACATCGCAGGTGATACACGCCTAAGAAATTCAAAAAAAATTTTTTTTAAGCAATGCATTTAATTTATTTTTTGTTTTTATTGTATAAAAAATTCAATTTTATTTTATATAGCAAATTGATTTTGAAGGTGATAGACGTAAATGACTACCATGTTCATTCACGCATATGCGGCACCTGATCAAAAAATTATTCATTGCGACCTGAAGGGTTGAAGTTGGAGTCGCCTTAACTATTGTTTGCTACAATTCCGTCAAATTCTTTGGCTTCGTTTTGTGCATCTTCTGCTTGACATAACCCCATAAAAAAAGTCTGGGTCAATCAGGTCAGGTGACCTTGGGGGCCAGCGGAAAGTGGAGTTTCTGGATTTTAATTTGTTTAGGAATTTTCGTTGGAGCCCCCCATAACCGGTCTGGCTTTGTGTGTAGTTGTTCCATCTTGCTAGAACGGTTCTGGGTAAAACAAACTCCTTCAACATCTTTAAATAACGGTCCTAAACGACAGCTGACAGTAGCAACAAAAATCGCTGGTAGAGACTTTGTGCTCGAATGTGGAGTTGCATTGCAACCGGGTGCTACAGAGCCATAGAGTAGCAGAGGTGGTAAGATAGGCCTCACCTCCGCCAATGGGGATTATGTTCCATACTAGCATAATCAATTTGGTATCTCCTGGCTGCGAAGAAAGGGCTGCCAATATGTGTTAATAGCACAATTGTCAGCCCCTTTTCCTAGATAGCCCAAGTTTTTACTTGGCTATCCCAGGGGGGCGTTGGCAATCGCATTGTAATATGCCCAGTGGACTTCTGACAGTAGCACGATTCGTGTGCCACCCATATAAAAATTTATCTTGTACAATTTTGTCATTAAAGATACTTTTCCTTTATTTAAGAAGAAGAACAGAAGATGCTTTCTTATAGAAAGATATCATGGAAGACAGTTTTTTACACTTTTCTTATAGAAAGGTGTCGTGGAAGACACTTCTTTTATAGAAAGGTGTCTTGGAAGACACTTTTCTTATAGAAAGGTGTCCTGGAAGACAGTTTTCTTATAGAAAGGTGCCGTGGAAGACACTTTTCTTATAGAAAGGTGTCCTGGAAGACACTTTTCTTATAGAAAGGTGTCCTGGAAGACACTTTTCTTATAGAAAGGTGTCCTGGAAGACACTTTTCTTATAGAAAGATGTCGTGGAAGACACTTCTCTTATAGAAAGGCGTCCTGGAAGATACTTTTCTTACAGAAAGGTTTCCTGGAAGACACCTTTCTTATAGAAAGGTTTCCTGGAAGACACCTTTCTTACAGAAAGGTGTTCCGGAAAATACATTACTTATAAAAAATTTGTTATTGAAGATACTTTTTCTTATAGAAAGGTATCATGAAAAACACTTCCTTAAAAAAAGATTAAAGACTCTCTTCTTATAGAAAGGTGTCATGGAATACAAATGCAGACAATTTCTTATGGAAAGGCGCCATGAAAAACACTTTTCGTATAAATAGGTGTCATGGAAGATACTTTTTTTTAAGAAATCTGCCATTGGAGATACTTTTCTTATAGATAGGTGTCATGGAAGACACTTCCTTATAGAAAGATGTCATGGAAGATATTCTTATTAGGGAAAGGTGTCATGAAATACACTTTTCTTATAGAAACGTGTCATGGAAGACACTTTTCTTATAGAAACGTGTAATGGAAGACACTTTTCTTATAGAAACGTGTCATGGAAAACTTTTTCTTATGTAAAGACGTCACTGAAAACACTTTTCTTGTTGAAAAGTTTAATTGAAGACGTATTTTATGTAGAATTGTACCTTGGAATACTTCGTTTTACAATTCAGCCAATGAAAAGCTTGATAGCAACTAATAAAGTAGTTGCCAATAACTAGAATAATTAATTAGATTCATTGGAAATCAACTACGGATTTCCCCAACTATGCAACTACGGTGTAGTATTTATTAAATTTAGACTTAAAAAACCAGTGCCTCTATAAATTTGAACACAGCTGTCTGATGTTGTCTACTGTTCTATACAAACAAATTAAAGACCGGCATAATACAACAATTGATAAGTCAAACAACAATATAAGCTGATAATATGCGGATGTTACTCTCAGCTCGTAACTATGAATCTCTTGATAAATAAATGTGTCTTAAAACTACAATAGAAAATGCTTAGTATTAAGCAACAATCAAATCGAGAAGATAACCAAAGATGCATACATAATATAATAGAGTAGTAAGTAGTAGTTAGGTTGTTGGAAGATACACACATGTTGTCCTATCTTAATGTAGTTTGATTATCTCATTAAGAGTGACAACCGCCATGTCCGTTATCACAGTTTTCGCTTAATTTATCATTATGAATTCGCTTTATCTCTCTCTCTCTCTCTCATTCTTTAATTATTGCAATAGAAGATCAGTTATCACCGTCTCTTTAAACCCAATTAGGTTTTTTTGGACTCATAGCTCTCGTTGACACTCATCGTCCACTATGGATGGTTGAACTTTATCCATTTTTGCAGCAAACAAAAAAAAAAAGATGAATGAATAATCTTTGTTATTGTTTATCACCCACCTACGTTAATTTGATTCTTAACATTTGCCATCATAAGCAATGTTAACGAACCATAATTTCTGTCTGTCGGGTTGTTATTACCTCTTATTTTTGTAAAATTATTTGTTTCTGAACAAATTAGCTCGAATTTGTCAGATTTATGAGGCATCAGTTATACCGGGTTATCCATTTTTCGGTTTTAAAACTAAAGTTAAATAAAACACACATAAAGCTATGATTTCGATGAAACTTTTGCTTCATTATAATGTTTGGACCTTGCCTTTTTGTATGAAATGCAATATCATCTCAATAATCGCCTCTGTATTGCAGTGATGGATCCTTTTGAGGTAGTTTTCCACCATTTTTTTGCACATTTCGAACGGTGTTTCGGCGATAATTTAACGAATGTTGGTTTTCAAATACTTCAACGTTTGGGGATTATCCGCGTAAACACGGTCTTTGACATATCCCCACAAAAAAATGTCTAACGGCATCAAATCAGATAATCTTGGTGCCCCATTGGCATCGCAAAAGCATTAAATTACGGTCGTGTTACGTGGCTCGCGGTACCGTCTTGTTGAAACCAAATATCGTCCAGTTTATAATCTTCAATTGCAGTCAAAAATTCGTATTATCTGTCACACTTTCACTAACAGAAGCGATATTCTCGGCAGTGTGTACATTGCGGTGATGCACAGACCAAACCACATCTATAACGCTTCCAGTCTTTTAAAATTTGTTTATAATTTTTCCAATTCCTTGCACAATAGTTCGATTATGACGGCCATAATTACCCCGTAATGCATGAAAAGTGACCACGTTTGGATCGCCACTTTTGTAATATGTTTTAACTATTTTAATGCGCTCTTCGGTTGCTAAACGATTCATATTCGTAAATGGCAAACCTTTTACTAAATATATAATATTTCAGATGGTAGGTATTTAACAGCTGACAGCCTTGTCAGACCGGTGGCTTTGAAAGCATTAAATAGATGACCCTGTATTTAACATGATAACTACCTGTAGCAGATTTTGATGACAGTTTTGTTTTGCTTTTAAATATACTATACTACTTTGTTTTGCCGCCATTTTGGTAAACATTAGTCTTGATGGTTCATATTTAGCAGTCGTGAAGTGAGACGTGGCAAATTTATTATGGGAAAATATTCGATAAAAAACGTGTTTTAATCATTAAAACATTTTATCAAAATCAATCTTCGATTACAGTAACGATGAGAAAGTTACGTAAAATTTTTGGGAGAAACAACGTGCCAACAAGATGCACTATTTATCGTGTAGCGAATGATTTCGAAGAAAGATCAGCTGAAAACATTACTGCGGCTCAAGAAAGTGTTCAAAACAATCCATCAACCTCAATTCGACGCCGTGCTCAGGAGCTTGGTCCTCAAAGAACAACTTTGACCACAATTTTGCACAAGGATTTGCATTTGTTTCCATTTAAGATTCAGTTGACCCAAGAGCTTCTTCCACAAGACCATTCATGCTACCATACATATGCCAATAGGATGTTACAGCTCGCTCATGACAACCCCGATTTTCATGAAAAAAATCATAATGATTGACGAGGCACATTTTCATTTACAGTGAATAAACATAATAGCCGGTTCTGGGCAATGGAAAACCCTCAAATTATTTATCACCATTAAAAGTGGCAGTCTGGTGTGCAATTTGGTCAGGAGGAATCATTGGACCCTATTTCTTTGAAACAGAAAACGGTGTAACGGTAACTGCCAATGGAAAGCGATATCGTGATATGATTAAAAACTTCTTAACGCCACAACTGCATGCTTTGGTCTTGACTAACATGTGGTATCAACAAGACGGTGTCACATCGCATAGAGCCAGGATTACAATGGAATTACTGCGAGACCTCTTTCCACAACAAGTTATTTCAAGAAATGTTGATGTTGATTGGCCTCCACGGTCGCTGATTTGACTGCTTCGGATTCCTTTTTGTGGCGATATCTGAGAAGCATGCCTTATGCAAACAAACCAGAAACGCTTGAGCAACTCAAACAAAATATTTGTGGTGAAATTAATGAAATACCGCATGAAATGTGTGAGAATGTAATGAAGAATGTGCTCGAAAGAACTCGCATTTGTGAGGCTAACAGAGGCAGACATTTATCTGATATTGTATTCCATACATAATATTTGCCGATATTAAATAAAACATTTATCAGTATAAGACCCATTCTCTTTCATTTAATCAAAAATTATCAACAAAGTAGTATACCTTCCCGACGGACAACCTGTATTTGAAATAAACAACCTTATCACTAGAATCAGGGAATATAACCGTAACCATTGTCTGTATAAACCAATTGCATTTTTTGAAATGTTAGATTTCGAACACCGTTAAGGCTGGTACCTTGCTTTTCACAGTGAAACTCCATATAACAAAAACGGTCGCAAAATATGAAGCTAATTGTATTTTCGCGAAAAGTTTTTAACACAGATTTGTAAATAGCTGGTATAAACAACCGATTGAACCTGTCATATAATAAGATCGTGTATACATTTTATCGTTTTATTTCAATAATGGAGTTTTAATATGCATAAAATATTAATTTCACGAATTTATAAATACAATATAAAACATATTATAATATAAATAATGTGTTGAATTCAGTGTTCATAAAACATTTGTTCCTCATGAAGAAAACCAAGTACCCAGCTTTAATGCATACACGTCAGAAAGAACCGAAATATCTGTATTGTAATCGTAGCCGTTATGCCTATGTTATTTTGGTCTTTTGTACGGAACGACTATTATTTCCATTTTTTATTTCTATAGTTTCTACGCCAACAACTTTATTTTTTCATAAAAAAAACGACATTTTCGTTTGCTCTTTGATCATCTATCTCTAGAGAAATCAAACTTTTGCTTTTCAAACGACAGAATCTCTTTCGCACCCATTTAAATAGTCCGAAAATAGGAGATTTCTTGTTTTCATCCAATATCTGCACGAAATTAATTAACGAGTTAACTTTGTGAAACCTAATTTCACTGAAATCGGAACTAAGTCAGAATGCACATCCATCTAAGGGCATGCACATCTATGTACGTGACTAAAATGCACGTAAAAATCTATAAAAAGATTTGCATTCCCGACGTTCATATTATTCTGTACATGACTTTCTGAAATAATTTCGATCGACTGTTTTTTTCGCAACCATAGTCACTGGAAACGTAAAATATCGATGCTTCTGAGTACTCCATATTACTTAATAATTTTCAAGTGGGTGGTCAATACTGCAATGATTTATTTTTTATTGAAAGTTCAGTTCAATTAATTCAGGCTCTCACAAGAATGGGGCATTTCGTTTTCTGTGAGATTCAGTTATATTAAACAGCTGATGTTTCGCATAACAATCAGATGTTGAATGGGTCGGAATCGCAAAAGCACTGGCAACCTGTTTAGTTCTTATAGTACAATTGGAAGATTTTCTAAATATGTCATACAAATGTCAAACATTACTTTGTTTCTGTATTTAATGAAAAAAAGGAGCGAGTTGAAACCTCTACACTATTTCTCTTTATGGTAGTTACCCACTGGGGCAACATATTTCACATGGGTAGTGTATAATGTGTAGTCGGCAAGAGCATATTACCCATGAGTTGGTTCGTGTATAGCCGCCATAGAGAAGAATAATTCAGAGATTCTAACTCGCTCATTTCAGACACTCTCTTTCAAGCAAACAAGTGCTTGATGCAGCTCAAAAGCATGCTGTGGAGTTATACTATTGGCTTTACATAACTAATAAATGGTAAATACCATAGATTCGAACCAAACTGACGTCAACTCTATCAAACCAAAAAACTTAAGTCCGCTAGTCGAACATTTTATAATTTGGAGTCGAAAGTGAACTGAAATCTCTACTATATTACCCTTTATGTGTCATGTGCGTTTGTCATTCCTCATGAGTAATATGTAAGCCATAGAGTTCAAATAACCTACCTTTTCTCTCTGGTGTGCAAAAAACAAAATGTTCGATTAGTAGGCTCAAGCAGTTTTTTTGTTTGATAGAACTTGATAACACTTTTTCCAAGTCAATGCTACTTACTGTTTATCAGCTACATGAAATCAATAATAACAATGGCCTTTATTACAACACCATTGCGTGCTTTCAGGCGCAATATGAATCTTCTCTTCAAACATTGGACACATTTAATTTGCATGAGTCTACAGAGAATATCTGAGGTGAGCGAGTTCGTTTCCCTAAGTAATTTAACTTCTATGACATAAACGATGTTATTTCATATTCCATATACGTGGGTTACTAATCAGTGGGCAATAAAGAATGCTCAATTGAATGCAACTGCCGTAGTTGTAACAAATAATCATTGGTGTGAACGAAATTATTTAACTTCACCAGTATTCCGAATGAGCTATAAGCTTTTTGGCATCGTTTCATTACATGTTTATGCTTTGCAAGTTCGATTTTAAGGCTATAAGTGTGCTGATTTTTCGTCGTGAAAATTCACATCAAAAAATGGTCGTAAAATTTAGTTTTTCCACCCAACGGTAGTATGGCTTTTGCGAGGAATATTTTTTTAAGTGGCAACGCTAACCTTTTTTTGTTGGTTTCCAACACTGACATTGGAATAATTGTATACATCATCATGTAATATTTTTAGTTATATATTTATAAACTTCTGAAATGGAATAGCAATGCATATATAGTAATGCAGTTTAACATTTTTGCAAATATATTGTCGAACATGAAGGGTGGCGCACGAATTGCGCTACAAACACAAATCTTGAAAGTTTTTTTTTACCCTTTTTTTCCCCTTGTGTTGAAAACATTCCGAATGTGTCTATTATAAGGTTATACAGTGTGGCGCACGAATCTTGCTACAAACCGATGAAGACGATATGTTGAGGGAGTTTTTGTTTTACCCAGAATTGCGCCGAAGACGTATCCGTTTCAACAGCATTTAGTTCCAACAAGATGGAGCAACTGCGCACTTATCTAGACCAGTTATGGCAGAGATCCAACGAAAATTCCCAAACAAATTAATATCCAGAAATTCCACTTTCTTCTGACCGACTTCAATCCTTCTGGCCGCAATGAATAGTTTTCTGATCGGAAGAGGCCACTAACGTTCTATCGTCTTTAAAACCAATTAAAATTAAAATTAAATAAACCAATTAGTTATATAAAAAAAAAAAAAAAACAAAAAAATAGATGAAATACATTGATTAAAAAAAAGTTATTTGAATTTCTTATTACAGCACAATTGGTGCCCTACTCTGTACTCACGTAAAAATCAATTAGAAACTAATTCAAATAAATCTCGCAATTCCGTACAATCTTCTCATGGGGAATTAATGTGTAATGGAAATTTTTCCTCATAAAGAGAGAGAGAGAGAGAGAAGAGAGAGAGTGAACTCACATTAATACACTTTCAGCAACACACATTTGCTTTAATCTTGCTACTTAACTAAAAATGAATACTATATTTACCGTATTTCATCTCTTAAATCTTAAGCAAATATGAGATTAAGACAGCAACTGTCGTATATTTAGTGCTATCGTAACCTGATGGGCCACTACACTTGTGTAGTTTGTTTTAATTGTATATCTTAGATAATAATCAGATAATTTAAACTTACATATTAATGTTAAAATTCCTTGACCCAATTGTAGGATGCATAACTGACAAGTGGCACGATTTCAGAATAAATTAAGTAAGTTAAGATAAACGTACACGTAATGTTATAAATGTGAAGAATTTTCACTCAAACTCTTGTATTAACAAATCGGGCTATTTGTGTAAGTTTACGAGTATGAAAGCTTTTCAGGGTCTTCATTCCTCTCCTAACTATATTCTTTACAAAAAATATTTGATAATTCCGACAGTTTTTTATTTTTTTTTTTTTAAAGCTCTACATCGAAAAAATACCTTAGTTACGAGGTTGAAAAAAATTCTTAGTTGATGTCTAATAATTTACATTAGATTATAATTATTGCCAAATTTGTTGTTAGTTGTTATCAAGCCTTTTATTTATAGAATTGTAAATAATCTATGTTGTGGTTTTGAAATTATCATGACGAAAATAAATGTCAAATACTTTCAAACGCAGAAAAATCTTTGAAGTTAAGAGAAAATATAAATATGTTCTCTATCAACTTTATTAATTTCTTTTAACTGTCGAAGAAATGGACCATTATTGCGAAATATCAGGGTAAGTGCGATCGACCGTGAATAACGGTCTGCCACAGAATTGTTTCGAAATGGTTATAATTAAATACCCTTCAGATTCCGATGGATTTTGTAAATTCGATTTCGTACATTTTTTTAATGTTTCTGGTTTCTTACAACTGCTTGATGTTGAGGGAGTAACATCGAGCTCAACTTAGTCGCCTTTTTTTAGCACATTCGCAAAGATATTCGCTCAGGTTCGTTTCTCTAAAACTTACCGTCCGTAGTGCAGTACTAAGAATATCGGACACTGTCTTTTCGTGGCGTCCCATAAATGCGAAGGAAAAAATTTGTTCGCACGAAAAAGGTAGGTGACACCATTGAGTTTAAAGATTTACTGTAATGGTTTTTTCAGTAATAATAAGAATGTATAATGTTTTATTGAAATAATAAATAATATATTAAATAATAATTAATAATATATTAAAATTCGAAAGAAGAAATTAAACACTACATTATTTATTAAAAAAAAAAGTTATTTTTATCTACTTTCTTTGTATTTAATAATTAAGAATATCAATTTCACGTAAAAAACCAAATCGGTTTTAATTCTGAAACAATTTTTCGTTTTCCCCAACAAAATGCGAAATTAATACCACTTTCGATGGAAATGTAAGTCTGTGACAGATCTGGCAATATAAGTTTAATAGTCTAAGCAAGGTTAAATTCCAAAAGGAAATATCTTTGAAGATGTTTTGCATAAAAATAATTATTTTGGAAGACATGTTCCCATGAAAATTTGTCTTTTCCCAGGAACCAGTATCTTTGAAAATGCTTTTCATATGAAGAAGAAACTTACAAGACGGTTTTCATATGATGAAGAATCGTTCAAGACGCTTCTCACATAAAGAAGAGCCTTAAAAGACACTTCATATAAAGAAGTGCCTTCAAAGAGGAAAATCCACTTTTCCTTATTGAGAAGTATCGTTCTCTATAGTTTTCATAAGAAGTTGTTATGCTTGTTGGCCTTAGAGTGAAATTAGGCCAGCTACTTTACTCTTAGGGTGAATCACTCTATTCACTGTAGCCCATTCACTGACCACCATAATTACATGAACACAAAACTGAGCTTTTACTACTCCTAAGTCAACATGCCATGATCGAGAGGAAAATGTCATCCTCCAGCCGCTTTGTTCCAGCTATAGCCTTGAGATCCCATAATTTCTTTCATGGCCACTAAAAGCCGTCACGCATTTTACTCACCCTTTATTATAAAACCAATACCATTATGTAAATTAAGCCTGAAAACATCATTTTTTAAAGTTTTTATGTTAATCATTTTGAATGTAATTTAGACTGGAAGTCTTCAGCACTACAATGTTTAAGATTCCTGACTTTTTTTAACCAAGACTAAAGTTTAAACTTGTAAAATAATCAGCTTTTAAGTTATTTTATTGTAAATTTTATCTATTTAATCTATGGTCTATAAAAAGCGAGTTTACTTTTTTCAATTATTCAAAATGGAGGATTCTCATTAACTTTACTCCTCTCTTACTTCTGCCTTTATCCTGGAAAATCATTCCTAAGTATTTCCTTTTTCCTAGTCCTAAAGGAGCTCCTTTAAACTTGCACTCTTTCTTCGCCGACACTATCAAACCAGGACCAAAAGAGTTAGGATTTCAAGTAGGATACAATTTTACTATACACCACACTCGTCTTCGGCCTTAAGCTATTATAGTTTCTTTAAACAAAATATACTCTAAAATACGAACACTGCATATGCTTAAAAGTAACCAAAAATTTTACAATTTAATACGAATACTCTTATCTTTTTTTTTAATTGTTTAATTGGTTCTTTAATTATATGTTATTCAGAACAGGCCGATCTCGAGCGCCTGCCAGTGATTAATCAGATCGATTAATCCATCCGTGGGAAGGCATACACTTGTTCATGGGCTTGTTTTCCGCAATTTATTGGTTAATATTTCTCAGATATACAGTTTTTTTAATGACCCTTGTAGTTGTATCCAGCAGAGTTGACCATATCATTATATATTGATTTTGAAAACGTCTATTACTTTGTTAGTTATGAATACAAATAAATACTTCCAACGCAAAAGTTTCATAGAATTAAGGAGGGTAGGAATCGAGATACCGGCGGACTCTACTAAATTTTGATGTCGGAGTCAAAAATAAATAAAGAACAAAATGTAGCTGTTATCGATCCATACGCAATTATACAATCGGACTTCAAATAGCGACGCAATGTACAAAACGCAATCGACTTTCGCTATTGATAGGAACTGATGATAATCACTTTGTGCAAAGTTCATACAATTGTAAAAAGAATACATACGAACCTCTCAACAAGTTTCTCAGAGCTTCTGACGAGTTAGTATCGATGTGTGTTGCTAGGTGTTGACCTGATGGAACACAATTGATCCCCTATTTGCTAAAGTAGGCTACTTTTGAGCGATTTCGTTTTTCAGACAGTCCAATTGTTGACAGTGCAGATCTGAATTAAGAATTAAGAGCTAATAATAGATGATTCCCTACCAACCTCACCGAGCACACAGCGAAACTTTTCCTACCACCAATCCTAACTTGGCCACGGTTTGCGCCGACTCATCGCTAGTACCGTTTTCGCTTGATGTTGTAGGTAACCCACATCATTACCATCTGCTTCACAAATAGTCCGAGTTTGTTGCGATTCAGCAGCGGTTCGCAGTTATAAATTCTGTCCATGAGGTATTTTTTGCGTTAACTCTTTTTGTATCCAGTCTTATTCAAATGGTGCTAGATAAAGTTTTGTGCAATATTTGGCCCCTGGTCAATTGAGGCATTGCTTATGTGAGGGTCGGATTTGGCGATCGATATTTTCGATAATTAAAAAATTCGCTTTTATCGAAGATAATGTGTAAAATATGGCGTATTTTTCTTTCATGGTAATTATTAAATAATACTGAATCAAATAGTCACAAAACTGTCTGAACAGATTTTTCAATATGAAATCTTATTTTTATAACGTCATCTATTGTAAGCTGTTCGCATTTATACAACGTGTTGATAACTAAAGCATTATATTGGAAAAGTATTGGATTTCTTTATACTATACCTTATACTTGTTTCTTTTCTATTACGATTTGAACTTTGGAAGAATAGAAAAATATTCAAAATTTCAAAATGAATTTGTCAAACTATGTACATATAACTCACAAACAACATTCATACATGTATAATAGCAATCTCTTACTGATCTGGCAACCTCGTTCCTCGTACTACATAAAACAACCATTCATTCATATTTTTAGATTGTTGACATTTTCATAATCTTTATGTCAATTTTTTGTTTTTGTTTCTAATTTGAAAGTTGCCAGTTGCCAGTTGCCAATCTAGTTTAGCACAGCAATTCAAAGATGAAACAAGAACATATTTATGGGATAGAGCACGTTAATTTTATAAAAAAAAGAAGTTGAATGAAAAAATTTGCAGCGACGCACAGTTATCGAGATACGGAACCTTAAAGTTCAAAAATGAGCTTGGATGGACCCAAAAGAATCCCATAAATGTAGGTAAAATTACGTAAAAAAGCACTTTTTTATTTTAAGAAATTTGGTTCTTTTTGAACCTGTAGTTTAGTAAATAGAGGCTGCCGTCAACTTTTTTATTTCACGTTTTTCTCCTTGTTTTTACAGGTTCTATCGCCTGGAAAGAAATTATTATTTTTTTGGTCAGTTGTGCTAAATTAGATGTATTACTTGTTAATTCTATCTTCGACTTATTGGTACAATTTGTAGTTCATCGTTTAAGTTCAAAAGTATATTTTTATATTTTTATATATTACTGCACTCCAAATATGAAATTAAACATTTTACGAACTATTATGTTATATGTAAGTAGTAGTTTGTTACCAAAATGTGAAACATTTGTTCTACACAAATTAAAGTCATTTTTTTATTTAAAACTAAACCTCCTGATTAATATTTCAATTTATCTATACTACAATTAACAATAGCATCAAATTCAGAAATTGATTTTCGACTTAAAATTATGTGGCAATTCGAAGAATGTTTTAAGAGTAATCGAATTCGTTTGAATCCATCAGTTGCGTACATGGAGGTTGTGGTCCCAACTCTGTAAATGCAACACTGTATTGTTGTGCTTAAGCATAGAGTACATAATAACATATCTATTTACTATATGGTTCATTTGTCTTCGGTCCCTTTGTCAAAGCTGTTTGTCGGAGAACAGCTGTTGGTTTATTCAGTTGTCAAAAAGTAATTTGGAAAACTTCTAAATTTTATTCCGGTGCTGGACATCATATTTATGCCAAATTAAGGAAGAACCGTGATAAATATACGAACCGAAAGAAACAAATTGCAAGCCTCATTACATTTAAGATCGATCCTAAACAATGAGTTCGAAGGACAAGGAAATATCAAAATCCAAATTTAAGGCATTTATGAAGAGTGCCAAAAATCCAGCAGGTGGGTCCACGACTTTAAAAACATCCTTTCGACCTTTGAAATTACCTTCTTTCCAGGATCCTCTGAGAGATGCTTAAGGCCCGAAACCGAGTGGGAACTGCGGCCCGAGCAGCCAGTTGCCCAACGCTGCAGAATTCTGAAGGATTTAGGAGAAACGCAACTCCTGGTTTCAAATCTGGAAGAGAGCGCCATTGTCAAGCTGTGGGATTTAACCAAAGATCTGTTAGTGCCTACCAAGTCGGCTGAGTGTCGGCAGACGGCGTTGACCTTTTACAAAAGACTAATTTATACGCAGTATAAGAATCTGACCTACATGAGAGAACAATTCTTTTTGGTCATACAAAATCATGAGGTACAGGAAGATTTAAAACACCGCCTGGAGTTGCTGGACACGCTAACAGAGAATGGCAAAGATATAAAAAATTTGGAAGAAAAGGTTCGAAACCGTAAGGGAATAAAATATTTCTTTAATGCACAAAAGAATTCTTTTGCAGATTGGTCGCTTTATGTTAATGTGGCTGCCATCCATAGTTCAGGCGAATCTATTGCGTCCCTATTTGGATATGTTGGGAAATTTAATCAAATTCAATGCTGCCCACTTGGACAATGATATTATTATAGGGATAGTTCAGTAAGTTTGTAGGGGAAACATTGATTCGAAATCGCTATGGGTAGGTTAACGTTAAGTACCATTTTTTATTGTTTCCAGAAATGCCTGTGATTTAAGCTGCTCTGTGGAGGAGCACGATATTGATATTGGCCTGCAATGTTTGACCATACTGGAAATGGTTATGGGCTATACCATATTCCCTAGCGTTCCATTGCCGCAATTTGTGTTCACTTTATGTCGCACAGTTAATATTACACTCTACTGTAGGCCTTCGTGGAAGGTAAGTGAGAAACGCACAGACATTCAACATAATTAAATTTTTTGGAGTCGTGGAGAAATTTGTTCTACAGACCGATACATACGTAAAGCATCTCCGAAGACAAATGGCGAGAAGACATATCAGATATTGCCTGACTCTACTACTTTGTAGCAATAAAGTCAACATAGCAGATGCTTGACTGTCGTAGTTCTCTTTTAGCCTTCGCGTTATTGAAGGTGTTTTTAATAGACTCTCATTGACGTATGAAAATATTGGTTCCAAACGAAAGACAAAGCGTCTTGAAAGGAACTTTTTGTTGGGAGAATCTTTTGCTTTCGTGCGAGAGTGTATCTTAAAGCGATTAGAGACTGCTCTTCTTGCATAATAAAGCATTGGGAAATAAAAAATGTCTGGGAAGAGGCTCTTCACATAGAAAATGCCAAGGAAATCATTTTTCACACATGAAAAGTGTCTCCGAAGATACTTTCCCAACAGCTGAAGAATCTTGGAACGATAGGCATTCAAAAGGTGCTTAGAACGAATCACACTCCGCATCAAATAAAAATGTCTTGGAATATATCTCCTAAAATGTGTCTTCTAGTACATTTTTCTCATGAAAAAAATTAAAAAATTCACTTTCTGTGTGAAAAAAATACAAGGGGTGCCTTAAAAGTTGTTTTTCACATATAACAATTTTTTGAGAAATACACTTCATAGTGGGAATATCTCATGGTGCTTTCAATATGAAAAGTGCATTCCAATATGCATTTTTTATATGAGAAGAATGTTGGCAATGTTTGAGGAAACACTTTTCACATAAAAATGTGTCTTGAGAAACATTTCTACATATAGGGAGAGACTTGAAGCTATCAATATGAAAGGAAGGAGTCCTCCAATACAGTTTTTCCATATGAAATAGTAATATATATATATATTTTTATATAAGTGTTTTCTATAAGTATTTTCCCATTTTGTGTCTTCCGTGATAATTCTTCTCTGTGTAGAGATTCTTCAAAGAAATTTTTTGTGTCTTATAAGACATTTCTTTTATGTGAAAATGAAATTTTAACACTATTTCTGTGTAAAAATTCTTTCACATTCTTCATAAAAAGAGAAAAATACATTTCCCCAAGAACATCTTTTGTTTCCAAAATACATTTTCTGTGTAAAAAATATCTCCTAAGTTACTTTTTCTGAGTGGGAGATATTTTCGATGATATTTCATGTGTGAAATTTGTCTTGCAATACACAAGATAGTTTTTCTACTTTCTAAGTTTGCACTTTTGGTGTCAAAAGTGTCTTGCAAGACACATTTCTTGTGTAAAAATTATCATATCTTTCAAGACAGTTGTACTCAGTGAGTGTCTTCCAACGTAGTATTCCTTTATGAATTGCATGTTCCTCGACGCTTTGCTTTTTAAGGCGTCTTCCAGTAAATATTTTCTATGTGAAAAATGTCTTCCAGCGCAATTTTTCTGTACTAAATGTGCTTTGCAAACCAATTTTTCACTTTAAAAGTGTCCAACAAATTTTATCTATGTGAAAGTTTGTACCAATATAACTTACCACTTTGGCAAGTACGTTCCAAGACAATTTTATGTGTGAAAAATGTGCTTTGAGACATTTTTTGGGAGAAAAATGTCGTCCGAGACATTTCTAGGTGAGAAGCGTCTTCTGTTACCTTTTCCTATTCGAAAAGTGTATTCTGTTATTTTTTTTCTGCATGAAAGGTGGCTTCCAAAAGATTTTCTACGTGAAAATTATTTGGAAAGACAATTTTTCTATGTTCAAACCATTTCCCTTGACACTTTCGGAGTGAAAAGTGTCTTTTCAAAACATTTTTTCTATGCAAAAATTGTTTTTTAGGAGATTTGTTGTGCGCAAAGTGTCTTTTAAGGCACTTGTGAAAGAGTCTTCTCCCAATAGAAACTTTCTTTGTGAAATGTATCTTTAAAGATGCTTTGTATGTGAAAGGTGTCTTCAATTCTTTCTGTGTTTTCCAAAACATGTTCCCATATGAAGAGTACCTTCCAAGACACTTTATCTATACGAAAAGTTTGTTCGAACAGACAGCTTTTTGCCACATGTTACGTCCTCTCCATCAATTTGAATTCTATGAAAAATGTTTGAAACCTAAAGAAATTCTCTAATTATTGATATTTTTACTAAATTGTGGCCTTAGACAGCTTGGTGGAAGTAGATTTAACAGCCGAACTTCTTCCATCATAACAAAGGGGGGAAAACAAAAACTGACGACGTTCTATTATGAAGGAAAGCTTGCATTACATACCCTAACGAAATTCGATAAAAATATAGTTCGAAAGAACTATAATCTGAGCTATCTACAAACTTTAAATTTTAACATCAGCTTCCATTATGTAATTGATTATCCAGGTGCCATCCGTGCTCATATTGGAATCATTTGAGAGGCATTTTTACGTAGAAAAGTATCCTACAAGACTGATACAAATGCTTGAAAATTTTGTATTAACTGCCTTTGGAATTCTATGGAAACCGTATGGAATATCTCAAGACGGTCTTATAACTCAAATATATGAATTTATCAAAGGCTTTGTACTGTCAATTCGGCAAAAAAAAAATCTCACGATGATTTTTAAAAATCGTTGTAGTTAAGCGATTGCTACAAATTTTTACAATGAGTCGCAGAAAATTGAGTCTCAACTCCATACGAGTTTTTGTTAACATCTTCTAAATAACCAAAGAAATTAAATACTTAATTAAGAAATCTCGTATGGAGTTAAGATTTATTTCCCACCGGAAAATGGTCTTCTTTGAGGCTGTTTAATAATGGGGAGAAGCTGTAAAAAATAACTTAGAACTCAAGCATGTAAAACAAACAAAAATATGCCAACATATTTAACTGTTCTTCAAAAAAGGAGATTTATCGAAATCTCTTAAAATATTATAGTTTCTCAATGGAAAAACAATCGTGATGGTTGTATGTAATAAATTAATGGCCGGTAAATACAATCATGTCCTGCAATACACCTCTATACCTGGTTTCATAACAGACATAACCTTCCACAATGCTCAGATTGTTATAACTATCTCGTTTTCTTTCGTATCATTCCATATTATAAATAAACCAATCACAATAGAGGGCTATAATTAATATAGATAATAATTAATTATTTGATAATTTTAGTACAAATTTTATAGATAAGACAATCAATAATTTTCATAATTTACAATTTACGAAAATATTTCTTTATTATTAGACATCCGTTAGAACTAACACGAGTAAATTATTAAGCACTTATAAAGTAATTACTTAGCCAAGTTTGGCCCGATTAGATGAGAATTCCATTGTTTTTCAGCAGCAATAAATTTTGACTTATTTCCGAAATTTCATACATTTTGAAGAAAGTTTTTTATGAGCAGAGGCAACTTGGCAATATGTTGGCTTATTAGGTGGCATTATTATTTCTTGTTTTGCAGAGGTGGGCTGCTGATGGCGAAACGTGTTTTGGAGCAGCTCAGTCATTTGATCTGACAACTTTGAACTTTGCGTTTTCACACTTGTTCTCTGTATCCACTACACAATATTTCTTATCGTTATCACAATACATTCCATGTGGACATTGTTTAGTAAAAATTTTGCCGTTCACGTTCAAAACTGCCATCAATGGACTCACACGAGGCTTCGCCTGCAATTTCAATTAAGTTTTCCCTTGGATCATGTTCTGAGTTTTGGGTGGAATCATGGTGGGCGCCATTATGCAAACACCGTCAAAATCAGGCAAGCAGGCATTTAGACTTTGTTCATAATACTGGTTCTGAGCACATTTCTGCAATATTGGCTTGCGATTCTTGCACAGGAAGAAAGTCTGACAGTTGGCCGTATTCACGAGTACGGTATGTTCGGGCAGGATGCAATTACACTGGAAGAAAGCATCATATTGTATCGGTCTACAAATTCCTTTGGTGGCATCAAAATAGCGACCGGTTGGACAAGTGAGTCTTTGATATTGACCGTTTACGCATGTCTCAAACAGGTAGCAAACGTCGACAACAGCCTGGACGGTACCTTCGACACACGAAGGAGAATGACCAATTTCGTTGCTGGTGTTACATCTACTGCCGGCAATACAGGAACGTGTGAATTTATCAAAATGAAAATTGGGATCGCAGCTGTATTCTTGTGGTTGATGGTTCACACAAACGTAGAATTTGTGACAATCGATGGGGTCATACAAAATAGTACCATTATATTGAGATTTACAATGGACTGTGATGGCCTATAGAAGGAACAAAATAATTAAAAAATATAATTATAATAATCGATTCTTAAATGGAAACAAATGGTAATTAATGTATGTGAAATAAAAAAAGATCAATTAAGTTTCAATTTCAGAACTCTCCGAAGAGTGGATGCTTTGGAAAGGTCACTAAACATATTTTAAATAGGAAATTATAGCGTAATTTAAAATACACGATTTTCGACAGTAACTACATTTGAGAACTCTCCGAAAAGTAGAGACATAACCGGAAATGTACTCAAAATGTTATATGGAAAATTATAACGCAAATTGCACATTTGTAATGCAAATGTTTTAAAACAAATTGATTCGAGATATATGAAAAAACCGAAAGGTTCTTAAAATTATATTATAACCAGTACATTTGTAATCCACAAAAGTGGAGACCGTACAATATTATAAAAATTAGTAGAAATATACAAAAATGTTTTAAATGGGAAATTACTTCATGTTTACAAATCAAAATTTTCGATAACAACTCACTTTTAAAAGTGTTCAAAATGTGCAAACTTTGCTGTAACGACTTTAGAGAAATTCTAGTGATTCTAGTGAAATATATATTGCAATTGTTATTAGTAGGAAATGTCAAAAGAGGAGACTTGGAAAAGTCCAACAAAGTTAAGAACATTTAAAGTAAAGAATGTTGGGTATAAAAAACTAATTACTTTTACTACGTCTTGAGCTGAGAATTCTGAAAAATTCTACAAAAAAAAAACAGTCCAAGGAAGTTTAGAACAACTTTTTAAATGAAAAAGTGCAATATATGGGATGAAATAGTGCCGCAACTTCGCTTGCAAAACTTAATTTTCAAATTTTGTGATATTTCACAACTCTCGAAGAAAATGAAAAAGCGCATCCGAGTCGTTTTTGTGCATGTCTCTGCCCAAATGACGGTGTTTAAACATTTTTCACAACTCTCCAAAAGTGGAGACTTTTTTAAATTTAGCGAAAGTCAACGAAGTATCATTATAATTTATGCTAACACTCCTGAAGAGGTCTCTTTGTGTAATATTTGCTTAATTCACCGTACTTAAGTAACTTTTGACAATGCTTTAAAAGTGGAGACTGTTATGTTTACCGAAGATCAATGAAATAACACTACGCTTTGTACTTACTTGTGTCAAAACATTTTCATTTGTATTTAAAGCGTTTAACAATTGACTTGTAGTCAAAATAGTTAAAACACCAAATGCGAATTTCATGTTAATTTTTTTGAATTTTGAATCTTTACAATTTTGTTTTTCTTTTTTGTTGGCAAGGTACAATATATTTCTCAATTTATCCGTAAAATGTTTATTTTTTAACTGTTTTAATTAGACTGTGCTTCACAGGTCTATTTGTTAACTGCTTATAAAGAAAATTGCTTCATTCTAATCAAATTTCAAATCAACCGATACCAATAAAACAATTCCGTTGCCAGCTTCTATTTGTTTGTAATGCTTTTGCTTATCTCTGGGCCTCATAAGCCATTTTGGCGTTATCTTCAAACGTTCCTTTTATGTTCTACCCAAATAAATCAATGCACTGCGCGATTATTTAGGAAAGGGTGGTAAAGGTTCTTAGGTGCGTACTAGTTTCCCAGAAGCTTCATTTTAATATTTATGCGTATCTTGAGCTATATTCTACTATAATATGATCATATTTTTGCCGTGTGATATTCTTTATCTAGTTCTTGGTGCAATCCTTGGGTTTTATAGAAATTTTGATCAATGTGACATGATGTCTTTTTATTTCTTATGCTAGATAAAAGTGAGCTAGTGATTCGTGCGACTGAAATGCGCATTTATTTAGAAGGTAAAAACTTCGTTATTTATCAACTAAAGTGTAGAACATATAAAATGTATGTCTGAATTAAATATTTATAGAATTTTCTTCTTCCAAAGTCCGAATAAGCAAATCTATTTCTCTTAACAATTACTCGTATGTCAAATGCCAGACAGCTACAATATTATTGTTTATTGACCGGAGAATGTAGCATGCAAGATTAGATTAATATACTGTATAATACAAAATTTGAGACAATTTCTTTTTTTTTCGATATTTTTATCCATTGTAAAAATCGAAAAACACAGAGACTGATAACTCTAGAAATCGCATCAGTATAGATGATAGTTGTGACAACTTAGCGGCAAAGCGGCAATCCTTGTCCAAGTTGGTTTTGCCTACAAAATGCCTTTTACGAGTTTTTTAGTTGTAACTCTTTCTATAAAAATCAAAATGTTACTGTCAATTTGTTGAATGTAGTTACTCACGCTATTTATTCGACGGTAAGGAAAATTATTGGCAAAGTTTAATAAAATAGTACAAATAGTGTACGATAGTGGAGCGCGAGTAGTATATTTCATATACAAATACATGTGTGGCTCGGTTGCCATAGATTCTAATACTTGTAATTTAATTGCGATGAAATATTTGAGATTCGTCCATTACGTGTCGGCAATGGAATGATGTTAATGTGATTTTGTAGGCATGTTCCGATTGCTATGAATTTGGCCTATACGCATATATAAAAATACTATAATATTTTTTTTTTTTTTTTTTATTAGTATTTATAATACTCTTAATTTACATAATTCATTTATATATAATTCCTAACAAAGTTTATACACTCTTTATTAAAGATATTATTATTGGATTCATTCTTAATTCTAGTAGGTAATGAGTTGAATAATTTGAAGCCCTTGTATATATATATTTGAAGCCCGCGGTAATCTGAAGTTATTAGCATTACGAAGAGAATATGGTTGTGCCTCACCAACAAATCTTGTTTGATCGCATAAGTAATCTGGTGCATTCCCCTGTTGTATTTTTCGTATCAGCTTTATGGTATTCAGTGCTAGCCTTTGTTTTACATTCATCCATTTGAGTGTGTTTAGCATGGTAATTATTGGTGTGTATCTGTTACATTTCAAAATCGATCGCATAGCTTTATTTTGAAGTTTTTGTAATCTGTCTATATGTGAATCAGCGCAACATGTATATAGTATTGTGGAACCGAACTCGAAATGTGGTTTAATTATTGTATTATATACGTTTATTGCTGTTAAGACGTTTATTTTATTTCTTATTCTTTTGAAGAACCCGATTTTTTTCCCGATTTTTTTACATGTATATTCAATGTGTTCATTAAATTTTAGCTTATTATCAATTAGAAATCCAAGGTACTTGAAGTGATTGACTTTCTCTATTTTTACTCCATTTAATTCAATATTCATTTCACTACTCATATTAATTTCCATAATTTTTGTTTTCATTTCATTTAATTTTATTTTATTCATTTTTAACCATTTACAAATGTTATTTATATCCGTTGTTATGTTGTCCCGACACTGTTCAGGGGTATATCCTTCTGCGAAAATTAGTGTATCGTCTGCATATAAAACCATCTCGTTTTTTTGCATTACATTCGGCATATCATTTATATAAATAATAAACAATAAAGCTCCCAATATTGACCCTTGTGGCACTCCATAGTTATTATTTATCTTCTCCGATTTTGCATCGTTAACCTTTGTAAATTGTTTTCTATTTGATAGGTATGATTTAAACCATTCCAGCTCCGTATCTTGAATACCATACATATACAGTTTGTCTATTAGTATTCCCCTATCGATGGTTTCAAAAGCTCTTTTAAAGTCCAAAAAGATTGCCATAATTTTCTATATTTTTCCACCGGTTAATAACATAATTTACCGTAGTCTCACATGAAAAACTTTTCCGGAAACCTGATTGATGTTTAGTTATTAAAGAACATGATTCAACGTATTTCACTAGTTGCTCCTTTACGACCATCTCCAATATTTTTTCAAAAGTTTTTAGGGCATTTATGGGCCGGAATTCATCACATTTCTTTGTCTTAGCTACCTTTTCGACCGGAGTTATCATGGTATCCTTCCAATTTTCTGGAAATATTCCATTCCTGAGTGATTCATTTATGATTTTTAACAGTATATTGCCGGTTGGTTTCCAATTATCTAATACTATTCTTGGTGAAATGTTTTTAAAATCTTTTTTATTTTCCAAGTTTTTTATAATATTTTTAAGTTCTAAAAGAGTGATTTCACGGAATTTAAATTTTTTATCGGTCATATTTATATTGTTTATATATTGCACCTCTTCAATCGACTCTCTTATGTCCTTAATACTATTAACAAAATATTCATTAAAAAGTTTAGCCAGTTGCTTATTATCTTTATATTCACCATCACTGAATATCACAGATTGGATCACATTGTGTCGTTTCATCATGACTAAGTTTTTTATTGTGTTCCACATTTGTTTTTGGTCTTTGGTGTTGTTTATTTGGTTATTTGTATAGTTAAATTTTGCGTTCTCAATTGCTACTTTATATTTATTTCGTATTTCGGTGTAGTTTTTCCACGCTTCGGTTGTATTTTCATACTTGGCTCTATCATGCATTATGATTTTAGTTTGCTTCATCTTTTTGAGTTCATCGTTAAACCATCGGTCAGTCACTTCTTGCTCATTTACCGTGATTGTTTTAGAGAATTTTCGCACAGTTTCATCGTAACAGCTGTCCAAGCTATTTACTCTCTCATTTATGTCTTTGCCTCCTTCATATTTCAATATTGCACTTAATTCTTTGTTAAACAGACCCGACTTATATTTGAAGATCTTTACTTGTTTGTTGCATTTTGTTTTTTTTATCATATTTGATCATTATGTTTATTGCTTCATGGTCTGATATATTTAATGCTGAGTTCATTTCCACTGATACTTTATGGCTATTTGTAATGACGTAGTCAATAATTGTTTTTGATAAATTTGTAATCCTTGTGAATTGATTAACTATTTGGCTTAGCCCATTGTCATGAATTACACTTTGAACTTTCATTTTGTAAAAACTATTATTTGACCAGTCTATATTGAAATCTCCCACTATCAAAATATCGCAGTTCTTCTCACTCAATACTTCGAGGGTTTCTTGAAATCCTACGCAGAATTCTGCTTCACTTCCACTAGGAGATCTGTATATTGCACACATTAATATAATATTATTTTCGCATTGAGCTTCGCAAGCTAATATCCAATAGTTGGAATTTACCACTTTCTCGTATAATTTTTTTACTGTCCACTCTTGTTTGTAGTATATAATTACTCCTCCCGTTCGCGTTGAATTTGAATAGCTAACAATTTGGTTAAACTTTGGTAACGAAATTTCGTTTTCTTGAATATCCTCGGTCAAATGTGTTTCAGATAGAACTAGGAAATCCAGATTCTCTTTGGCGATTAGTAGCTCAATTTGGTTGTAGTTATTCATTAACCCTTGGACATTTGTATATATTGCACTTATTGTATTTGGTTGTTATTGTGTTAGCCCTAATCTTTTCTTTTTATTGATCAATTTGTTGTGGTACACCGGACATTTTTTATCGATGGTCAGATGATTCTCGTCTAGACCAAGATTTAATCTTCTATTTTCGCGTATACAATTTATACATTTCATGATTTGCTCATTATTACACTCGTTTTGCTTATGATTACCGTGACATTTTAGACAAGTTTCCTGATTTTTGCACTCACTCGCTTTATGGTTATAGCCTCTGCATTTATAACAAATTCTTACAGAAGTACCGTCATATACTCTGCATCTTTCCCACCCGATGTTGACTCTTTGAGATCTCATAATTGTTTCATATGTTTCATTGTCTATATTAATTTTAACATTGTGTATCGATCTATTATTTCGTTTTGTTTCGAAAGTACTTATTATTTTTATGTCTTTTTCACCAATTTGCGGGTTCTGTCTCTTTAACTTTTCCAATATTTCATCTTCCGTGTATTTATATGAAATATCTGTTATTATAACATCCAAGTTAATCGGTGTTGCCACATTTATTTCATAGTTTTCACCCATTTCGACTTCTATAGCGTTCTTTATTTTTTCTCTCTCCTCATTATTCTCACTTCTAATTATTATTGTTCCATTACTCCTATTTTCTACTCGGGTGAATTTTAAGTTCACTGCATCCACTTTCTTGTTTAGCTCTTCCTTTGTTTTTTCAACTCTTTGTTTCTCTTTAGGTTTCACGATTAATGGCATCTGTTTGTTGATTTTCGGCAACCCGGTTTTTACTAAATCTGCGTACAGCGGTTTATTTTGGTTAACGTTTGTGTCTATTATTGTTTTCTTTATTTCATTGCACATTTTCCCATTCTCCTCTCTCAATTCATTACATAGTTCCTTGCATTTATTAGCAATATATATTGTAAAAAACAATTCCTTGACAAAGCGCGAAAAAAAAACACGTCCACTCTCCTCTAATAACGGACCCTGTGTGTTTCATTTAGGCTTCCACGCCATTCGTCTGTTTGCAGTGAATCCCTCGTGAAATTCAAGTACGTTTGCAAATGTTTCTGTTTCGCTGTTCCGTCTAGTCTCCCAGGATATTTATTTATTTGCAGTGAATCTCCCGAAAGTTATAGTTTACGTAACGGCAATGGTTTCCAATTTATTGAATGTAGTTACTCACGCTATTTATTCTACGGTAAGGAAAATTATTGGCAAATTTAATAAAATAGTACAAATAGTGTACGATAGGGGGAGCGCAAGTAGATTTTCCCGTATATTAATACAAGTGTGTTTCTGCCCATGTGTAACTATAAATTCGTATACTGCTCATTCAATTGCGATGCAACTTATAGTTAACAAAATCATACATTTTTAACACAGTGGATATGTTTTGAAAATCGAACTTCGTTAATATTATTGTCAACGATATATATATTCAATACATATAATATATATGTATGTATATAATGTATATGGATGTGTTTAATTTCTGGAATTACCTTCAGTATCTATTAACTGTGTAGTATTTTAATTGGGGCAATGTAACGATCACATCTTATCGCATCAACATTATTTTGCCTTTGTTAAATAAATACAAATGCCTGATGGTTTATCGAAAATTTTGCACATTTGTGTTAACTTTTCATTCATTCTCTTGGCAAATCAATTCATCATATTCAAATATTGTATACGCGTAATATTTAAAATTGCAAGCAAAATTTGTTAATTTAGGGTACAGACTGATTGCGTCAGAATTTTTCTCAGAACTGGGAATTCACGGAATGTTTTAAAACAAATTGTTATCTACTGATAATTTCGTATAATTAATTTGTTTTTGGTAAATTCTTAGGCGCTAGCAAGTGTAATTTATCATGTTTAGAGCATTTTCTGTATAATTGTCAAAGATTTACCATTTATTGCGAATTTAAATTATAGTTAGTCAAGTTTTATATAGCCTATTTAACTTTTTTCATCTTAATATTATCATATCATTCGATTAGTTATCAAATTTGTGAGAATTTCTTTTTTGTGAAAATCTTTTAGAATGAAATAGACGGCTGAGTATACATACTTATATTCCTTTCAACATAAAAAATATTGCCAAACGGTTACTGGGGTTTTTAGCAACTTGTATTACAGAATATATGTATATACATCAATGTGATTCTATCGGGTACTAATCAACGTGTTTCTATCTGCATAGTATCGGATAAAGCGACAATTCGACTGAAATGAAATGCTGACAAGTTTGTTACTAAAAGGTGCTAGGGATGGTACAAATTCTGTACTACAGGTGGCGTACGAATTAGCTCAACATAAGGGGGACTTGCGTGTGAGCTAAATATGAGCGGATTATTCTATTCTATGTTCAATAAGTGGTTCAATCGGAAATAATAGTATTGGAAATAATATTTATAAAATCGAAGAGTACGATTTCAAAATACTGCCTACATTACTCAATTATAATATCAGAATTTTGTACTCGTCATTATGGATCCAGCAGAAATTTTCCCCTGAGTCTCTATGAAGCGTATGTACAGGGGTCGCACTCGAAGTGTTACCAATTAATAATGTTGTAAATTAGATAATCTTGAATTTTTTATTTAATAACTTCAGTATATCCTAAAAACATTTAGAAATATATTATTTTTCGACTCTGTCATCTTTTGCGCGAATTCATCGAGTTTGCCCGGGAAGGCTTATTACGCTGCAAGAATGTGTCCTGTAGTATCTTGCTCCATTCTCAAAGAAGAGGAATCTTTAATGTGTTAGCTGTGTCAAATTTTTTAGTTGATACTTTGGGCTCCGGAATGGACCATATTGAAAAATCCTTTGGGTTTAGATCCGAGGAATATATTGTGAAGAAATGAAGCTGAGAACTTTTCTTGGAAAAAAAGAAACGTTAAGTTTTATGGGACAGTGGCGTTCTTCAGGAGCCCAAGGTAACGAAGCACTGTTTATATTTTTCACTTTAAATTTGTTGATTTACCTTTGAGCTCTGTTCTCTGCTCCGATACTCTTGTTTCACCGTGGTCTCTTGAAAAGTCCCAAAACCGATTTATCCGTTTGTGTCATTATTTAGTTTCTGCACTGTACAACAAGACAGATAGATTTTTGCTCGTCGCACACATAGATTATATTGCCTATAATTTAATAAATATAATAATGTCATTTACTTTACAATTTTTTTTTCATATCATTTCATATTCTTTATTTCCTTACATTGTCGTTTTCTTTTGCAGATTATGAAGAATCTTTTGGGCACTGAACTGGGCTATCATTCCATGAAAATGATGTGTAATATTTTAAATGATCGTTCTTTCTATGGCGATGAATATCTTTTAAGAGGTGCTGTCTTTCATTTAAATATGAATATATTTTCTGCACCCATGGTTTTCCAGGTTTCACCCCTGTTCTACGCCTCTACGGTATTGAATAGTTTTTTGAGAGTAAGTCTATCTAACTTTTAAGAGTTTTGTAAGAAACACTTTCTATAAATATTCTATTTTTCACCTTTCCAGGCTCTAGACAGCCGTCATGTGTGTGTCACCTATGAGGTTATAGTGGGCATTCACCTTTTGATCACGAAATATAAATCGGAATTGCCTGAAATAATTTGGGATCGTGTATGTGATATAATGTCAGCCATAGTTGATAATATAGAATACTATGGTAAGTTACAATCATATCAGTTACGTCGTTCAGTCACATTTATGGGTAAGTAACACTATTTGGAATGAAATTGTATGCTTCAGAAATGGAATCAAGTTTCTTTATATAAGAACAAGATACGTTTTATTTTCCTAAATCAAAGGAGGTCCGACCAGTATTTAATCTGTTTAGATTTGAGTCGCATTTCTTAGTGTCACTGTTCCCAAAAATCACTTTTCCTAAATTTATAATATTAATTTGTTTAGATCTGTGTCAAATTCCTTATTGCTATTGGTACAATTACCATGCTTCATAAATTCAAACGCAATTTTTTAAAAACCTGACGAACAATGCTTCATTCAACGGACAAAAATCAAGTTCTGAATGATAAACACAATTTTGAAATTATTTTTTTATCAAGATTGTTTGTGGGTTTTACTTGTTTCGGCGACGACAGAGGGCGCCAACAAATAAATCAATTCGGAGAAATTAATTTTTTAATTAAATTTTTTTTAATTTTAAATAGAGGGTTTTAATTAAAAAAATTTACGTCTTCAATACAAAGTCTAAACGCAGCCGCCAGAATGCGCGTTTCGGTTCCATCCAAGTTGTTTAATTCTATTAAACTTTATCGAAATCAGGTCATTTACTAGAGTGTTAAAACAAGCAAAACAAGCAAGCAAGCCCATGAATGAGATATGCGAGAGCTTCTCACATTCAGTGAGCATACATGCACATTATTTCTAGACCCACTCAATGGGACCTACATTTGGAGGACTATTCCGACCATCCAGTTTGAGAAATATTTACCAGATTTGTCGATTACTAGACTATTCGAAGTGGATACGTTTTGAAACAGTTTTCGAATTTCGTAGCACAAAACTTATGCAAATCTTAGAAGGTGTTTCTTTACTCCACATTAAGTTTTTTGTGTTATACGTAACTTATGATCCTTTAAAAAAATGTATTGTTGTATTTCACAGAAGGATTCTCCACCGCCACCAATGGTTTGATGCAATTGAAAAGTCATTTTCATGAGAATATCACCGTCATTGAGGCATTGCTGCAAGATGAAAAAACCAAAATCCTAGCCAACTACGATCGCATTTACGATCTCATAGAACGTGTGGCCGAGAGTCGACCCGAAGCGTCGGTTCTGCAATTGATCGATTATCGTTCTTCGAAAATTACCGCCACGCGCCCCGAATGGCTGCAACTGCTGAACTCATTTGTTCAGCGTTTTTATAAAATACCCATTACCCCCATACGTATTAAAGTTATACAAAGTCTGGTCAATATTATGGATCTGAATCGGTCGTGTTATGAAGAAGAAATACTAGAACGCGTGGTCATCCCTTTGTTTGGCCAGGTTTGCACGGAAACGGATAATCAGTTGCGATGTGCGGTAGCTACTGCCCTAATTGACTTCGCCCGACATTGTGACACGAAGCGATGCGGTGAATTATTGGATATTTTAGAGAAAATAATCAATCGCCCTTATGAGCAGTACAAATTACATGGCATTGAAATCAAAAGCGAACAGGATATCCAGGATGTAGTGACAGCAGTGAATGGTTTGATTGATGTGTTCTTGGTGAAACTATATCGTTTGCCCTCCTCACACGCCATTAAGATATTCAATATATTGGTTGGTCATTTGGAGTTGAATTACAATAACCCCAAGGTGTTTGAGCAGGCCAATATAGTGAGGTATAAGGTTGGTTGATTGGTATTATATACAAATAATATGTTTTGCTTAATTGTATAATTGCATTTTGTTTTAGATTTTCTCTTGGATGCTGAAAGCTCGTGCTAATGCCTCCTATCATATTGGTTATCCCGATCCAACCAATAATGACAAGATTAAATTCAGTTATTATTTAGGCATCGACTCAAGTTTACCAACCGTCCATGACTTTACTTCTCACCATCATCAGCCAAGGCACCAACTGATATCTCAGATTTCAACCCATGATGGCATTGTACCAAATCCCCACTTCACCACTATTTCGATAAAACGAGCGTGTGAGATTATAGTGAAATGTTTGGAAAAGGATAGAGGTAATACAAAGAGACAGCTTTATATATAAGCTGTAGTAATAAGAAAGAAATTAATTTGCATGACATTGCAGGCTTTATTTGGCATAGTTAGAATGATCCGATTTAAGTCAAATATGCTTTGTTTTGTTCAATAATTTGTAGCTATTTTGAAGGTAATTAAATCATGGCCCTCTTATACCGTCACCCCTGTTTGCAAAAACAGTCGATTTTCACAAATTTCTCTTGAGGTGAATTTTTCACCAGCAAAATCATTCGCCATCGACAGGAACAAGTGGCAGTCACTTAGCGCCCAGTCGGCACTGTAAAGTGGATACATAAGAATCTCCCAAATGAGCTCCTGGTGCTTCTAACGAGTCATTATCCATGTGTATGGCCTGGATCAGTCCCTTTCATATTGACCAAAACCTTCTGAGCGATTGCTTCCTTCAGATGGTCCAATTGTTGACAGTACTGAATAGGATTAAGAGACTGATTGTAGGGGAGCAGCTCATACTAGATGATTCCCTGCCGCCTTCACCAAACACTCAGCACGATTCGAAAAAGAGCATTTTTCTTGACGTTGTTGTAAGTGATCCGCTTTTCATCACCAGTCATCATCCACTTCAGAAATGGGTTGCTTTTGCTGCGATTCAGTAGTGATTCGCATATGGAAATTCGGACCATCCAGCCGTCTTCAAGTCGTTCGAAACACTGAACTATAACTTAGATTAACAACAAGAAACAAGAAACATTCTCGAACAATGGTAAGAGAATGGTCACGAATGGAGATTCAGAACAGTAACATAAATTTACAAGAAATAGTTGATTCTAAGGCATTCGGATTTAGGCTCCGAAACGATTTTGGCCAATAACTGTTAACCCAGTGACAACTGTTCAATTCAGACACATTTTTCTCTGTCTGGAATCAGCCGACCTCTTACAACAACAACCAAAACTGCAGGATCGAAGCAGATTAGCAACCCGGAGGTGCCATATTCAATTTCTGGCCGATGTAGGATTCCATATCGCGTATTTCAAAAACTAATAGAAAGAAAAACGGCCGGTGTCGCCTTCTGGGTAAAAATGGCAGGAGAAGCTTACCACAACAAACCAAAACATGGACGGGAACCACGATATCTACAAATAAACAAATAGAGTTGTCAAGATATTAAATGATCGTATGATGAGTGGATTGCATATCTGATTGAATTATGATAAATGAAAATATCAGTTTAAAGGGTTATCTGAACTATCTCCAAAGAACATCAACGTCTACGATGATTACAACTAGAAAGTCTTAAAAAAACAGCGAAATAATAGCTAAACTCTGAGTGAGGTCCATATAAACCTCGATGAGTTTGTACCTTGCTGATCTAATGGCAAAGGTGAAATCTATCTATGTAATCTGTGCCTGATATCGAGATATTTTTCGAAGCAATTTGAAGAGGCCTCGAAAAGAGCTTTTTGAAGGAATTAATATCAGTCTCACCTGACATCTGATGAATACTATCGCGTTATTATGATGCTCTTTTTTCGAGACGTGGTTATATATTTGTATTTTTGTGTCATTTTAACAGCCGATTTTTTATTGCAAATAAATTTCCCACTTCTCCCAATCCTCAAAATGTATAAAAATCATGAGAGTGAAATTCGATTTTATTCGACTCTAAATTATAAGTTTTTCATATTTAACGCCATTAAACTGGTTACGCCACAAGACTATACTTTTTAAATTTTAAATTTCTCTTAATTTTTTAACATTTTTCGTGATTTAAAGCCCATAATATACTGGTTAAAAACACCTACTTATATTATCGTTTTTTTATTTCTCTTCAATTTTTTAGATTTTCAAATTTTCCAATTGGTCATCAAGGAGCTGCCCAAGATAATGCAAAACAAAGCTCTAATCCAGGGCAATGACATCGAATCTCTGGCGGCCGCTCTCTTCAAAATCATATTCGAGAGCAATAAAACCTTACACGTTACTTACAAATCCAGCATTGATGAGATAAACTCTTTGGTATTGCCAGCCATAGCTTCCTTGGTGATATATCATCAATATATTCAACCTTCGAATCAGTCGAAAATCATTGAAGTTTTAAAAATGGGCATATTGTCGGGTACGGCTAATATTTGTATTAACACCATGACTACCATAATATTGGAAATGCCGGAAGCTTTAATACGAAAACTGCAGGATATTCTATTGCAAATGTCCAAAATGTCGGATACCACAACAGTAGCCATACCGGTGTTGGAATTTTTGTCCAGTAAGTTTTGATGAAAGGATAGAAAAGAATGTTCATTGCATATTCAGTTAATATATAATTCTTTACATTGCAGTTTTAAGTCGTTTACCCAATGACCTCTTCACCAATTTCACACCTAGGCAATATATGTACGTTTTTGCAATTTCCTTGCCGTACACCAAACCTCATCGTTATGATCATTATACGGTTTCATTGGCTCATCACGTTATAGCCGGTTGGTTTTTGAAATGTAAACTGGAGTTGCGAAAGAATTGTGTAACCTATATAATATCGGTGAGTAATAATTTCCTTAGCTTGGAATACTGTTGCAGATGCAGTAATGATTGTTGTTTCATTGGTTTCATTCCAGTCGATTCAATCGAATGCCAGCATGTTGTATGAAGACATAAATAAACTGTCTCGCAATATTCAGCGTCAGGATTTGAATAGTTTAAATGAAGACTCTTCGAATCGCAAGCGTAGTACGAGTTTAACTGAACGTGGCAGCCGTAATACTTCGTCCACTGTGGGTCGTGGCGATTCTGAGATGCGTCCTTTAATGAACGCCAGTCTAAAATCTTTTCATGCCGAATTGGCAGAGACTTGCATAGATTTCCTGGCGAGACACACATTTTCACCATGTTCAGCGTTGCCAAAGCGGTAAGTTGAGTAAAACAAACATTTAATTAGGAGCAGAAAAAACGAGCTCAAGAGCTACAAAGGCGACATTTTGAAAAAAATACGGAGAATTTAAAGATTTAACAATATAGGAAAAATGGCCGTACGTCTGTTCTACATATGATTGTGGGTTTAAACACCGATACAACCACCTACCATGTTATGAACGGCGGTCATTTCGATATGTCTGACAAACATTTTGAGAAGTCTATTAGATTTTTCTCAAACTGACGTTCGGAATCGTCGTTAAACTGTAAGTCCTGTTGAGTGAATCGAAAAATAGAGTACGTGTAAGCTTACTGATTGTGAAGCTCGTCTATATCTGGTTTATAAGATGCAAGGATATTTGTTTTAATAGTGAAGGAGTTTAGTTTGTGGAGTAAAAACACATTTCAAGTTTACGTGAGAAGTGTTTTTGACCATATTACTAATTCGCTTTAAACATTTATTAGTTTCGTATATTCAGAAAAAAACAACTGTAAGAATTGAAGATATGTAAACTTGTTGAATTCGATAGTTAACTAGTTCGGAAATTCAGAAGTTAACCAATTCCAGCGTCCAGTAGCGAGGGAGAAAACAAAACTGTAGAATAGTTAGAGATTTTAAACAGTTATGAATCACACACCGTACCAGAGAAGAAATGATAAAGAGAAGAGATCATCAGCAAAAGTGTCCGTATATTGAAAATATGAATTGAAGTTGAAGACTTCAAACAATTGAGCTTTGAGTTTTTGAATGTTACAGAATATCAGGAAAAAAAGTCCATGACTGAAACTAAAATAGAAGATTTTGTTTTGCATAAAATTTCACGAAATGTTATCTCTTTCTAGTCTTCCAGCAGTGGATTATCTACTTAAAGACGGCCACTCCCAAACTTGGTTAGTCGGCCACAATCTCGTGACAATAACCACTTCTGGTTGCCCATCAGCGCCAACACGTAATGGTCTGTGTGAACGCTGTTTTCAGTTGGGAAAAGCTTACGCTCTTAGCCCCAAGAGTAGCACGGATACGAATTCTGGCACCACACCTTTATCGCCTGAAATTGGTCAACAAAATCAAGCTGCACCACCCACATATGAACATCGCTATACCAAAGTCTCATTGCAGCACAGCAGTGGCAATGAGTCGGCTGGTAGCACCGATTTGACTTCATCGTCTTCGTCTACATCGCATACCACCCAAAGACAGACTTCAAATAGTTCTACCGCCTCCTTGGAGGCGTTGTCCCGTAGAGGATCCAATCCTGAGGCTGGTAGCACTGATTTGGGCGTTGGTAGTGCCGGCGGTGGTGGCAGCTGCGCATCATTATTAGGCAATTCCTTATCCACTTCTAGTGTTTGTGCTTCGCCGGTATGTGTACGATCGTGCACTGCATGGGCCGAAATCTTTGTTAGACGGCCCACTGGCAACATTTCATGGATAACACGCATACAGAATCCCATTTCCAGTGAGTGTTTTGGCTATGATGTCCCATTTAGCAGCATGGTTTCACTCTTTTTACCCACTGCTCAGGGAGGAGTATTTGGGCCCGATTTTCTACAATCGGAACAAATGGAGGATCTTAACATTCCTACCGAAATTAAAGAGCCACCGTTGGAAATCACAAAACCTGAACCTTTGATCACAAAACCGTTAGAAGAATCCCGGCCTAGACCTGTTTCCAAAGTGAGGCCATTGCAAAGGCAGGAGGAGATTTCGTCCTCGGCTGTGGCGGTAGCTGGCACTGCCGCCATAGATATTCCTAAAGTTTCTGCCGGCAAACGTGGCAAGGAGGCCTTAATCGGCAGTGTTAGTGATGGCGAGGCCGACGAAGATTACATATCCATCGAAGGAGGACAAGCACGTGCGCGCAAACCTGTAAGGCGGGTTAATTCTAGCCCTGAAATGAGTTCCAGCTGGCGTAATGCATTCCTTACGAATAAACCAGCTCCATTGTCTCAGGAATCCTCAACTGTAGATTCTACAGCGGAGTCGGATGCCATTCAGCATCAACACCAACAGCAGCTGCAACAGAAAAAGAAAAGTGTGCAGTATAGCAAAGTCAGTTGTGAAGCTATACCGGAGGAGATTGCAGGTTCAACACCGCCTCAGAACCCAGAGGCCTCGAACGATGCTACCCTTAAGGCACCGGAAGTGAATACATTACCACCCAAACAGCTGTCGGCAGATGATGTAAGCCAAAAGTCGTTAGGATCGGGACTAAATGCGGTTCAGCAGTCCGCCTCTTCCACATCTCTAAAATCAACGGTTGGTGGAGGTGAGGAGAAGGTTGTAAATAAGCCTCCGTTATCTCCCGCACCTCAACATTCACCACGCATGGAAAAAGGTCATGCGCCAGCGGTCAAATCTACCTCATTCGGTTCTCACCAGGGTCTGGCCAAATCCAGCAGTGGCGGTAACAACGTGAATATGGCCTCGTTGGCATCGGGTGGCCCTAATCAGAACAACGATTACAATAACGGAGAAATGCGTGGTAGATCTAAAACCATTTCCGTAGTGCGCGAAGTTAATAATGGCAAAACGCGGCCTTCAACCACAGCCTTTCCAAGGTTCGGTTCTGCCAAGCCACAATTGAATACGAAACTTTGCATGAATCCGAGTTTTGTATTCATGCAACTCTATCACACCGGTCACAATCAAGTCACTGATATGCCCATTAAAGTACCATCCGATCAATTGGGGGCCGTCAATCTCTTGGATTTGGCGCCGCCATTTGAGACGCATAAAATAGGTGTCCTATATGTAGGTCAAGGTCAGTGTAACAATGTAGTGGAAATTTTACGCAATTCCCATGGCAGTACTCGTTACGTGGAGTTTCTGCGCAGCATTGGTACGTTGGTGAGTTTGAAAGAAGCGGCACAAAATAATCTATTTATAACTTTGGATACGGGCGGAGCTGATGGAAAATTTACCTATGTTTGGAAAGATGATATTGTGCAGGTTGGTAATACCTCTACTGAGAAATGAGTGTAGGATTTTGCGCTTTTGATTTACGGGTTTGTTTCTTTTCTTTTTCGTTTAGGTCACCTTTCATGTAGCCACTTTAATGCCCACCAAATTGACCAGTGATCCGAATTGCAATGAGAAAAAGAAACACATTGGCAATGACTATGTAAACATTGTATACAACGAAAGTGGCGAGGAATATAACTTGCAGACAATATCGGTAAGAGATATAAATGGTAGATAATGTAATAATAATGGCTCCTTTAGCAATGTGGGGTAGAAAGTGATGATCAGGATACTCCAGAAAGAATATAACCGTTCGCCGTGGCATGCAATTTCCTGCAAACAAATGGGTCTAAATATGTAGTGCTTGTGGGCTGACTGCACCAAGAAAGTTTCGTTTTGGGTAATGGGTATTTTCTGAAGTAAATTGAAAAGTTTCAGAGGCAACAGGCCAAATTTAATTGCCTTTTAAATGCAAAAGTCTCCCTTACGAAAGGAAAAAAATGCAGGGATATATGTACGGAAGCAGTTGCGTGTTAGTTATATGAAGTTATATAGTAAAAATAAATCCATTATTTTTCCAATATATGGCTTTAGTAATCTTTTTCTCGCTTTCTGTAAGAGTGATCCGGTTACGGTGGATGTCGTTAGCAAGATAAGATTTCGTATTCAAAAAGCTACTCAAACAGTTTTGCGATTGCACGACACTTTGCACACACGTCAAATATAGATGGATATCAGCAAAGGGGAAATATGTCGTATTCTACAGTTTTTCTTCGATAGAGCCGAAAAAGCAAGCCTGGGGACTGAAATTGTAAATAGTTGGGAACATAGTAGTGATAATGTAATAGCCAATCATGTACAATTTTGAATCTGTAAATTCTATTCCGGTAACTTTGTTGTCAAAGACACACCACTCTGGAATCTCAATTGTCGAAAATATCTGTAGAATAATGGATATTGTTAAGCTCGACCCAGGGGCTAACTATTGCACGAAAAAAATATTTGGAACCGTTTGAATAAGGCTGTATACAAAAAAACTTGCCGCATGGATGCTACGCGCATTAACACACAAAACCTCATGGACCGAATTTCCATCTGCTAATCGCTGTTGAATCTCAATAATATTGATCCACCTCTAAAGCGGGTGGTGACTGATGATGAGAAGCGGGTTGCTTATGACAACGTTAAGTGAAAACGATCTTGATTAAAGCCATAATTAATGGTCAAGAAAGTTTTGCTGTGTATTTGGCGGAATTATTGGTGAATCATCTACTATGAATCTGTCATCTGTTAACAATTAAACCACCTGAAGAAAACAAACACCCAGGAGCGGCCAGCTTCGGCCAATAGGTAGAGAACGCCTGGCAGTACATATCGGTAGAGACAGGCCAGAAGTTCCGGCAGCTTATTTCAAATGACTTTGCTGTTGAAAAATTTGTTTCGAGAGAAGTTTGTGAAAATAGATCGTCCCAATTTATTTGCCAATAAAAATGAGGTTTTCTATGATAGAGGCACAACGGAATTATCTTCAAAATGGCAACAAGTTATAGTGCAAGAAAGTGGATATTTGACCTAAATCGGATCATTTTGAATAAAGTCTTCAATGTCATGCAAAAGTAATGGATTTCTTTTTACTATACCATATAACTTGATCGCGCTATATTGCCGATTACAGGGGCTCCAGCCTTTGAAATAAAAATTTTTACATTTTACTATCTAACTAACTTTTACGGAAATTAGCGTTCAAGCAGAAGCTTCCAACATTCCTTTGGGAAATGTATCGATTTTTATTTGATGAATGCACAGGTTTTTTTTTTATAGAAGTACGTATTTCTTTTTCATCAAAACACCACTTTCTTTCAGGAGCTATAGCAATTTCTTAATAGGTAATGAAAAAATGTACACTGTGATAAATGATTTTTCGAAGGTTCCCTGGGTAAGCAACAAATATTTGTGGTAAATAAGGTTTTAAGGAAATTCTATCTTCTGATAGGGATTGCTAATACATTTTGCTTATAAAACTAGCAAATACCTGACAATCTCGGAAGTATCTCATATTTTCTTGAAAAAATATTCCTTAATAATTTTATTTACCTTTAGTTAATACTTTAAACTTTTAAAGAAATATTTACAGAGTTGGCGACTAATACAGATATTATTACCAGATGTACTTTGGCTGATTTTATTAATATGTTACGTACTGCTTTCTATTTCCATTTTCAGGGTCAATTTAACTATGCCTGTGTTATTGTGGAACCTTTAGAACTCAACACCAATCGAATATATGTAAAAGCTCGACCAGAAATTGCAAAATTCGTGTGCCATCCGGGACCTAAGATAGTGTCCGATAAAAGCGCTCCTTTGTTGGCTCGACAGTTGGCTTTGCATGCAAATGTAAGTGTTATGGTTTTTGGGGCTCATTATAAAAGAGATCTTTAAAGTGCTCTTCTATTCACAAAACAGTATCCAGTGTTTTGCAGGGGGAGGTGCCTTTTTGAATAATAACTTTTTTGACCATTTAGTAAAAAATATCTTCTCGACTATACTTTTCTACCGCTAAAATGATTATATAGCTGACGATATATAGTTACAGCTATAGATTGTATAGTGTATAGAAGAATATACGTCAAATTAGCTGTAAGATCAAGTAGACATTTCGAAACTGAAAACGTTCTTAGGTATTTGGTTGGAGTAATAGTCAATTCATAAACCACCCAAAAGGAACAAAAGGAACACACAAAAGGACACTTTTTGGACTTCGTGACAAGTCCATCTTCAGTCTCTTTTTTGAGCAATGTTTAGTTTGTGGGCATTCGAAGCAGTGCTTATCGACATTTTCGACAATCGACTTTCCATCTTTGTCATCGCACTTACCGGAGCGGAATAGATGAAACCAAACTGAGCGTGACCGGCTGTTTCGTTATCAGGACCATGAACAGTATTCATATCTTCAGATGCCTGGAAAAGGATAAGATATAAGGTATACGGGATAAGGAAGAAGGGATGATGGATAAGGGGTAAGAGACAAGAGATAAGGGATAAAGCATAAGAGTTTAGGGATAAAGGATAAGAGTTAAGAGGTAAGGGATAAAGGTTAAGAGGTTAAGAGGTTCGGGATAAAGGATAAGGCATAAGAGATGAGGGATGAGGGATACGGGACAACGCATACGGGATAAGGCATAAGGGATAAGG
>JAHXMU010000525.1:4224796-4261026 GCA_019455685.1 Philornis downsi | reverse complement strand
GGTAAGGGTTGAGGGGTAAGGGATAAGTGATAGGAGACAAAGGATAAAAGATAAGGGATACGGGATAAGGGATAAAGAATGAGGACTTTTTAATAGGCAAATAGACTTTTCAAATATATTTTTCCAACTGCTTACCTGCTTCTGCGGGTAACTACTTCAGGCGAAGTAGTTTTGATCATATGTTTAACCAGGCGAACGTCGTGTTTTAAAGGCATACGGGATACGTGCTGACCTGCTTTTGCGCGGGTAAAGTAGTTTTGATCATATATTTAACCAGGCAAACGTGATTTGAAGGCATATTGTGCTTTGTGAAAACTGCATCAGGCGCATATTTCTGTTTAAAAAAACTGACTATGTATGTATGTACTCCATAAAATGCTTCGAATACACCTTCAATACAAATGGAATTTGTTGTACTGTTCTTAAAACTATCTCTGAAATCAAATAGTGTCAATCGAATGAAAAGCATTCGATCCTATACGAAAGATACAGCTGGATAATTTTAAATTACATATGTAGTTAAAAGTAAAAAATTGTACATGTTTTAGTTACGTTTGTTGTTCTCTTGTTTTCCAGTTGGCCTCAAATGTCTATCAAAGTTTACAAAAGAAGAATCCTTACGCTTCCAATTGGTTGGAAAGATTGCGCATCATCAAACGTTTAAGGGCAAAGGTAAATAAATTTTTCTATAGTTTTGGATAGATAATTTCGATTGCCATTTTGTTCTTTCTGCTTTCAGCTTATTGAAAATCAAAATCAAGGTGGCTCTACAGCCACTAATGCTGATATAGATGATCGTTCCGTGGATGCTTTAAATAAACAAAATACAAATCGTGATTTTACAAAATACACTTAAATCGATACTAGTATTAGAATAACACGAAGATTACACACACGAAGAGTATAATTCTTTATATATTACCGTATTTATTATTTTCTATTAAAAATTCGTAAATATTTTTTAGGTTTAGCTTTAGCGCGTCGGAAAAATTCAAAACGCTAAACAAGATACGTATTTAATTAAACAAAATATACGCTTTGTAGCTTTTTACAAAAATTTGTGCTTAAAGAGTTTTCTTTATCGGAAACGTACAAACAGATTGCCTTACATCCCATGAATAGGGTAAGGCAGAGCTTCCCACGTTCTATTTTTAGCCATACTCAACGGGACTTACAGCTTACCAAGGACTTGGAATGTCAGTTTGAAAAAGTTTTAGCAGACTACTCGAAGTGCTCGCCAGACGCATCGAATCCATTAACAACGGACAGACAATATCTTGGAATGCATTTTTGATGAAAATATTTCCTGCTTAAACTTTTTAACGTACCAAGGGTAGTCTCAATTAGGGTTAAGGAATAAGCAACAGCCAATCAATTGTGGGCAAATGCTATCAACCACTGAGAGAGGAGTTTTGCACAGAATTGAAAAAAGGCGAAAGCCAGCCAACTATAAATATAAATAGTGTTTGTGGTCCAATATCCCGCAATTTCGTTTTGTCGATTCCGCTTCGTCAATCTTGATGTCAAAGATGTACAACGCTTTGGAAGGCCAATTAAAAATGAACAATAAAATCATGGAAATCGTGAATTTTTAAATGCTTTTGGCCGTATGGATATTCTTTTGGAAGGATTAAGAAAACTTATGATCATTTATATGTGGCCATGTGGAACTTTTCGTACTAGGATTAGATAAGCTCGGCCTAAAAAGATCGTACTAAATGCGGAGTTATGACAAATTTTGTCAAAGATTTCACACTTGGCATTGGGCAGGTTTATACTTAGTAGACCTTTGAAGATATGTTGGGGGACGCTGCGGATGAAGAGCTGTTGAATATGTGCTAATGGGACAATTGTCCACATACTGCGGCAAAACTTATTTTTTACATCGAAGGAGACTGCTGTGCTAAGGAAGTATTTACAAAATATGGAAGTCATTGTACTCCTTGAAGGGTTTATGTTGGCTGGCAGGCAGTAGACTTCAGGCTTTTCATGTTCCTTTAACTTTTTTCCCGCATCTGCTAATGCTGTTATATTTTTTTAACAATGACTAATTGTTTAATATCTTCTCAGGATAACTTTAATGAATGAAACATGTTTCTAAGTATTTATGATGGCTTCCGTCTTATGGCAAGTCATCCTATGTATTCTTGGACTAACCTAATCCATAGAAAGAAATTACAGACAGTAAGGTTTTTTTTTTACATTTGTAAAATTTTTATTCAATTTTTCTTGATTTCCTCCTCATGACAAGATCTGCTATTGTTGCCTGAAGTAAACTGCATAAGAAATCACAGGTCGTTCATATTTGTTGAAATTTTCTCATTTTCTTCGAATCCCTGTCATGTACTGTTTCTAGGTAGTTCCTTCTTTTTGAAATTTTGAAAATCAAATGAAAATCTCTAAAAAATGTAAGGGTACGCATTTTATGAGTAATAAGTCACCCGCTCACAGAATGAGTAAATCACACACATCACCTTGGGAAATGGGAAATGTTCACTTCCCAGTCAGCATTTGGAAGATCACGGAAGATCGTAATCAGCCAACTGAGTCTTTTTCGACTCCTTTTAGTGATTATTTTGCTGCTTAATCAGTTTCGCAACTGACCAAGGAGTCGAAAATGAGTCATGTTTATGCTTTTTAAGTGTTTTATTGAACATACACTAACAAAATATACAACAATCAGAAATGAATCATGCGGATGTTTGAAATAAGCTTGTTTTGAGCGTTGTTCTGCAGTGATATTTCGAGCAGCAGGCTGATGATAAAGTGATCGTTGTGTTATAGCGGGACAACTTGCATTGTTTTTGAAGCAAGAGTCCAATAGAGAGAAAGAGATTGAATAGTTGTGCGCCTGAAAATATAACAACAATATATACAGCAATCAGAAATCGATCATGCGGGTGTTTCAAATGTGCCTGTTTTGTGTCTTGTTTTGAAATGATGGTAAAGTTCTAGTTATGATGTTGTTTTTGTTTATAACGGGCATTGTTATTGAAGCAAAAATTCAACAGTCTATAATTGTAATATTTGGTTATTATTACAAGTCGAATCGTGTAGTGAAGTGCTGCTGCAGTTAATAAAAGTGAGAATAATATATAATATATAATATATAATATATAATATAATATAATATAATATAATATAAACGTCCAAATTAACTTCAGCGAATATGTTTTTTGAATTACATTTTTAAATTTACTTTATTTTCTCGTAACATGATTTTTTTCATTTCATTAAATTTTAGTTGTTTGTTTAAAATATATTGTATTTATAATGGAGTTGTTAAAAATATTTTTAAATAAAGTTATTGGAATAATTTACATTGATTGAATATTTTATTTTTGAAGCGCGAAGGATAAAAATACATGTCAAAACTCAGTCGTAAGCGATTATAAAAACGACTAACAAATGACTCGGAAAATACTCGAAAATCTTTACAAAAACGACTAAGAAATGACTCGAAAAAGTTTCGCAAATTATTATAAAAGCGACTAACAAATGACCCAAATAAGACCCGAATATGATTCAAAACCGACTGAGAAATGACTCGAAAATAGTTACAAAAAAGGCTAACAAATGACTCAAATAAGACTCGAATATGATTCAGAAACGACTGAGAAATGACTCGAAAATAGTTACAAAAAAGACTAACAAATGACCCAAAAACGACTCATAAATGATTACATGACGACTCGAAAGCGACTCGAAACTGACCAGTATAGCGACTTATAAAAGACTCTTCAGGATGAGTCGCGGGTAGGCTACCATTTTCTCCCGACAAAACAGTCTTTTATGATCAGAAAATGAGCGCATTTATGCTCGTTTTTATCGCGGAGGGGAGTCACAAAAGACTCATATATGATCAAAAATATCACAAAATGTTAACTGGGTTACACACTATCCGTGAGAAATTAGTAACGGCATGTGGACACTACTCACGACGATGTGTAATGGTGCGCGAACACAAATAGAAGCCACACTTACCTTCCACCTGGATGAATTTTAAGAGAGCCACAAAGACGCTTGGGACGCTCTTTGCCTCGAACAGGGCCCTTGAACTGTTAATGCCACTTCTTCAATATTTTAAATATATCCGTAGCTGAAATTCAATTTCGACATCAAAATTTAATACAACTTCTTTGCTGAACAATATCATGCATTTTCAAATCGCTAAAATTACTTTCTGCGTGGATATAACACTATTGATAATTATGACGTGAAATTTGGAACAGATATCTATCACAGTACTACCAATTTAGAAGTGAAAGTATTTCTGAGTTTATTTTTTCGACATTTTAATACATACTAATGGCGTGCCATCTGTAGTATATAAATTGTACTGTTCTAAGTACTATTTGCGACACTTACGCCGCGGTTACACTTTCAACTTTTGTTGAAGCGACTTTTACATATACTACTTGTCAGAATTCGACAAAATCGACAGCTGTGACGTAGGCGACCCGCAACCGGTTGAACAACTTTATTTGTGAAGATGTCGTCGGCAAGGAAAGTAATTAAAAAAGTAACATCGGCGTTAATTTCTTTTTCACATCTTCGGTGGACATTTTGCATTCGGCCGCAATATCGTCATAAGCCTTCACTTTTAAATCATTTCGCCTGTATATTGGCGAATTCATATTCCACAACGCTTCACGGCTTCTATAAAACTCTATAAAATGCAATAAATCTGCTTGCTTATTCATTTTATAAAATTATACTTTCAGATAAACCAAACAATTTTTAAGTTTCACAAAAAACCGCGCTTTATTTTACAAACAAACCACACGATTTATCGCAATCAGCTGTTTGGTTGAACCATTCGTTGAAACAGTAGTTGAAAGGAAAAATCGTAAGCAACCGGCGTTCAACTAGAAAATGTGTGAGTGTATTAGTGAAAAAATATGAGTGTGTTGGAGGTTGCAAGCGATTTGTTGAAAGTGTAACCCCCGGGTTAGACAACAACTTACCAAAAATACGACATGATTTGATAGGTGGTATAGGAGCCTATACCCAACAAACAAACGCACATTGATTTTCAAACTAATTTAGATTGTCCAATTATAATTTATTACTGTCTTAACATGATAACCTGGAATGTGATTTTTTTGTTTGTCTATAATTTTTTTTTAGTCTTTTTCTCGATACCGTGTTAAAAATGTAAAGTGGTCTCTCCTTGATATTCTATAATTTTCTAGTCTTTTACTCGGAATTGTTCTAATGCATCATAACCTCTATTTTGAATTTTAAAAGCAGCAGCTTCATTGGCATAACTCACGGCTTTTGTAGGCGGCATTTGCAGATATTGCATGGCATAAATGAAACCTGCAACAAAGGTGTCTCCAGCACCTAAAGAATCAACTACCTTAGAAACACGAATGGCTGGTGATGAAATATGTGCCAAACTGGTTAGACAATCAGAGACCTCAGATCCCCACGGACATATTAAGCAAGGGGTAGACCATTTTGTCTTTGACTGTTCCTTTCTCTGCAGTTGTGCAATTATATCTCGTGCGCCATAAACCGCTTCACTGGCCGTAGACCATCCCATATATTCAGCCATATCTTTGGCAATAAATACCACATCAGCTCTAATGGTCAGTTTGAAAAGATCCCGATTTAGTTTCTCTAATTCAACAGAGATTTTGATTTTGTGCTCCTCTTCCTGCTCTCTATTGTATGCACAGATCATATCTATCATTAGTTGTGTCTCCTCACAATTGCGACCTTCAAAATGTATCCAAGAGTAAGCAGACAAATCGATATTTTTAAAATGTTCAAATTTTAATATGGGAAATCCTGGATTTGAGTGTATGATAGTACGTGATCCCTTTGACTCCACCAATATTATGCTGGAAAAAGGGGGATCTTTATTGGTTGTTGGACAGTTATCTATAACAATATTGCGTTGCCGGCAATCTTCGTAAAGGAAACCAAAGGCGGACGAAGAGCTCAGCATACCAAGGAATTCACAATTTGCTCCTAATTTTCGCAATACCGTACAGTTGTTGGAAGCATTGCCACCACGTTGCCAATAGCCATTTTGACAACGTTTATCCGTGTCCTCTTTGGGGTATTCGGCACAGACATGGATGATGTCGAGGACACACATGCCAATGCATAAAATCCGCTTTTCATGTGACATCTAAGGGGTGAAGACGAAACGACAAATAATTGGATTAAAACAGAGAGAGAGAGAGAGAGGGAAAAGAAAAGGCGGACTGGTTTTAGTAACCGGTTCTCCATAAATATTAAGATGTTCGGTAAGTGAATTAGTTGGATTTTAGTATAGAAACGTGTAATTATATACATTCCGAAAAAAATAGCAGAAAACGATCGTTTAAAATCTCGCGTAAAATCTTTTTTGTCGTGTTAAGTTGGCACGACTGTTCTCTGTACTGGCTCGGATTTTAAGTACGATTTGTCATTTAGTTTATTTGCAGTTTTGAAATCAATTGTGTTTTGGTATTATAGTAATACAAAATTGAAAAAAAGATTTTGTCACAAATTTTGTACTGCAAATGAAATTTCGTGTTTCGAATCGTTGAAAATGTTACAAAAGGATTTCAGTCGACCGATTTTATCAAAAACAAATGCATATGAGTGGACGTCTTCATTTGAAGATAACAACTATAAAATGAAGGAAATGGTGATTAAAAATTGTTATTTAAGTTTAAGAGGAATAAACGCTGAAATTACGGTGTCTCACGAATGAATTGCTTTCATTTTACTGCTCAATCAGTTCTAAAAGGCCTAAATTTTCTTCAAAAACTCAATGTAGAGCTCGCCGAAGGCAAGCTGTAATGTGTTAATTCCTAACCCACATTTATAAAATAAATTACATATATCTGTTGATGAGGCATACATATGTATGTTTATGGGTATGCCATACAAATCGATCAATAAGTTTCGAAACGCGCCTTCCAACTAAGGAAGGCTTCAAAGATCATCAAAAGCCAATGTTCTGTTGGCTGTTTTCTTCGATTACCGCGGTATTGTGCAATGGGAATTTGTGTCATAAGATCAGATAATGAATAATCAGAGTATTACCTGGGCGTTATGCGGTGTTTAGGGGAGCAAATGTTGCCAAAAAGTTTATTGCTTTATTTACTATATAGTATAGAGTATAGAATGATTTTTAAATATTTTTCTACAGAAAATGCTTCGTCAAATGATTCCATAAACTGCGATAAGAACCCTAATTGACCTTTACATTTATGCGATGGTTACCTCTTTTAATCATAGCCTCATTTACCTACCTTTTCCCGTATTGTCCGAAGTTTTCTGGAACATTATAGGAATGCAATACCGGCTGTGTTAGAATTTGCACTGGAATGAGTTTTAGTAATTATATAAATAAAATGAAATATTTTATTGGAGCTTGAAATACGCCCTACCTGCACTGTGACGTTTATTTTCGCAATGGCTTGTTTTGCCTCTCGACAAGATAATCTATCGATCAATGTTTTATTAGTTTGTTTTCATATTCTACACGTTTCCTTCTTACGACGACATTCTATCAACTGTGAACGTAGATCGTTTATTTATTAGATTGAAATTGCGAAAGGGAGGAAGAGAGATATCAATTTGTTCTTCATTAAGCTTTACTCACGCCAGTGAGTAATTTCTCTATGTGATTACTTTCAGTATTGAAAATGGAGTGATCATATGCTTGAATATCAGTTGTTGAAACATATGTTGTTGAAGCTTTTTAGACTTTTGAATAGCTTTCGAGCCTTTAAACAGCTGAATGAAAAGCAAGTTATTAAATTTCACAAACAGCTGATGGCCAAAATGTTTAACTGGTTTATTGAAAGTTGATTTGATATTTAAATTTCGAATTATACTTGGCCGTTTTACATTAATATAATTTTGTATTGTAACATTTTATTACAATAAACTTCGCTATTAGGAATGTTTGAAATGAATGTTTGAAATATATTATAAGAAACGGTAAATTTCATTTCAAAACTAATATCTCTCGCTGACATCCCTAACTTAGGGCTTTTATTTGACGAAACCGTCTGAATTCTTATGTAAGCCTTCTTCTTCTTAAGAAGCCTTCTTTATTTCTAATACAAATATAACGATATAAATTTATTTTGCCTTTTAATTTTATGTTGAAATAAATAAAAATAGCCAAAAACCCCCAAATCAAATAAAAAATACCGTCTGAATTCTTATGTAAAGAAGCCTTCTTTATTTCTAATATAAATATAACGATATAAATTTATTTTGCTTTTAACTTTATGTTGAAATAAATAAAAATAGCCAAAAACCCCCAAATCAAACAAAAAATACTGGTAATTTCGTTTCGAATATGTGAATCCGAATAAAGATACATATCAAAAATGGCGCATTCGCAAATTTCATAGAAAAGGACGTCTTAATTACTGTACTTAGATATTCAAAAAACTTAATTTTTCCTAATGTACAGTTTTAAAAGAACTACGTAAACCGAATTTTTTTTTTTGAATATTCTGCATGGAGCATAATTTAAAGAATTATATATAAAAAAGGGTGATTTTTTAGTCGTGTTTTTGTTTTTTAAATCGAATAAAACACTCAAATTTGCATCCTATACTAATTTTTTTATTGGAATCGATAAATTGGTTTTTGCCGTTTAATTTTTACAGATAATTTTATGTAAATGTTGTCTGCGGCTCCGTCTCAAAAAGTCCATTCGGAAGGTCCGATTTTTCATCACTTTTTCGAGCATTTCGGCCTGTATTCCGCGAATAACGCGAGTTATGTTATCCTGTTACGCTTCAATAATGTTCGGTTTGTCCACATAGACTAACGACTTGACATAACCCAAAAAGAAATAATCAAGAGGCGTTAAATCGCAAGATCTTGGGGGCCAACTCACAGGGCTCACCAAATTTATGCCTCAAAATATCCATTGTTTCACGAGCAGTGTGGCATGTTGTACCATCCTGATGAAACCACATGTCAACCGAGTTCAACGCAGCCAATTGGGGCAAAAAAAAAAAACGATATCGTTCACCGTTGATGGTAACGTTTCTTCCACGGTCGTCTTTGAAGAAAAATGGACCGATGATGCCACCACCCCATAAATCACACTAGACTGTCGTTTTTTCGGGATGCATCGGTAATTCCTGTATGGCATGTGGCTGTTCATCACTCCAGATGGGACAGTTTTGCCTGTGTACGTATCCGTTCAGCAAGAAATGAGCCTCATCGCTGAACACAATTTTTCATTGAGCTTTTGTAAGGACCATTCACCAAAAATTAGACGTTGTAGTATGTCATTCGTCACTCCATGATGAAGTGTCAGAGTATACTGTACACTTTTCACTTTGACAGATGACGTTTGGACCCCATTACCAACCAGTGCTACCAACATAAAAAACTTAAATCTTAAAAAAAATCTTAAATTGGAATCAGGAATGTGTCACATTTTTGGTCTTAAAGGCTTAGTAGTACTTTTTTTGGATAAATAAATAAAAGTTTTTAAATTTTTTTTACATAAAATTTTTAAATCATTTTTAAACATAAAAATAAAAATAAGTTTTGATACGTAATAAAAAAAAATATAAAAATTTAAAAAAAAATGTGTTTATACATATTTCAACATATACAAAATCATTTCTCATAACGGGATGTGAGCGAAAATGCGTTTAAAAACATAACCTCTTTTATAGCAAAATAAATAATTCAAAGGGTCTTATCACACCAAGCAATAACATTCGGAAATAACTTTTCTTATAAAAATGTTCGTTTTATGGTACCTTTTATGCCAAAAATGTGCTGATAGGAATATTCTATGGGGAAAACCATCATGTATTTGAATTCACTTCATATTGCAAAAATACTTTTTGCTGAGGAAGAGGTTTTCGAGGATAATTTTCAGGCGGAAAAGTATTTTCGTAGACTTTTTACATGGAAAAGTGTGTTTGAAATCTATCCTCATAGAAAAAGAAATAGAACTTAATTTGTAATTTGAACTTTAGAATATACAGGGTGGCGCAATAGAACGTGCATATTTAAAAAATAGATTAAAAAATAAATAAAAAAGGTATGGTTAAAATAAATCTAAGGCATTGCAGAGTAATAAATGGAGTTTAATTTTTAAAAATAACATCATCTACTGGTGTAATGGCTGCCATTTCACCACGGATATTCCCCTTGAGCTGAACGATGTTTCTTGGATTATTACTGTAGACTTTGTGTTTGAGGTATCCCCACAAAAAAAAGTCAAGAGGCGTCAAGTCTGGACTACGTGGGGGCCATGGGATATCACCTCTTTTCGAAATCAGTCTGCCAGGGAACATCTGCTTCACCACCGCCATGGAGTCATTTGATGTGTGACAGGTAGCTCCATCTTGTTGGAACCAAGTTTTGGAATTCACTATTCTTGAACTTTCAATTTCTGGAGCCAAAAATCCGTCCAACATCTCAACATAGCGTTCCGTGTTAACCGTGACGTTTTGGCCCCGCGCCTTTTCGAAGAAAAAAGGACCAATTATTCCTCCGCCAGAGATTGCTGCTATACTGTCACTTTAGGACTATGCAATGGTTTCTGGTGTTTGATTTTGGGATTTTCACTGTTCCCGTAACGACAATTTTAACGGTTTACGAACCCATTCATAAAGAAATGAGCCTCGTGAGAGGAAAGGATGTTGTCAAAATTGGAAAATCGATTAAGCATTTCATTAGCAAATGCGAGCCTTGCTATGAAGTCAGACTCTTTCAATTCTTGTGTTAATTGCAGCTTATATGGATGCAGTTTAAGATCCAATGTTAAAATTCGTTGCAAACTTTGTCGCGATAATTGTAAGACAGACGATCTCTTGCGAGTCGACATTTGTGGATTTCCTCGTACTGACTCCATAACTCTCTCAATATTATCTTCGGTTCTAGATGCTCTTGGGCGAATATTTGCTTGTGGTTTAAATGTTAAACCGGTCTCTTCAAAACGCTTTACCCATATTTTAATTAAATTAGCACTCGGAGCTTCACTAATTCGCCGTAGTCCATATTCAGCACAATATAGTCGCCTAGTAGCAATATATGAACGAGAGTTCTCGTAAAATGCGCGCACGCAAAATGCGCGACGCTTCCCGTCGATGTGATTCATAGCGACTAAAACTTCATGAGCCCGGCAACCCAACGATGTAGGCGCCCCTCGCTCGCGCCTTTTCTACCCCGCAAAAAAAGATGATGCAATATGCATGTTCTATTGGGCCACCCTGTATATGAGCGGATGAGATTTTTTACTTTCTATGAATTGTTATAACGTCCTTACTTTTTATCACTTTAATTATGTCTATAATATTGAATGAATTTGTAAATTGTCGCTGGATGAAACATGTTTCATGAACAAAATTTTCCATACAAACATTTTTCCGAGTAAACTTTCCTCAGAATAATGTATACGAGTAGAATGACCACAATTTATAATTTTCCTAATTTTGTTACTTGATTAATTCTTGTAAAACAGTTCTTGGTAGAATCCTCACAGAAAAAAGAGGAAATGCTATTATTACCGCTATTAAAAGCATGATTTACCTTATTTCCTTCCTTTTTCCAAATAAAACATAATTCGGATTTTCAATTATTTCTAACTTTATACTTTTTTTCTCTCTTCTCTTTATTGATATAATGTATAGGTATATATATAAATATAGTTTAATTTATGTATTACGTTATATAATGAAATTACATTTTAAAAATATTTCATTTGATCTAATAAGATTAATACAATTTCTTGTGATTTTCAAATATATGTTTATGTGTGTGTGAAATTTTCAATATTTTCAATTAATTCGTTTCTCACTAAAGCTTAAGAAGTGATCGCGTACAAAGACGGTTATTTCTCTCTATATTTATATATGTATATATAACGAACTACCTCATTTCTTGGGTCTAAATTCTTAAATGTTACAAAAAAAATTGCTTATTTATGTAAACTGTACATTATTTCAAGGGAATGATGCAGGGCTGATCCCTGCTTGTATTGAATTCAACCAATTTACAATAAAATATGTGTGAGTGTGTCAGATTATTTGGTCAGTTGATATACATATGTATGTATAGGTATATGTATGTAATATTTATTTAATTATTACATATAGATATATAAATATTTATATAGGTGAGTATGTATGTGTTGTATATGTGTATATAATATTATGCATGTATTTGATTATTTAAAATGTAATTTAGAACTTTAGTTACGCTTTGATTTAAAAAAATACAATTTCATTTCAATTATTTTTTGGTTTTCAAATATTTTTTTACAATAAAATTCAATATGATGTTCTAGTTTTCGGAAAACAATAAAAATATATAAAATACCAATGTTGAATTAATTTAAATTACTTATACGACGAAACGTGGAAGTTTCTTGTACTAAATAGTAATGCAGATTGTACTAAATAAGCATCATGAATATACAATAATAGTTTAACCTAACTATATAGATATTTAAGGGCCGGGTTTTATAGTCTCTACTAAGTCTCGCCCCTTTTTGAAGCTGATAATTTATAGTTGAGCTATGTGTTGGCATCTTGACTACTTGTACAATAACTGACTTCAAGGCAGACAAAATCACAGCAATAGTTTTTATATTTTAAAACTTACGTGCTCTACGTCTATCCCTCAAGTTATCTTTAATCAGAAATAGGTTTTGATGCATAACATATTTTCAAAACAAAAACAAAAACAAAAATTTCATGAAGATTCGAAAGATATTATTGATTCAGAGATAAGAATGCAGTAATCATCAGGCCAGCAGTAAAGATTCGCAAGCGATGACGCACAGTGAGGTTAAATGAAAAAAAAAAACAACCGAAAAGTATTGTGTCACTCCTGAATGGTTCGACCGATTTTGAGGAAATTTCACATAGATATTTTTGAAGTGTTAAATAATTTATGTTCAATAACTCAGCATCCCATATATAAACGAAGCCGCACAGTGGGCGCCCAAAATGCGGTACCTTGAGTTTGAGAATATTTTAATCATTTTTTTTTGTGCTGCCAAAAGATTTGTATAATGAATACATTTGTTGTTTAAGTCTTTTTTTTTCGTCTCTTTACAGAATTAACTAAATAATATTTGGGAAATTTATGATAGAAAGGCTCAGCACAGAACAAAGAACCAAAGTTGTTCAATTTTACTTTGAAAGTCAGCATTCGATTATTCAGATCATATCGAAATTTCTTTCATGTTCGAAATGCTCCTAGCTATCCAACAATTTACCGATTGGTTCAGCGTTTCGGGCTGGAAGACCTCGTGCAGTTCGACCATTGCTCGAGTGCAAACAAGTATTGAGGAAAACCCCGAAACTTTCACTAGGCGACGTTCTCAGCAGTTAGAGGAGTCTAGGTGGTCTTTGCAAAGAATTTTACATGTGTTACAGCTTTTCACATATAAGATGCAATTGGTTCACGAGTTAAAGCCAAATGATGCACAAGAACGCATTCAATATAGTCGCCGTTAACGTTACTTATGCCCCACCCTTTATAATTGAGAAAAAAAAAAATACATAAATACACAAAAAATACACAATTTTTAAATAATACTTAATTATGCACTAAGTGCAATATAAAAAAAGGGGTGTAATTGCAGGTAATATTTTTATATAATATTCTATACTCCTGAAAAGGACTTCTCAAATTCTCAAACAAACTGACAAATTACTTTGTATCTTCGTTGTCTATAGATAACTGGTAACTGGCCAAATTTGGCGCACTTATTTATAAATACAGTTACAAATGTACGTTTAAACCATTGGAAAAAAATTGTAGGTTTAAAGATATTTTGGGTTAAATTTGATTTTGTGTTTGAAATATCACATATTTGATATATCATATTTGAAATATTACATTTAGAAAGACAGTTTTGTTTCCTAAAAGTTCTAAATGTTGTTATTTCTCAGAATAACATGGAGATATTACACATTCCTGAATAACATTTTTCGGTGAAAGTGTGATATTACTTTTCCCCAAAACTCTAGCAAAATTATGCTATCTTTCATAAATTTTTAATTGAGAATTCTGCCATATTTAACGCTCAAAATCTATCGTAGTAGTTACTTTTACATTTTATGCGAAATTTTATTTATTTATACTTTTGGAAAACAAATTTTCCGAAATTATTCGTAATTCTGTTTCTCTCATAATAGGACTAAAACTGTAAAAGTCGACGGAAACATATTTCAAATAATAATTCTCGCATCTCCCAAGCTATAAGAGATAACCGGAATATATAAACATGTTTTTGCACAGCTAATCGATAACGTAAAAACTGCTGTAATCAAAACAGAAACTAGATTTTGGCAGCACAATAGAAATGAGCAACAATTTGTCAAATCCAAGGTAACGTTTCCAGGGCCGCCACTGCGCGGCTTTGGTTATATGTGGAGAGCCGAACCTTCGAACATTTGTTTCTCAACACTTCAAAATTCTATGCGTGAAATTTCATCAAAATCTACCAAACCGTTAAAGAGTGGTTAGGGGGTATATTTTTTTGTCGTTTGCCGCCACTGTGCGATGTTCCTATCAATGCACTAATAGTCACAAATTTCTTGCCAGTTTATACTGCATTTCTAGTATTTTCATAAATTTGGAAAGTAATTTATTATTTTAATTATTTTATGCATTGAGAGCTTCAAATATGACATTTGCAAAGCTACCATACCATCCTGTCAAAAAAGTGTACTAAATTGATCGTTTAAAAAGACCATTTAAATGAATTGTTGAAATTCTCTTCGTTACCAGATTGCCACGATTAGCTTTTATACTGATGTGGAGCATGGTATAAGAATATAAGGTAACGCAAATAAGAAACAAAAATATTTAGTTCTGAGCAGATGACGTCACTCGGCTTTGTGTGCTTTTGGTTTAGAATATGTAGGTATATGAATGTAAGATTATAGAGACAAATTATGCTGATTTACATTTTTCTGAAATAAATCTAAATTATTTAAACAATATGCTTTGTGTAAAAAACACGAAGAAGCTTTTTATTCATTTTATAATTTTGTTCATTTTTCGTCGTTTTTGGTAGGCCGTGTTTTTAATATTTTCATTTAATTTACGTATTGTAAAATACATACGGGACCTAAAGAATAATTTTTTAACAATTAATTCAAATTATTATCACTTTTTCACTTAAATTCACTGTTATTTAACGTTCTGTCTAGCCGAGTGACGTCATTCCCTTCTTTGTTTACATTTCTTAAGAATAACGGACCTGCGCAATGTGTAATCTCTTTATATCATTCTTGGATGTGGAGTGTGAGTGCGATCTGTCAGTTTGTACACTGGTCGACTTTGTTCATCTCATGTGTGTTTTGCGATTTTTACAATCGATAAAAATGTCAAACAAAGAATCTGCGTCAAATTTTGTATTTTAAATGGAATTTCGTGGAATTGCAGAATCGCTGAAAATGTTTCAGAAAGCTTACGGTCAATCGTCTTTATCAAAAACAAGTGCATGTGACTGGCACAGTGCGAAAGCGGATGAGATTAGGTGGAAAAATTGTTCCAATCTGGTCGGCCATGGACGTTTTCAACTAAAGTTAACATCAATGAAATGAAGGAAGTGCTGGCTGAAAATTACCATTTAAATCTAAGAGAGGGGAGAGAGAGAGAGAGAGAGAGAGAGAGAGAGAGGGGGGGCAAGCAAGTTGAAACATTTTATATGATGGTTTGAATATTTAAACGCGTTGCCGCTGAACTCGATTCCGAAAAACTTGATTTTTTTTCAATAGGACGAGTTTTATAGGACGAGTCAATTTCCATCTCACATTTCTAATGTACATCACGACCGGTGACGAGACATGGGTTTATGAGCTTGACTTCCAAACCAAAGTCCAAGTCGGTTAAAAGTCATGTAGTATTGACCTCCATTGATTATCGCAGTATTGTGCAAACGGAATTTCTGCCAGAAGGTCAACAAAACTATCATTGTGTATTTATTTCTGGCCAATAAACCCAATAAATATCATCGTCCACCCATCGCATGAATTTAATATGTCTCCTTCTGACTTTATTTCCCTTTCCAAAGCTCAAATAACCACTTCGAGTCATCAATTTTCAGTCGATAGGAAAAAGCAATTAGAGACAAAAAAGATCTTTTTCGGAAGATGCGTTCATTTGGTGATTAGATTAACCATTAACACAAATATATTATTTCGGAGGGGATCTACTTTGAACAAATTTGAATAAATAATAAATATTTTGTGTTTTATTGACCAATTCCCTATACTTGTTATTTAGTAAATAATGTCATTGAATGTATAAAATAAACTAAAAAGTTCTAACATATGAACCTACATATATTTATTATTGTAGAACTATAGTTTACTAAAGTATAAAATAATACTCTAAAATGTTCTTTCGCCGACACTTAATACAGACTATAAAACTCACCCTTGATTGTGAAACCCCATAACAGCGAAGAGGAAAGATAAAACGAGTTGCTTGATTTTCAATCGATAAATAATTTCGACATTTCTTTTTGAATGTTTGAAGAATTTTAAATTCGATTTTTCTTTTAAAATTATCCCTTACACATCTTTCTTTGAAAAAAAAAAAAATAATTACAGAACACTCTGCATAATAAGCATAATTCAAAGTTATAAAGTAGAGCCCTGCATAAAAATATTCCTACTCGAATACCTTCTGGTAAGTGCTATTGGGATAAGTATTCGAATATAATTGAATATAATCAACAGAAAACAAAGTCAGATACTTCACAAACGTCTCCTTTAACTTATGGAATACTGTAGTATTTTTTTCCTATAGGCGCTGAACATTACGATCGAAAGTACAGTGTTTGTGTAAGAGTATTTCCAATGAAAATATGGAACTCGGAACTTCATGTGCCTTTTTTCAATTCTCTTAACAAAGCTGTGTTCACAATGCTAGCGACACTTTCGTCAGGCGTTCACAATATGAACAACAGATTTTTTTGAAAACTTTTGGACAATCAGCTGATTCTCAAGCTAGAATAGCAGATTTGACTTTGTGACGTTTTTGCAAATAGGGCAACAGATATTTTGCACGCTATAGTATGCGGAGATTCAATTTCAACTTAACTTATTAATAGCCTGCCTATAGCGATAGTTGAATATACACTGATACATTTTTCTTTTTGTTTTTATAGTAAATGGTGCCAGCATTGAAGAACTACAAACTTCAAACTAGAGGCTTTAAATATCCACTTTTTATTCGATAATTTCAGCTTCCGCCTTTAGTGGTAGATAATGGTACAATTTTGGCCTCCTTTCCCCCATATTATTCCCTAATGGCATAGTTTTTAAAAACAATTTATTCGAATAGTTTACCTGCCTCACCTGTATGGGGAATGTACACTACTTAAAAATTTATATAAATCTACACTCACAGAAAAATAGACCGTAATCCCATTTGGAGGTTGCCACAGATAAACAATTTAATTGAGGCAATTCCGAATTTGCGTTTGATATAAACGACTGATATAATAGCAAATTAAATGGTGTACATATTAAAACAAAAATTAATGTAACAAAAAGTAGAACAAATTAAATCGAATTCAAAATTCAAAATGAATTCGTTTGTAACTAAAATATATTTACTGCAAACGATTTGATTGATTTACCGTAACCGAAATGTTTATAACAACCGTTTCGGTGGCAAATTATGCTATCGGAACCGAAGTAATGATGTTGAGGCAAAAATTTTCAGAAATTCGATTGTCGCAACCAAATAATTTATCAGACGAGATTGTCTCAACTAAATTTTAGTTATGGCAACCGATATCAGTTGAAATATTAGCAATTCACTTGCAGCATCCGAATTTTCGTTTACTGCAATCTCGTTTCAAGAAAATATTTCTGTGAGTATGGTTTTAATCACTTATTATGGAAGATATCCCATTTCCTTTCCTCACCCACTTTCCTCCTAAAAGTAAATTTTTCCAAGAATATCTCTCTATGCGGAAACTTTGCTGTAAGAAGATCCAATACCTTTAAGTTGACGATTTTAGCTTTAGCCATTTCTGTTCTTGGTCTGTTCTTTGTCTTAACCCTTAAAAGATAGGGTTCTGATTCGAATTTGTTCTCACTTCTTGGTTGGCTTTCTTTTTGAAAATTACTTTCAAACTAAGTTTTCTCTTGGAAGCTATCTTATAATATTACTGGACTCTTCGAACAATCGATTTATTAACAAATGTCCTTGAACTCAATCTTATCTATGAAATTTTTCCTTTTTTTCTTTAAGAAACGTGTTTTCGAACATAGTTTTCTTGATAAACTTCGCTTTGAATGTTTTCTCTATAGCCTTGTACCTGATCACTAAGGAAAATGTTTCGAATAAAAATTATCTCTAAGAAAACCATTATCGAACCGTTTTTTTTTCTAGAAATGCTTTCAATTTCGAACTCGTTTTCCCATGAGTAAAATTATTCGTTTTCCCCCTTGAAAATTATTTTCGAATAAAATTTTCTATCGAAAGCCATCGCCGAATATGACTAGACTCTCCGAATATTCCACTTATTGACAAATTGTCTATAATAACTGTTATCGAATCCAATCTTGTCTATGAAATTTAAATTTTTCCATAGGAAACATATTTCCGAATATGGCTTTCTTGAAAAATTTCGTCTCGATTACCAACAAAAGTGTTTTGAGTAAGATCTATTTTCTATGAAAACCATCATTGAACCATACTTTTCTCCTAGAAAAGCATTCGGGTTTGAACTTGTTCGTCACGTGTGAATATTTATTCGTTTTCCCCCTTGAAATTAGTTTTACATTATGGGTCTTTCTTTCTTCGTACTTTCGACTGTTTTCCAGTAAAATTTTCTGGAGAAAAATTGTATTTCTTTTAATCCATTTATCGCTATTATGGGGTTTACCAAGTGAAAATTTGTTTTTATTTTGTATCTTTTTCGTTTTTTTGTTTGCTTTGTTTTGGGGATGATTTACGCAAAATATTTGTGATTTGGGTGAGAATTAGTTTTCTCGTTACTACCAAGTAATTGATGTTTCTCTTACAGTGTCTCCATTTTCTTATTTCATTTATTGGAAATTACTATAATTTACATTAGATTTTTGTTGCTTTTATAACTTATTATGATTATGATCTATATAGTAAATTATGAACTACACATTAGCAACTAAGTTTAGTGAGGGAAGATCTTTGTTTTTTTTTGTTTGTATTTTTTTCTACAAGGGAACTTTAGTTTTGTGGGAAATTTAACAATTTTTTGTGGTTTTCAAAATACAAATTTTGTTTAGCTAAGTTATAGAAGGCCAATGTCGTTTTTAATTTTACTATGTTAAAAGTAAAGATTTCATGAAAGGGGTTTTTTGGAATCTAAATTTGAGTATAGCTATTACTGTAAAATTTCAAGAGCTACAAATACTGTCTATATATAGATTTTAATTGTATTTAAGTTTGGTTTTATATTTGTTGTAATGGATTTGATATTTTGTTAATGTTTGTCTCTTTAGATGTAAAGCTATTTTTGATATTTGAAAAGACTTTCTTGTAGTGTTTTTTTTTTTCAAAACATTACTCTGTATTTGCTTCTTTAGGAAACATACTCAGAGGTGTTATTTCGATTGGCTTCTCTTTTTCTTTGACAGTTTAGTTTGTGGTCTGGAATTTATTTTTCTAGTTTTCTTAATGAATCTTTTTCTGTTTTTCGTGTAAAATGTAGTCCCGTTTTAATTTCGTTAACAGTTATTGCCATTTAAAAGCGTACTTCCTAAAATGTACATAAATAATTTTGCTGTTTCTATTAGAGCTGTTTTTAATCTAACCTTAAAATTTGTGGTTAGTCTTAGTGTTTTTGTAATGAATGATATGCATTTGTTTTCTGTACAAACAAGTTTTCCTTTTGATATACAATTTTTTTATTTTTGTGGTTCCAACTTAAGTGTTTAGACCCCATATAAGTCATTCCAAGATGCATTGTAAGCACACATATTTTCGAACTTCTTCTATTTTGACCAAGTTTGGTGGACTGATTTCCGGATATATTTTACACAATCTTTTTGTTATTTGAAGATAACATGATAATTTTTGGGGTTAAGCTTGAAAAATATAGTAACGAAAAAAAATCAAAGATGTTTTATTTTAAACCTGTAAAGTTTAATATCGGGCAGATAGCACTGTCAATTAACGACAGTCTAATTAAAGGTAAGGGAGTTTTTTTAAATTATATGGAATTGCTTTAAAGCAATATTTGGGGAAGAAAGTGACTGCTATTAATTTGCAATTTTTTCTCTTGGAATGACTCTGTAGTTTTATTTAGTTTAAAGTTTGGACGATGGTACAAAAATTCTGTAAAATCTCTTATCCTGTGGACGAAATCTATATAAAAAGTCTGTATTAAATCCATTTCTTTAAAGTCTCAACGCAAAACATGAAAAAACTTTAACTTGTGGCTAAAATCTTATATTTGATTTTAACTGCGATGAAATCGCCGAAATACGATTTCAGTTTCTCTCCTCTGCAAAGCCTTTGAAGAATCATTTAGTTTAGATATTGGACGATGCTACAAAATTTGTGTAAAATCTCTAATCCAACGAATGAAATCCCTGTTAAATAACTGTAGTCCATACATTTCTTGAGGCCTCCAAGCAGAAAACACAAAACTTTAATATGTAAATTATAATCTTATACTCGTATAAGACTTAATTGCGATCTTCGTCGAAAGGACGAAGCCTGATTTTTAATAGATATAAATTGAAAGCTCTACACATTTCGTTTGTACAATAGAGAAACATTTTGTTTTTGATTGTTCTTTTTCGAGTACAAAAAAAAAACGTTGTCTTTTTTTATCTATCTGTTATATGAGAAATTTTCGAAATAGGCTTGTTAACGCGATTAATGCTATAAATCCAACGCTAAATCGATAAACGAATCGCTTGCACAAAATGTTTCTTTTCCATGAAAGTACCTCAAATATTTTACAGCAAATTCGTCTTTCAAACTTATTAAAGCACTGTTTGGCTTAAATTTGCTTTGTGGACCTTACTAGGATCCGAATTAATATTTTACCTCAGGATGAACTTTTTGTTTGAACAAACAAAGCCAAACTTCTCATGTTAAGAAGCCCAAAAACTTCAATCTTGATTCTTCAATAAGTTCGGAAGCAATTGCAAATTTTCAAATCTTCAATCTACTTGTTTTATAAATCGAGTATTGTCTCCAAATAATAATAACTGTGCAATAATAATAATAACAATAATACTAATATTGAAGCTAATTGGAGAATTTGAATTTGTTCCGCCTAGAATTCAAAAATTATTTTAAAAAATTGTGCCAAAATTTTAAAATTCTTCTGGGTAATTTTAATGCCCTAATAATAAATGCAGTTTTAGCCCTAATGACTAAATATTCACTCTACGTTTCAGCTTGTATCATATAAGACTGCCTTGGACTATTATTTGAAGCTATGGCTGCTTTGACTCTGTTCTACACAAAGTATTCAGTGAAAACGGCTCTTATTGAATGCTTTATATTTTAGACACAGCAATAGACTATTGTGTGATCTGTATCTGGTACTGCAGTCTTCTCAATAACTGAGAAGGAACCAGAAAATGTTTGGTTTAGCTGTAAACGGTAGCAAAACCGAGTTATTTATTTCGATGAACGATGGATCTGCCATGGTGAAGGATTTTTTCTACTTCGTCTGCAGAATCAAAATAGCTAATGAGTAAGGATGTAAATTGCGAGAAAAGTACTAACCGCAAACAGATGTTATATCTGAAACATAGCTGGTTGATTTAATGACAAAGCCCTGTCGCGATGAACAAAAATCAATCTGTAGTAAACACTAGTACGTCCTGCTACATAAAATCCTCGCTTATGACTCTAGCGGTTGAATCTGACTTGGGAGTCTTCGAGAGAGAGAGAGAGAGGGAAGAGAGAGAGAGAGAGAGAGAGAGAGAAAGGGACAGATAATGAAAAGTACCATCGTCGTGTGAACTGAATGTCGACATAGATGTGGCTATGTTTAAAAAAAACAAATTCTGTGACTGTGCTGCCTGGATTACGTTATGTAGAAGGACTAAAATACTTCGACACAAAAAGTCAGATATTGAAACAGAAGGGGAAAAACAAAATTGACTTATATCTCGCTTTGTATATGAGCGATCACGTTAATCTAGACGGCGTTAGAAAGATTAGATTTCGTACTCAAATAACTACTTAGAAAGATTTGTGAATGCTAGATTCAGTACTGTTACAGCTTGCGTCAAAGACGGACACGGTTTCCTTGGGTTTTCTTCAATAACATAGATGAATACAAAAAGAGGTCCTAGTTAACAGAAAAAATTTCCAAACAGAAATAAAATTATATATAATTTCCAAAAAAAAAAAAAATAAAAATTATATCCTTGAAAATTCTTACATACTAAAAAATTTATGACTTAAAACATAAATCTTTTAACATTTAAAATAAAAAAAAACATTGTTTGTTTGTCTGTTCCCTATAGACTCCTATACCATTTATTTGATTAAAATTAAAGTTCAGCACGTTATTAACCACACATCTAAAACATTTTGTAGAACAGTCACATTTTCAAATGATAGGTGGCGCAAATTATTTCCAAAAAATTTGATTTGCATGTTAGATAAATACATAACTATACATATACATTCCGCATTCAATCCAAAATGATGCAAAATTTCTCTAGAAATGTTAACTTGGGCATGCGAATAGTCTAAAGCCTTGTTGGAGAACTTTTCTTAAGACATTTGGGAGATTTTAAAATTACCATTATAAACAATAAATACGGATTGCAAGAAAAAATTTTCCAAAAGATTTAAATTTTCTCAGAAACTACCATTTAAAAAAGCAGATTCCTGGTGTACCACAGATGCCACCCAAATTTCCGTTTTTTTTCTTAGACCGAAAGAAATGCATATTTAGAATCTTCCTCAGAACACATTCCTCCTCTGTATACTCAAAACTGTTGCTTTGTGAGTATACGTTTTATTCATCCACAACAACCGAACACAGCTTAAAGTACTTCAGTACTTCGTTTTACAGAATTTTTGTTTGACTTCTCTTAATTTATATGGTATTTGTGTATTTTTTTTTAAGAAACTTTTCTTAATAAATATTTTCCCTATTTGTTGTCATTTGATTGAATGTATTATGCATGACCTGCATTGGCATGCATAACAAAAATTCATGGCTTAAAAAATCTACCAAAAATACATTTGTTAATTTTATTGATTTTTGCTTTCCTTAGTAATCTTTATTTTAATATTTTCCAATACATAAATTTATAAAGTTTTTTTTTTTAATTTCAAAACTGGTTAAGTTCACTGTACATATGAAATTAAGAAATTCCGTTAAAATTAATAATCGAAAAACATGAAGTCGTATAATTTCGATAGCTGTGTGAACTTACACTTCCAATAAACCGATAATGTTTACCAAAATTTATTAAGTTTTACAGTAAAAATGTTATTCAAATTCTCGATATATATTCATAACAATCTATTGAGGAATTGAATAATATGTTTGGTTTAGTGGTTTTAAACAAAAGCACCAGTTTTGTTTTGCTTCGTACAAAAATTATCATTTCCAAAATTGTCGTTATCAAAAACATAAAGTTCTGAAAACGATTTCGACATGCCCGGCTATAATTGCTTACATGTGTTTTTTTTAACTTATTCTGTCATTGGTAAACTTTTAACATTTACTTAAATTTAAATTATATTTACAGCGAAAGCTAAATGATTAAAAGATTAAATACAGGGAAAACTATAAAAGTTGATTATTGTTTTAATTAATCGATTCAATGATCTCCGAAATCTGAACTTTTCATATGATAATAAAATAATACGGTTGACATTTAGACTTGGCTATATTGATCTCAAATGGAATCCCTTTTCCTTTATAAAATTCATGCCAATTCTGCAAATGGAAATCCGTTTACACAAATTTTCCTCGTCGTATCGTTTTGAACTTTTGACCTTAAACGTTATGTTATATTCGACGCTGGTAGAGAATTGTGTGAAGTAAGTAATAAAGACATTTTACATTGTTCCGAACCATAAACGAAGTTCTAGCAATTATTTGTATAGTAATTTTTATATCTGGTTTATTTTACAATAAATTTGATAAAACAAAGACAGTAAAACAATAAAAGTTCACTTAAAAATCGTAACAAAGTGAATTTCTATGAGCATAATCTGGGCTCTGACTAGTTTACATCTTCTCTTGCGTTTTCATACTGATATTTGATTCGATTTTTTTTTCTTGAAGGTAGTTAAAAGCAAAAATGGCTCGACGATAATGTGGTTAAATTTTTATATACAAAATTTGCCAGTTTTCGTGAATAAGCATAAATTTGCTTAAAGCTTTTCCATATTGATATTTTTCTGTGAAGGGAAAAACAAAAATAGCTAGACAACAGAATTCCCTTTGACGATAATGTGGTTAAATTTTTATACAAAAAATTTGCCAAAATTTGCTTCTTAAAGACTAGTATTAATTTCAAACGGAACCACCTGTTCCATATCAAATGTATATAAATTATGCAAACGGAATTCCATTTTTATAAATTTTCTATCACCGTTCCGGGACCGAGAACGCACAAACGGAAAATTTGTGCTAACACAGGGTTGTTTCAAGTTGGAAACATTTTCTATTGCATTAAAACAGATTAATGTTTTTATAATTATTTGGTACAGGAATTTTGATATTTGGTGCATCACAACACAAATTTTATTGAACAGAAGCTGTAAAGCAATAAGAGCTAAACTAAAAATCTTCATAAATTGAATTTCAATGGACATCATTTGTTTTCTGTTTTGTGTACGTACATACTTTCTTTCAACACCGCTCTACATTGATGTTTAGTCATAACGATGCGGAATTTCATTTGTGATCGATATCATTGTTTGATTATAGCTAAAGTCAGGTTTGCGCAGCTAAGGAAATTATGCAGCCTTTATTTACAATACATGCTAATCACTGTTTTGTCGAGAAGTACCCTAAACAAGGTATTTTGAAGTTAGACCCAGTGTTCAACTATTCGTTCCGATAGATGAAATGAATTGACAATTTTTTGCGAAATAGCTAGTCATAAATACATGCCTCCAAGCATCCTTATAGTTAATCCTGACCTAACGATTTTCACGTTTTCCTATGATTTTTTAGCGAAATGGACAAATTACCATGCACACTAGGCTGGCCATTAATAGTCAATTTTGATATTTTATCATGGGTCTCTCTATTCTTTACTACTTAAAATGCTAAATTCCAATAAGTCTATTAGTTTGAGCCAAAATGTGGAGGAGGTATTCAATGAAAGATAATAAGGCGATTTATGTTTTGAAATGCTCAGATTTGAAGTAGGAAAGACCCACATTTTTTTGTAATTTTTATTTGTAAAATCTGTTACAGATAACAGAAATTTGCTAACTATTGATTTCTTCAACTGTTACATTAGAAGGTATCTTCGTTAAACTGCTGTCGGATCATTCAGTTTTCAATTCGATTTGCTTAATAGAAGAGAAAATGAAATAGAATGAAGCAAATTTTAAGAAATTTACTTAATAGAAGAGAAAATGGAATAGACTAAAGTGATTTTAAGAGAAAACTGTATTGATTATTCGAAAAATTTATACAAATTAATGATTGTTCAATTTTATTCAAAGCGATTTCGATTATGTTCCATTCAAACCGAGTTGTATTTACTACACTGTCAATATAATATAGATAAACAAATTCAACGAAAGCCTACTCCTTGCATTCGATTTCGAAAAACCATGTTTCATTATATTTTTCTATCCATAAACCATTTAGCAATAGGTTGACGGCACCGTAGGCATGTTCGTGTGTCTGGTCACACTTTAATAACAGTTTCATCATTTAAAAAAAAAATCGAAATTGTCTGTATTTTCTAGTTTTATCCCATGCAATGCAGAGCTATAATAAAGCGAACAGTTCTAATAGGACTGGTGTTTTATTCAGAATCTATTTGAAATTGATATTGACATTTCATCATGACATTTCATCATAACTGAAACTAATGATTTTGATGACATTGAATTCTAACACGATGACCGTATTTGCCTTACAGTCCTTGAATTATCAGTCCTGTGACTATCATGCTTCGGGCCGTAGAATTGGCAGACTAGATCATATGATATCGCTACCCAACTATTTGAAACTTTAGACCGGACTATGTTAGGCGCCGTTGCGATCAACATTTACAGGAAATATGCTTTAAAAACTCAATTTAAAAGTAGTTCTTAAAAATAATACAAATTACATGATGTATTGTTTTTTAAAAAGGTCTTCTCTTGGGAACTTGCACTGAAAACACAAAACGGGAGAATTCCAATAAATATCAAACAAAAGAGTTGGCTTTGTAACCAACTGAAACAATGCTTGACATTTTCCCTTTAGAAATTATTCCGTGTAAATGTTGACTATGATTACGCTGTAACTGATTCATAACAGAACTTCAATGTTTAACGACTTTGTCAAACATAGTGGATGGTATGTCGTTAACAACAGTTATATACATATAAAGTTGCAATTTACGCTGGTTTACCGGCATACGCAGGTGGTTCATCATAGCTCCATAAAAGACAAGTTGAAAAATCGTACGTTCTAGGCGGCCAACGTACTGGGTTGTCTCATTGTTGTTCATTTTGCCACCAAACGATGGTAATCATGAATTTTATAAATTCATAAAGTTCATTCACTTTATGTCAACTTGTCCAACATTGTCCTCTCTAATGCGTCTTTTTATGAAATTTTTGTTTGGCGCTCAATTAATATTTTTATGAATTTATTGAATCTTTTAATCATTTAGCGACTATATTTTTACAACATAAATACTGTTTGAAATATTTTGAAACTGTTTTAATCTTATAAATTGTGTTGTTGTTGTCTTTTTGAGTAGCAAATAATAGAAAGATGTTAATGAAAAATAAATCTACAAAAGCAACAAACGATAATCAATTAATATTTCCTTTTTTCTGTAATAGTTTAATGGAAATTAGTTAAACTTATGACACTATAAACACTGTTGCAGAAAATTATTAAGTATTTTTTGAACTGGTTTTGGTTTTCATTCATTGCATTTTTCTTTTTTTTTTTTTTGAAAATCTTAAAATAATTTTTTTATTTGTAATTTATAGTTATTTTTAACTATATCGGTTAGTTGAAACTATACTACTAGGTTATAATATTTATACATTATGCGATAATTTAATATGTATATGTTTTGTTTTATATATGTAAAAAATATTAAGTTTGATTTGGATTTGGTTTCTGTGGTTTAAGTGTGAAAGCATTTCCGGTTTGTCTTTACTATTTTCTTCAATTTCTTTTCGTTTCTTTTGTTGCATTTGTTGGTTGTAGTACTTTTGGTACAACAATTTATAATGTTGTTTTAACCAATACTCTGCATATTAAAATATCCATTTTCTATTTTAAAAAATTTACAAAAATTTCACTCCTTTCCCTGGTTTATTCGCCAAAAATCAAACATCCGTTTCCGTTGAATTCGACAGTTGTGTCGCTAAATTGTGTGGTGGCGGTGGATTTGCTGGTGCGAGCTGTTGCGGTAGCACCAATTGATGACCACCACCACTGGCAACTCCTAACGTTTCTGTTTGCGGTTCCGCCATAGTATTCACTGCGGGAGTGCTGCTACTGCTGCTGCCACTGTTATTGGCTTCTGCGGTATTCACTACTAAGGCTTGCCTGGCTGGTGACATATGCTGCGATTGTGGACTAGTGGGTGTGGGCGTGGCCGGTATCTGATGCCAATTAATGCTATTTTGTGATGTTATATTGCGAGACTTCAAGAGGGGTGGATATTTTATGGAATTGGAAAAGGCCATGCCACGTCGTAATGGTACCCTTAAGTTTAAAGAAGCAAAGAGAGAGAGAGAGAGAGAGAGAGAGACAATTCAATTAATGATGAATATTATTAACTGATTTCTTTGGCATTATTCGAAAGTGTTAAATGTGTGATATTGGAAGGGAGAGGCTCACATATTTCGAAATTTAGTAAAGATTATGGTATCTGAATTGTAATTTAGAAACAAACATTTTTTAAAAAATTGAAATATTAGAGAAAATTTTAAATTTGGAGAGGAAAACATTCAAAGATTTAGTAAATAACAAATGAAAGGTGATTTTGTGTCATCGGTAGTGGATATATTTTAATTTCCGCCTCCGGGTAACGTAAATTCCTTCGGCTTTTAATTAAAGCCTACAGAATTGATGAAGTATGAGTAATTCTGATCCTCGAGCCAAGACGAAAACTGTTAAAATTTTTAAGCCCAGATGGAATATTTGATGTGTTACTATATTCTTCTATATATATAAAAATCAATTGCTGTGCGTTAGTCTCGCTAAAGCTCGAGAACGGTTGAACCGATTTGGCTCATTTTGGTATTAAATTATTGGTAGAGTATTCCGGAAGGTTTAAAAGGTTTTATTTGAAGTGATAGATGGCGTTGGTGATGAGGTTTTTGGAATTAATTTTTTTACCACATTAACATTGAATCAAATAATGGTAGGTGACAAACATAACTACTAATAATTCAAAATGAATTTTGAAGGCAAAACAACGTTTGCCGGGTCAGCTAGTAACAAATATTTATCTGAAAACAAGTTTGTTAAAAAAATTCTTAGAGGAATATTAAATTGTCATAGAAAAAAATGATCGATTTTTAAAGAAAGTTTTCCAAAGCAAATTTATTTTTGCAATGTAAATTACATTATAAATTCCTATACAACATTTTTCGATATCATACATTTTCAATGAAAATTTACTCGACGTCTCAAATGTTGATAGAAAAATTTCATAGAAAAATGTGGTGGCATAATTTCCAATTTTCGTAGAAAAATTTGTCGACATAACACATTTGCATAGAAAAATTTTGCTAGACTTTCTATATATCAAATTTTGAAAGAAAATTTGATATATTTATATATATATATATATATATATATATATATATTTATTTTGAAAATTTTGTTGACATAACCAATTTTCATAGAACATTTTTTTGACATGATTAATTCTCATAGAAAATTTTGTTGACATGGCCATTTTCATAAAAAATGTTGTTGGCATAACAAAATGTTGTTTCCATTAGAAATTTTGCCAACGCAATAAATTTGCATTGGAAAGTTTGTCTACGGAAAATTACATAGGCATTTTTGTTGACGAACCATATTTTCATAAAACTATTTGTCGATATACTAAATTTTCATAAAAACGTATTTTGATAAAGGAAATCAAAGAACATTTTGTCAAACGGCTAATTTTCATACAAAAATTATTCGATGCACAAAATTTGGAAAACAAATTTTGCTGGCACATTAAATGTTTTGGAGAAATTCCCTTAAAATGTTGCCAAAAATTTTTGGGAAAAATTCTGCCGATTATTTCGTAGAAAAATTCTGTTAACTCATTAAATATTTACAGAAAGTTTATTGACATCTAAGATGTTTATAGAAAAATGTTCATAGAACATTTTTTGTAAATACAAGGCGTCTTCTTATAAAACTTTGTCAAACTTTCATATAAAAATTTGTCTGCACACTGAACTTTCGAAAAAAAAATGTTGTTGAAATTTTCAAAGAAAAGTTTTGTAAAAATATGGAAATTTTTTAGATACCCTTTCCGAAACTGGTCTCAAAAGCTGTACATTTCACAGAATATATCAATATAAACTGTAATTTCCCTTCAAATTCCGAAGAGTTTTCTTTGTGACGGACGGTTAACTTACTCAATTGTAGTTTTTTCGATAATTACTACTACTATTTTTTCTAAAAGATATTTAGTGTGCATTTTGTAGTGTTGTCATTTTCGGGCTTTCTCAAAACTTACCTCGTTGGACTTGGTGGTGGATACGATATACCCCGATGACTGGGAGATAATAGTAAAGTACCTGAATGTGTGCTACTTGTATTGGCTGCACCCGGCACCAATAGGGTATTATTACTATAAGTATGATAAAGGTTACTAATGAGGTCCGAAATCGTCATCGAAATTAACACAAGCACACACAGACACACATATATGTACACAGATACGGATATGTAGTGGTGGCACACAATGATGGTCAGATCATCAATAGCCAAAATAAGAAACAAAAGAAAAGCGTATATGAATAGGTAAAAAAGCCAATATCAAAAATTATGAGAAGAAAGAAAGAGAAAACCAGAATTTAAATAAGAAAACGAAGTAGAGAACTGAATTCAAAACAAAGTTTCAATAATTGCTAATGTAAAAGTTAAAAAATTGCCTACAAAAAGAAATAGATGTGAAAGATATGGGAGGAATTTTTACAAAACACTCCAGAAAGAAATTTTGGAATATATCGTTATATTAACACTTGAAAAAATTATTCTCTTTGAAGGCATTTAAGAAATTGTCTTCACACACAGTTTGATAGCGTTTTCATAGGACAACTTTTTAAAGATGTCTGAAAACTTGGGAAAAGTATTTTTGGACTCTTTTCACGTTTTATGGATACCTTGAAAAGATGACATCTTGAAAAGAGTCTTTATAGACACCTTGGAAAGTGTCTTCATGGACACTTTGGGCAGTGCCCCTATAAATACTTGGGAAGGTGCCTTTATAAACATATTGGAAATATATTTATAAATACTTTGGAAAGTGCCTTACATAGATATTGGATGTTCTTATAGGCGCTTTGGAAAGTATTTTTATACCCGCCTTGTAAAGAATATTTATAGACGCTTTGGAATGAGTCTTTATAGACACTTTGGAATGAGTCTTTGTAGACACTTTGAAAAGTTTCCTCATAAACACACTTTGGAAATTGTTTTCATAGATACTTTGGGAAGAGTCTTTATGAACAAATTGAATAGTGCCAGTAGACATTTTGAAGATTCCTTATATATGTTTCGGGAAGAGCTTTTATACACACATGGCAAAAAGTTGTTATAGACACTTTGGAAAATATCTTTATAAGACACTTTGGTAAATTCTTCACAGACGGTATACCTTGCAAAGTGTCTTTGTAGACACTTTGGAATGAGTCTTTACATGGAATGAGTCTTTATGGAAAATGTCTTTAAAGGCAATGTAGGAAGTGACTTTATGGACCAATTGAAATAATTTTTATAGAAATCTTGGAAAGCACCTTCATAGACGCTTTAAAAATAATCTTTACAAAACTCTATGGAAAGAGTATTTACAAAACTCTATGGAAAGAGTCTTTATAGACACTTTGGAAAGAGTCTTTATAGACACTTTGGAAAGAATCTTCATGGATATTGTAGGAAGTGGCTTTATAGACACCTTGGAAAAAGACTTTATAGGCGCTTTGGCAAGAGTTTTTGTAGACACTTTGGAGAGAGTCTCCATAGATATTGTCTATAAATGGCTTTATAGACGCTTTGGAAAGAGTCTTTGTAAGCACTTTGGAGAGGGTCTTTATAGATATTGTAGGAAGTGGCTTTATAGACACCTTGGAAATAGACTTTATAGACGCTTTGGCAAGAGTCTTTGTAAGCACTTTGGAGAGAGTCTTTATAGATATTGTAGGAAGTGGCTTTATAGACACTTTGGGAAGTGTCTTTATAGACACTTTAGAATAAGTCTTTATAGACGCTACGGAAAGTGTTTTTTAGACACTTTGGAAGGTATCTTTATAGTTGTTTTAGAAATTTTCTTTATGGACCATTATATGTCTTTATAGTCACCTTGGGAGCTGCCTTTATTGACATGAAAACTGTTTTTATTAACATTTTGAAAAGTGTATTTATGGGCATTTTACAGCTTTTTGAAAGTGCCTTTATTGACAATTGGGAAAGATCTTTATTGATACTTTGGCGAGAGTCTTCATAGGCACTGTAAAAAGTGTCTTTATAGACATTTCGGAAAGTGCTTTTATAGCTACTATGGAAAGTGTTTTTATAGACATATTGGAAATTAATTTTACAAACATTTTGGAAAGTGTCTTTATAGACGCTTGGAAAGAGACTTTATGGGCAATTTGGAAATTGCTTTGTCGACCATTTACAAAGTGCCTTTACGAACACTTTGGAAATTGCCTTTATTGCCATTTTGGAACGTGTCCTCATTGACACTATGTGTGAAAGTGTGTTTATAGACGCTATGGAAAGCGTCTTTACAAACGCTTTAAATAGGGTCTACATACACGTGATAAAGCGTCTTCTAAGTTACTTTGGAAATTATTTTTGTATATACTTTGGAAAGTGTCGTTTTAGACACCTCAAGAAAACTCCTTAATGTATGAAAAAAACTCTTTCTGTTTTGTTGAAGTGTGTTATTCTTAGTTATGGTGATCATGAATAAAACTGTACATGACTCTAATGATAAAAATTAATAGTTGAAGAAATTTTGCATTATTTTATTTACATGTTTTGTGAACTCTCTAGGAATTCTCTTGAATTTTGCCAATTAACTTACGTGTGACTGTGATGTAAATTTAAATTGGGCAAACTTTGACCCAAATGATTTACTGGCTGCACGGTCAACATATTAGACGAAGTTGTATTCACTTTCATTTTCTGTGGACTTATGGTAGTCACAGGTTTACCTTTCAAGGGAAAGCCATGGGCTCCTGAAAGAAAATAGAAAAATGTTACAATTTAGAACAGACTCAGGATAAATTTCACATCTGCAGGCCTACCCAAAAATGTACATCCTTCGTCACTGGACAACGAATTTGTTTTATCAAAATCTACAGAAATATTTCGCGAATCATTCCATTCCACCGAACCACTATGACTGTTATTCGCACTGGTCACATGCGAACAGATTGACGAAGTCATGGGTGATTTCTTCACACCTAAAGAGTCCACAGTACCTGCACTGGCCATACTGCCGCCGAAGCGCATGGTCTCCCACGTAGTGGCCATGGAACTTTGCTTGAGCCTCGTATAGATCACATTGGCTCGCTTCAAGGCCTCATACCAATTTTTGGCTTCGGTGCACTGGAGTGTGAAGGCAGTGACCGGAACTTTGAATTCGTTCAGGTAGACACAACTAAGCACATTATTGGAATGTTGAACGATCAACCTATCCGTAAGATAAGGTTGTCTTATCACTTTCAGGGTCCCCAGGCCCTTTTTCGCTATGGACTTACACACTAGCAACATGTCGGTTAGAAGGAAACAATGCACTTCGACTTTGCCGAGATTGTCTTTGTATTTGTGATCGCCCTCCATGAAGAGATGGCGGACATGTTGAGGAGCACAGCCTTTCATGGGTCCACACAAATCGAACATTTGACTATGTTGTTTGATAAGTTTCTCTAAATGTTCATTGTTGGTGTCCTGTATGAAAAGAGGGAATAAGGAAAGGAGAACGAAAAGAGAGAAGTAGGGAGAGAGATTAAAAGGTAGAGAGTGAGAGAGAGAGAGAGAGAGAGAGAGAGAGAGAGAAAGAGACATACGCAAAACGCGAGGAAATTAATATATATTTGATAGTTTCGAATGATAGTCTCGAACTTACCACTACATCATAAGATTCTATCCGAGCCATTACACCCTTTAAGCGCTCATTTTCTTGTCGCGTAGTTAAGTGGTTATTAACACTGCATACAAAATTTTCGGTTGTATGAAGCTGAAATAGAAAGAGGATAATTTAAAAACTAAAACGACAAAGATTATTGAAAATCGACAAATAATCTCGGTTGGGTCATTCTGTAACTGATGATACAATGAAATTATTAGATTTGGATTAGAATAGATTTCGATGCAGTTAGAAGTTGATAGTCTTGTTTTGTATAGTTGTAATTTTTCCATAAATTTAAGGGGGATTTTCGTTTAGGTTAACTTAAATTTTTTAAAAAAAATTTAGAACAGTATTAGAAGTGGATTGGAACTGATTTATCAAACTAAAATTTGAAACCATAAGCCATTTGAGAAATTGATACTGACCAGGTCGCTACAATTCAATGGAATTTAGACTATAAAACTAACTATAAAACTTAAGCCACCAGCGAAGTAAAATCAAATCGGAAAATAGTTTTGATTTATTTCAATTTCTGGCAGCCGAATTAAAACTAATATACAATTTAGATTCAAGATAATATTACATTTTGATTCTAATTCATAGACTTGAAATGAAGTTTTGATTATATTTCAGATTATGTCATGCATTTGAATCGTGCACAAATATGGCTGAATACATTTCCTAATTTTTCTACAGGGGTGATGCCCGAAACTCCTATCAGCATAATGATGAAAATCTCTTTGCAGATGCGTTGCAGTCATGGAGAGAAGACCTCAATAATTTGGTAGATTTAGATGGCTGCACCGGTGAACAAATCACAGCAATTATCGATGATCGCTTAGATTGTCTACTATGGAGTCAGAACGACATGAAAATAGGCATTTTGTATTTAACAAAGCTAAAGGAAAGCAATGGATACCATTATGGGAAAAGCTGCTGAGAAAACTACTGGTACATGATTTTATCTTGCACACCGATGATATTGATGTCATTGGCAGTAAACTGTGAGATGTCATTACAGTCTTCTCAATTTAAACCGAACAAAAAGTCTAAGCTTAGTTATTAATTAGAATGATTTCTACAGCTGCGCTACGAACTTCTAAAAGTGTTATATACATACTTGCAACACGCTCTGTATATCTGGGAGCTGATGGCCACATTTTACCCTGAACCTTTCCATAATCTCGCCATTCCGGCCTGTCCATAAAAGTTTCTTCTTATCGTAGACATTACGTGTTTCCCTTTATTCCTCATTCTAACGTTCCTCCATAGCATTGGTTACAACTGGCTGCAATATTGCTATGGAGACTACAGCCTTGATTTCCACGACAATCGATACTTGCTCTAACCCATGCGCGGGGTTTTTCTGATTTAACTCTTTTAATAGCTTTTCGATTTTTCACTTACCATTGTATCTATAGCCTCTATTTCCTCGATATCCGTCAAATGCTTCTTTATAGCCGCCAGTAATAAACTGTACTTTGTCAAACGTTGCATTGGACGCACCAAAATATCGGCCAAACGTAAACGATTGCACATTTTCTGCGCTTCACACCACGCCAAATAGGAAGTGAACAAAGAATTCGTACGATTCAATTCCTTACAGTAGAACTGACACGTACTCTGCTCGGCGCAATACTTTTTGTAGGGTGCAAACAGATTGGCAAAGGCTATAAAGCCTTGCTGGAAAAAGGCAATACGTAGTGGTTCACGAGTTTGTATGCTATGCGACACCATGGGATATAGATATATAGTCCAAAATTTCAAATTAGCCTCACAAATATCACGTATATTGGCAAACAAACGATGTTGATCGACTTCTTTGAGGAGACCCTCTTCTTGAACCGATTCTAGGCAGGCCAGGAAGAGCTAAGGTACGGAAATTTAAATGACAACTTAGTCATATTGAATGTTATGGTTCGGGAAGAGATCGACTTACATCCGTTACCGTTTGCAAACAATGTATATAGTCCACTTCCGTCGTTACCAATTCCCAGATGGCAGTCTGTATTCTCATCTCCGCATCATTCATCGACGTACTCTCCACTATGTCCATCCAGGTCTTGTGCATATTGTCCAAATAATTGATGGCATTGCCCAGCTCATGGTGATCAAAGTTGAAAATGGCAGGATGTTTTTGGGGTACACCTTTCTTGGAATAGTTATTCAGTAGCTCGCATAATTGACTTTGTTGGGGATTCTTGACACCGAAGAGGCCGGACCAACGTTGCTTGGGCTGTTTGCCGGTGACATTTAAATCCGATGATTCATCGGTGGAGGCGGAAGATAAAAGGCGGGGCGGTCGGACACGGGAACTCTGTTGAAAGAGTACCAAAGACATAAATAGGACTCAATTGGCACATATTTTGAAATAACCTACAAAAGATGCTGCTTTATGTAGAGTTTTCCTCGAACTATCCTTGTCGGTTATATACAAATGATGGCCAGCCAGATTTTCCACTTCCGTATTCTCATCCAGCGATGTTTGTAAAGGTGTAGATCCTTAAGGGAGTGATTTTTTTAAAACAAATGCAAGAAATGAGAAAACCTCTGCGTGAACTTACCCGCTTCCAAAAATGCTGATGTCTGATTATTGTCATTGTAACTGTCGGTTATTGTTAATTGGGTGAAACTTAGATTACGTTTTCTTAAAGCTTGACTTAAAGCGTTTCTGTAACAAGAGACATAAATCGTTCGGCATAATTAGGAACGTATAAGAGAGAGAGAGAGAGAGAGAGAGAGAGAGAGAGAGAGAGAGAGAGA
>JAHXMU010000525.1:4179518-4215303 GCA_019455685.1 Philornis downsi | reverse complement strand
ATAGAAAAGTTTGTCGAACGGAGACTACTTTTCTTATAGAAAAGTTTATCGAACGGAGACTACTTTTCTTATAGAAAAGTTTGTCGAACGGAGATTAATTTTTCTCTAGAAAAGCCTGTCAAACCGAGACTACTTTGTCTCTTTCGAGAGTTTGTCGAACGGAGACTACTTTTCCTACAGAAAAGTTTGTCGAACGGAGACTACTTTTCTTATAGAAAAGTTTGTCGAACGGAGACTACTTTTCTTATAGAAAAGTTTGTCGAACGGAGACTACTTTTCTTATAGAAAAGTTTGTCGAACGGAGACTACTTTTCTTATAGAAAAGTTTATCGAACGGAGACTACTTTTCTTATAGAAAAGTTTGTCGAACGGAGATTAATTTTTCTCTAGAAAAGCCTGTCAAACCGAGACTACTTTGTCTCTTTCGAGAGTTTGTCGAACGGAGACTACTTTTCCTACAGAAAACTTTGTCAAATGGAGATTAATCTTATTATAGAGGGACTACTTTTTCTACAGAAAAATTTGTTGAACGGAGCCTACATTTCCTATAGAAAAGTTTGTCAAACAGAGACTACTTTTCATATAGAAAGGTTTGTCAAATGGAAATTACTTTTCGTATAGAAAAGTTTGTGGAACGAAGTAACGTTTTTGGACCGGAAACTACATTTCTCATCGAAAAGGATGAATACTACCTTTCTTATAAACAGGCTTATCGGACGAATAGTACATTTTCTATAGACACAATTTTTCCTGTCAAAAAGTTTTATTACAGAAAATTTTTGCGAAAACTAGAAAGAATGCGGAATCCACACATATACCTATAAGCAGCTTTTCGGAGACAACTTTTCTAATAGCAAAGTGGTTTAGAGACAACATTTCTTACAAAAAGGTTTGCCGAAGTTTGTTGGAAAACATTTGATATAGGTTGCATCGTTTGGGATAAAATTTCTTATTAAAAGATTCGTCATTGGAAACATACCAACTATTTCTGGAAGGCATTCATTTGGAAATAAACTTGCCATAGTGTTTATTTTTATATCCAAGTGCCTGCATGCGCTGAGACACTTTTTCGCAGGACAGAGTGATCAAGACAAGGAAACTTGTCGGAAATATGAAAGATTGTTTGGCCCACTTTTGCATAAAAGCAAGTATATTAGAGATATAGTTTCATATTGGAGTTTGTATCAGAGAATTATTTTTGTTATATGAAGGTATATCGTAGACAACTTTTTTTTTATTAAAAGGACTGTCGGATAGACTTCCACATAGAAATATTTTTACCATACAATATAAAAAAAAGTTTGTTGGAGAATCCTTTTTGGGAGTTTTTTTATAGATGACTTCTTGTAGAAGTTTTCTTATGAAAGAATTTTATCATATATAGGTTTTCTTGCAGATATGTTATATATACCTATATACATATATATACATATAACATACTTATACTTATACATATACTTTTTTTAAGGAAAGTTTGTGGCAGGCAAAGTTTTTATTTCATATAGCTGAAGCAGCTTTAGAGAAACGATAATTGGGAACATCTTTTATCATCTTCGGAAACAGTCAGTTAAAAGATTTCTTATAAAATATTTTGCTAGAAAAGAATTTCATTATATGGCAGATAACTTTTCTCATCGGACAGTTTATTAGACACATTTTTTCTCATCTGAAAGTTTTTGGAGACCTCTTTTCTCATTTGACAGTTTGTCGGAGATCACCTTTCCATAGAAAATTTTGCCAGAATCAATTTTTCCTAAAGAAATGGCCGCATTTGTAGGGGATGTTTTTTTTTAATAGGGAATTAAGTTGCAGACAACTCCTTCCATAAGGAAGTTTGTGAAGACAACTTTTCTTACAGGAAAGTCTCTTCGCGAGAAACTTTCCTTACACAAAAGTTTTTAAACAGAACTTTGACTAAGAGAAAGTCTGTCGGGAACAACTCTATTTATAGGAAAGTACGTCGGATCCAACTTTTTGTAGATTAGAGCGCATCGGAGACTAATGTTCTTGTAAGAAGCAAGTAGAGAGAAAATTTTGTTGCAAACATGTTGACCAAAGAAAAAAACGGTATTTTATAGGAACTCTGGTCGGATATGAATTGTGCTATACGAAAGTTTATTAGGGACATGTTTTAACATAGAAACGTTTTTTGGACACAACTTTTTCTAAAGGAAAGTTTGTCGGAGGCAAGTGTTCCTATAGAAAAGTACAGAAAAGATTTTTAATAAAGATTTTAAATAAAATCATGAAAAAAATTTATCGGATACCACTTTTCCTATAGGACAATGAGCTGAAGATAACTGTTTGTGCCAGATATATTCTTTTGGAGACGACTTTTAAATACAACTGCCTTATAGGAAACTTTTCATACAAGGAAATGTACCAGAGACAACTCTTTCTGCCGGATAAAATTTTTCGCATTGGTAAATGACTGGCAAGTGTGTAGATGACAACTTTTCGTACAGGGAAAAATTTGTTCGGACAACTTTCGGCATAGAGAAAGGCTGTCGGAGACAACAGAAAGTGTGTTAAGGACAAATTTTCTTGAAGGAAAATTTTACGTGGAGAAATTTACGTGGAACAGCTGCTATTATTTGAGGCATTTGTCGAAGGTGACTTTTTCTCTAAGACAGTTTGCTATTGACAGTACTTCGTGCTGAAAAAATGAGCGGGAAAAAGCTGTTGTTACAAAAAGTAATCGGAGGCAAACTTTTCCTAAGAGAAAGTTTGTCGGAGATCATTTTCTTGATAGAAAACTTGAGAAGCCACAATTTTTTAAGAAAATTTCGTCGTAGACAACTTTTTTGCAGGAAGTTTGTCTGAAACAACCGTTTTATCGGAAAGTTTGTCAAAGTTCATCGGAAACAACTTTTCATATAAGAGAGTTCAGTAGAGGCGAAAAAGCTCTTTTCCAACTGGAAAGCTATTCAGTTACAATTTTTTCTTGCAAGGAATTTGTTCAGAGAAAAGATTTTCCTATTGAAAAATTAGTCCGATGAAAATATGGATATTATAGAGAAGTTTGTTGCAGTAACCGGTTCTTATAAAATAGTTAATCGTGAAGTTGCTTCTATGCGGGAACTTTTTTTCACCAGCAAGCGTTGCAGGAACTTTTTCTTTTATAAAAATGTGTGGCTAGCATCTTTTCCTGGACGGAATTCCGCTGCTTACGAAGACGAATTTTGGTGTAGGATAATTCATCTGAAGTTGGCGGATACAAAATTTTGTATGGAAAAGTTCATTGAGACAAATTTTCTTACGGAAAGCTAAGCTGCAGGCTAATATTGTGCCTAACAAAAAAAGTTTGTCGGAGATAAAAGAGATTTATTCATAGGATATTTTCTTATAGGATGTTTTCTTTCTGTAAACATTTTTGTTGAGGACAATATTTCTCATAGCAGAGCTAGTTCGGACACATTTACAATACTTTTCTTTTATTGGATTCTCTAAAATATTTGATTACTTGCGAGCTGTTTTACAATTTCTTTATACTAAGATTTTCTTTGTCTTCTTAGCCTCTTTTCAAATATATTAAATCCTGAAATTAATTTGCTAAGGTTTTCCAGATGTCCTTTGAATTGTATCCTTTTGCTGCTGGGCGGCAACGCATAAAATCACCATCATCATTGTCATCATCTACTTTTTGTAACACATTTTTAATGAGTTTGCAAGTGCCAGTCCCAAGTTATTTGCAGCGAAAGAAAAGCTCAATGTGGTGGTAATTAATACTAGGGAATAAGTGTGAAAAATATTGCATACTTGAGGGCGTAATTGAAAGTTAAAGCATAAGGTGAAAAAGACAAAATAACTTACAAACGAAAGACATCATTTACTTAATTAAAATCTTTGAGGTTTTAAAAAGATGAAAATGTAAATGATTTTGAGGAAAAAGAATAGTAAACGAACGGTGGCAAAAAAAAAAAAACGAAACGAAGAGATGGGAAACGACAGGGTTGACACAACCAAAGTGATTACCATGTACAACATTTTGAAATTACAATTCCGTGGCTACATTCAGCTAAGACACTCACCTCACTACGTGTGAGTATGGGTTTCTTGCGTTGCAAGAATGATGATTTCTTCTTGGTATAGCTCGTAGTGGGCGTGATGCAGCCGCCGCCACCACCGACATGCGGGTGAGGATGCAAACTGGACGTCGAGGACATGGAGCCGGAGCCAATGTCACCGCCTATCGAGCTGTAGGACAGTGTTGAAGCGGAGGCATTATTGTCTGAGGCGGAAGAAGGCAAAGGTAGTGGCAAAGGCTTGAGCGTATGCTGCGAACTGCTGGAAGGTGTCGCCGATGAGGTCTGGGTGGGGGCGATAATGGCATTGCTGGGCGAGCAGGCAACATCACTCTGAAATTTATTGGGATGATAATGATGATGAGAGGACAATTGTAGATTACTGCTACTGCAGGGCGCACTCCCGATATGGGACGAGCAAATTCTACTGTTACAACACGCTGCGGTCGTGGTGGTGGTACACGATGAGTCGATAGCATGAGAGGTTGGTGAATTGAGTTTGTTGGGCAGGGATTTAGTGGTAGTGGGCTGATGGGGCAGATGATGGTGGTGATGATGCTGATGCGGCTGTTGTTGGGGCGCTTGGGTGTAAATGGTGGGAGTGCGCCGTGATGTCAAACGTGTGGAGGAATACAATTTGGGATGTAACGAACGGACAGGTGATGGGGGCCGCCTGACCCCTGACTGATGGTATTGAGGCAAAGGGGGTGACAATGAAGAAGGTGACAGTGGATAAGCAGTGGTGAGCGTGGAAGTGATAGATGCCAGAGTCTAAGGTGAGATGTGATTACATAATATGTAGAGTGGAAAGCGTGATTTGTGTTTTTTTTCGGATGGGGTGGGCAGGTGTTGAAGAGTACATAGGGAGATAGTCATAGAGTATACAAAATGGAGAAAAAATAGAAAAGATATTACAATTATAGAGGAGCATTATTTGATAGACTACACTAAGTGTTGCTGTACATATATATGTTTGATACTAGCACATAATAGTTTTAGGATTGATGAATCATGGGGACGTTAGTAGTAAGATTTTATTTTTAAGTAAAACTGGTGTTATAGAGATAAATTGAAGATTTGAAGAATCCATTGTTCATTAAACTTTCAATAAATATTTATGAGTACGGCTATGAATAATGCTTACTTAAAAGAAAACCAATCAAAAGCATCGATTTAGACATGTGCTTTACTAACAAACTAATTGTGCTAAAATTCTAAGTGTTATTTGAATTAAGATATTTGAGAGAAAAAAATGTGCTAATAATACAAATTGCTAAACACAAATATTTAAAAAAAGCGTGTATATGGTGATAGAATTAATGTTTTAGCAATAACTAAAAATTAGTCCTTACGAATTTTACAAAATAATTTAAATTAAGAAAAAATTAATTTAAAAACTATCTTTGAAGGCAAAAGTGCTCAAAACTAAAGAAAAGTGCGGAAATATTCATATCGTATTTAAATTTAAAGCAGAAATTTTCACTGTAAATATTTCTTAAAAGCTGAAAGAATTAAATTTTTTCAAAAATTGCATTGTATTAAATGATGTAAAAGTGCTCAAAACTAAAGAAAAGTGTGGAAATATTCATACCGTATTTAAATTTAAAGCAGAAATTTTCACTGTAAATATTTCTTAAAAGCTGAAAGAATTAAATTTTTTCAAAAATTGCATTGTATTAAATGATGTTTTCTTGTGCGAAAAGGTGTTCCCGAGAAGCCATCTTCATATACTTCTTCTACGTTACAAAAATTTCTATAAGAAAAGTTGTTGCCTACAAATTTGGTTATGGGGACATTCGCCTGATGAGCTACTACTATAAGAAAAATTTATACAACCAAAATTTCACTAAAAAAATTTGCCTGTAATGAATTTTTCTGTATGATGCATTGCTTGGTATATTAACAGTTTCTCCTATAGGAAAAATTAACAAGTATTCCCATAAGAAAAGTTGTTTTTGATATATATTTGAACGTGAAAACCTACAATTGATATCTGCAAAGAGCTTTCCTATTAATATTTGAGTGTGTGAAACTGAGACAATTTAACTTTCTTATCAGAAATTCCTAAAAGATAAAAGTTTCCTAGAGGAAAAGTTATCTACGCCCAATTACCTATTAGAAAATGTGATTCCGATTAATTTTCTGTATGTCTTTTACAAGATTCTTTTAAAAGAAAAGTTGTCTTCTACAAAGTGATGTAAAGTTTTGGGCGACATTTTTTTTCTAGAAAAATGTTATTCGACAGGACTTTCCAAAAAAAAGTATTCTCTGATAAAATGTTTGACAATAATAGTTCTCTCAGATAACTTCTTTTTTCTGGGAAAATGTCTCTCAGACAATTTTTTTTTTACAAAAGAAGTCCTTAATTACAAACTTTTCTATTAGAGAAATTCTCATCAGCAAACTTTTCCATGGGAAAATTCTTTTCAGCAGAAAAAGCTATAATCGACAGAATGTTCCATACCAAAGATTTGTCTTTTTTCTGCATGAGGGTATCTCGGACAAAACTTTTCTACAGGAGTATTTGCCTATCGTGAGCCTTTCTATAAGAAAATGTATGTCCGATGTTTGACAAACTTTGTGGTAAAAAACGTTTTATTCAATATATTTTTCTAAAGAAAAAATTATCATCAGTAATTTTTTTTATAAAGATTGTTGTTCCTAATAGTTTTTCTGCAGGAAACTTGCCTTTGGTAAAGTTTTCAACATAAAAAGTTGCCTTCAACAAAGTTTTCTGCAGAAAAGTTATCTCCGAAGAAGTTTTATGTGGGAGAAGTGATCTCACATTAAAGCTGCTTCCGATAATTTTTTTGCGAGAAAATTTGCCCATGAAAAGCTTTACCGTAGGAGAAGATGTCTCCAGAATGTCTGCCATTGGTTATTCAGTACATGAAGATGTTTCCTACAAATTTCCAGGAACAGTCGTCTTCGACAAACTTTTCTGTAGGAAAAACAATTTTTAACAAATTGTTCTATAACGGTTTCCATAAAACAAGTTCTCTCCAATAGAATTTCTGCAAAAAATATTATATTCGAAAAAAATTTCTACAAGAAAAGCCTTTTCCGGCTATATTTTATTGTAAAAAATCTTGTTCATGATAAACTATTCTATAGATTAAGCTGTCTCCATTTAGCTTTCTGTAGGGAAATTTCTATCCGATAAATTTCCCTGCAGAAAAAAATCTCTCTGATAAAAAAAAAAATTGAAGATTGATGGCTATTTCAGGCAAACTTCTCTTCAAACAGATTTATCTCCGTCAAACTTTTCTACAGAAAACAAACTTTCACTGAGTTTTCTACAGAAAATAGAATAATTTTTCTGTAGAAAGTTTTGTGTTAGGCTATTTTTCCTTTGAGAAAATTTGCCTATGAAACGCTTTTTTATAGGAATATGGTCCCTTTATATCAAAAGGTGTTGTTAATTCCGCCATATTTTACCAAAGAACAAGTTGTCCCTGCAAATTTTCTATAACCAAATTTCTTTTTGATAAGGTTTTCTATAAGAAAAATATTGTGCGAAACATTTTTCGACAGAGAAAGTTCTCTCTGACGAACATTTGTGTATGAAAAATTGTCGATCAGAGTTTCTATAGGAAAAGTTTTGTTTAACCAACTTTATATAGGAAAAGTTTTTCGTTTCGAGGTTAAAGTTTGTTTCGAATATTTCTAAAAAAAAAAATTACAAAGTGGTTTAGGTGAGAAACGAATTAGAGCATGAAATTATAGTTCATTTAGAATATTTCTAAATAAAATTATCAAATCAAAGTTCAAATGAAACTGAACTTTCGTACTGATCCCTACCAAAGAATTAATTGTTTTCCATTCAAACCTACTTTATAATAAACTTGTATAGCATAAAATAGAAGACATTACTATTTAAAGGTTAGTTTAGGGTCAGTTTTTACTAAACAAACTGTAGTGTGTGTCGCCACATTTAAACAAATCGTTAAATATAAATTTACAGTCGATCTTATCTAACTAAATGACATCAAGTATCGTTTACAAGCAGCAAGAAAAAAATAACAACAATAACTATTAATTAATGAGGAAACATTTATCAATGATAAAAAAACAACTACAGAACCCCCGCATCAGTCATAAGCTAGAAAAGATACTTGCAAACCAGCTCACGCCGAAATGAAAAAAGCGACACTTGGCTAAAAGGTCATCATTTGTTAAACCAAATGTCAGTGTTAACAATGACACCAACTTCCATTTATTTTACAATAATGGCGATGATTTCATCATTATTAGCGACAGAAATTGCCAAAAAAAAAAAGGTTATTGCAAAGCAAAAGAGAGGGAGCAAAAAATAAAAACAAATATTATAAAACTACAAAATGAGGGGGAAATGAATAGAAAGGATGGCAAAGGATGTGTAAGTGGTAGTTGATATTAAATTCTAGTAATACAATACAAAAGTTTGTGGTTTGGGGTATGAACGTTTCTTTTTTGTCATGGCCATAAATCAAATGACACATAGTCAGGAGGACTAGGAGAGAGAAATTGAGGCTAACGCACCATTAACACAATCCATACCGCCGCCACTCACACTCCCTTACTCGTACGTCACACGAGCAGGATGAACAATTAAAAGTACAAGAAAAACTATGGCAAATCATTCTCATTGTACAGGAAACCCAGTAACGAAGGAAATTAAATTGAACTGAAGAAAAATTTATATTACTCAGTTTTCAGATTTGAAAAAAAATACATATTTTTCAAATCACAAACACACAGTCTCCGACAGAGGAATGGATAGAGAATACTCAAAAAGGATAATGGGTGTCAGTTACAAACACAATTGCAAGTCCACTGCAATAAAGAAAGCTTCACTGACATATTGTCAGCAATACCCCTCCACTTTTACACATACACACGTACCCAAACACTGAGAGTATGGTAACTAAATTGAAGTTTGATTGGGTAGTAAACAATTAACAAACAATCTCATGGTTCAGATGTCATCTGTTTCTATCATTTGAAGCCAAAAAGACCATCAATAGAAATTAGATTTTTGCCACAGTGATTGCTTTTCTTCGGGGGTTTTCTCTCGATTGTTCCGTGATACAAACAAAAAGTGGGTGGTGACAGAAGCCGTTTGGTGTTTTTAAGAGCAAACATCTACTAATTGAATTTGTAGAATATAAAAGAAACTGATAAAAGTTTGAAATTACATGCAGAGCTTTATTGTTCTTAATGACAGTGACTCTAGGAAATTGTCTTGTGCAGGCAAGAAAGCAGCAGCTATTGACAGGAGGTAAAGATGTTAGAAATACGACGAAAGAACATTTTTTTTTCGTGTAACAGTTGTGAAAATGTGGTAATAATTACATAAAGGTGGTTTTCCAGCAAAAGTAAAACTTTTTTTTGAAAACTTTTGTACCCCCCAACAACTAAAATAAATAGCAAAAAAAAAAAACTGGACTTTATTGCCAATTGACAAGTTTAAGCAAATTTTGAGACTGTTTAAAAGTTTGCGGAGAGATGTTATGCTGTTTAACTCGTTATACAAACGATAAAACCGATTTGTAACTACTGTAACTACTCACAAATAGTTTCTCATCCATATAACAGTATTAACAAAACTGTTATACTGTTATACCAGTTTTCATAAAACTGTTATACGACCCAGAAATAATAAAAATTATCGTTAAATACTGATTTGTAACAAAATTTAGTCATTGTTAGAAATTTTGCAACTTTATAACAGCTTATGGTAAACTGTTATACCTTAAAATAGGAAAAAGTACGAATTTTTAAGATTTCGTCAGTATAAAAGTTTATTGAGAAATGTTATACAACCCGAAAAAAAGAAAAATGTTTGTGTATAACAGTTACATAAGCACTAAAATGGCTTAAAAATTAGGGGGAAAAATAATGTTTGCCATGTTTTTAAAAAGACGATATTCTCTACAAAGAATATATCACAGCTTTCCCAAAACCTTGTTTAGTTCGTAAACTAAAAATTGCCTTCAAATAAGGAAACTGTAATATATTTATATTTACAGTTTCGCTTAGATTTTTGTGCGACATAAATTATTTTTAGACATAACAATACGTTAATTTTTAAGGTATTTTTGCTTGGATAATGTCTGCCATCGACATGGTAAGGGAAATTTTATAGTTGTATAACAGTTTTTAGTCGACAATTACACCATCTACTTATGTAGAAAACTGCGGGAACTTATTAAATGCTCTTTATTTGGTATTACTTAAATTGTTGCAGTAACCACCGAACAAAAAACTGTTATACAGCTCAAAAATAAATAGAAATAAATAAGAAAGCAGGTTTCTACAGATTACTTTCCCATCCGTATAATGGTTTTTATAAAACTACAGTTTAAAAATAAGCAGAAATAAGAAAGTAATTAGTGTTTAAATATTTCTAACTACATAATAATTTAAATACATTCTTATGATAACTTTTCAAGTTAAATAAATGATTAAAATCAAAATAAAAAAGATATTTGTTTAATTATTTAAAAGAAGTGAATAAATATACAATTATTTCTACCATTATAACGTCTCGCCCGAAACTGTTATACAGTATATACACGTTTATGTAAAATTGTTTTACCACATTGTGATAATTAACCGAATTATCTATGTAAGTGGAGAAAGATGGGTTGCCATCAATATAACAGTGATGAGTGTTTTGAGTGTTTAGGCTTAAGAGACGCTACTATTGTTTTCTTTATATACAACGAGAAAAAAACGAATTTTGTGTGTTGATTAAATATTGATGGGAGAAATAGTATTCAAATTAAATAATAGGCAAAAAACTGTTATTGAGACTAATCAAAAGAATTAGTTATATTAGAAACTAGAGTACAAATTACGAAATTTTTATTCGATAATCAAAGAGCGCAACTGCAAGCAAAACCTAATATTATAAAAAAGTCAAAAAGCGTTGTTTTTGCTATGCTGCATAAAAATTTGACCATCAGAGAAATATTTTACAAATGGGTACCGTGATTGCTAACAGCAGAATCAAGCAACGTGCGACGTGTTATTGATTCGGAGCGCCATCTAACTTAAATGGAATGAAAAGGGGTTTCTCACACGGTTTGCCAATGGACGAAACATGTGCTAGCGTTAGCTAGCATGCGTTAGCTAATTGGAAGGATAAAACTCGTGTAAAGCGAGTAAAGTTGTAGCCTCTGTAATTTGCGATGCTCAAGATATTCTATTGATTGATTATATTAAAAAAGTGTAATTGTGAATATGAAATGTTATACAACATTTTCACATAATACATAATATCGTTAATATTAGTGCATGTTACTGCTGTCTTCTCAGACATTGAAAAGTAGTAAAGAGTAGTGGGTTTGTAAACGAAGACCAAACCAAGCTAAATGGGTTGTGTCATGGCAGATTAATTTGCTTTGGGAGTTTTTGAGAGAAAAATTGTCAGTAACTTATGCGGGTCCAACATCGTTTATGGAAAGTATCAGCTGATAATGACTTGACTTTTCAAAAACTTATGAAGGCGGTAAAGCTTTCCAAATTATTGGCCGGTTCATCATCTGTTTGTAAGCAAGCAAAACATTGGGATCAAATGATGAAGTCATTATAAAAACTAATTCATATTTCAAGGTTTTTTGGCAAATTCCTGCGCAAAAAAAACCTCGATGTGATAGAGAAATATTAAACCGAATATACAAGCCTTAAAGGGTACTGCGTTGAAGTATTAAAGCAAAATTATTTTATCTTTAGTCCTGTGTTTTTTGTATTTTGTTTTGTGTTTTTAAAAATTTCTCGCACACGATATAAATATTTATTGCTTGAATCGTCGAAACTTGTGGTGTTTTCCCTCGCATAAAATGTATTGCGTATCGAAAAATCTGAAGTGATAAAATCAATTTTTTCGTTTCTTACATTAAATTAATTTCCATTTTTTGTTCGCGTTTATTTGAAATATGAAAATGCCAATAAAAAGTAGAAAATTTTAATAAATTATCTAATATGTAAAAAGCATTTGATGTTAAACTTCCTTTAATTAAATGAAATTTTAAGTGCTTTGTTCATAAACATTTACTGTAGGTTAAATAATCAAATTTTTTATATGTAGTAAAAGTGTTCTTTAAAGCATTAATAAATTAGTATGAATAAAGCCTTAAATCGTTTAAAAATATGTTGACTTGAAGAATTAGCTTTGACGCCGACTCTGAAAAAATCTGCTGATATCTGACTGCTGCGTTAGTTTCTTTTTAGATAACTTCATTGATATCAGAAAACTGCTATGATTTGTTAATTTTTGAAACGACAAAGATATCGACTTGAGTTACGACGACTCCGACACTCAGCAAATTTTCTAGACGACGGCACCTAAACTCAAACTCTTGTGCCATCTCCGCAGCCTTACCTACATTTTGCATACTTTTGTTAGTATTAGAAAACTATTATATTTTATTGTTGTATTTAACTTTTGGATAGAGTTATTGATATTAGAAAAGTAATCAGCAGATCTATAAAAATAGTGCAAATGAACGATTATGATGGAGAAAATTGTATGGAGTAAAAGAAAAATAACAGGTTTCCAATAATTGTTAACATATACTTGTACCTATACATTAACACTGGTCTTAGTGCTTTGGTATAACAGTTGATTCATAACTTTTATACGCCACCTACAGTGCAAAAGTGGCGGAAGTAATAAAATGTATAAATCAATTGACAGAGAAAGTTTCTGTTAACAAATAATCCAATAATCCAATTGGCTACAACAATTGGTATAACAATTATAACAATTAGCCGAAAATTATACAATTTTACGTATACTTTTATGTGACTGTTTCTCAAATTGAATGAGTGGCAATTTATCCTTGTATCCTTCTGGATAGTATTGCAGTTTTCACAAAACGTTTATGAGGCAATAAATTTATAGAAAAAAAGTCAAACAACTAATACAACTATTATTTAAATTGCAATAGTTTATAATTGAGTAAATGTAAACTCCTGCATGCTAATTGAATTTCTGCAGGATATTTTGCTTTTATGACAGGTCTCCCTTTAACTCTGTTGTTATACCCATTGCCATTCTCTAATCGTCAAAGTTTTCCAATTCCAAACTACTACCGAAAGAAAACAAGCAATTCAACTTTTAACCAAACTGTTAGAAATTCGGTGGAGTTTTTCTTTACATGTTTGTTTTGTCTTCGAAACTGTGTGAGCCCTTAACTTTCCAAAGATCTTATCCACACACACGCACTCATATCCTGGCATTAGAAACATTCTTTAAATAACAATGCAATCATTGTCATTTACTCATTGTGGATAGAAAACCCCGGAGAGAAGGAGAGCAAATGTAAAAGAACAATATTCCACAGTGTGGTTGAAAGTCCTAGCTCCTTACCATTGCGATGATAATGGTAACCTGACGGAAGAAAGTATTTGGAAGGGGGAATCGGGAAAAAGTGTTAATGGCAAAGAAAATTCAAGCTGAAAGAATCATATAAATCAAAGAAGTCACGTTCGCATAACGCAAATACCAGTGGTATAAACATAGAAAAATTCTATAAAAATAAATAACAATAACAAGAGCAGTATTATAGTCGTATTATTAAAGTTTATAACCATCATATACACATTAAGATTGTCGTAAGGAAATACCAAAAAAGCAAAATAAAAATAACCGAAAATATGATAGAATGACAAAGCAAGTAACTTTACATACAACACGAACTAAGAACATAATCTAAGGAAATCTAAGCGATACCCTTAAAGGACACCGCACATTTAATGTTATGCCATTGTTTTTCTTAAATGGAAAAATTTATATAAATTGTCTACAGGACTCTAGTGCGGAATATTGAAATTGCTTTAAATTATAAGACTTGTTCAAAAACTTACGGTATTGGAATTTTTAGCATGTTGGCAAACCATCTCCGATTCCAGGCCATCTAAATGCGTAAGACTTTTCGACTTTAACTGGAAAAGAGTAAAGAAAATAGAAAATTAAGTAAAATTATATGCATATTAAAAATGTTAAAACAATTAGGCAACTTTTGGTTAGAGTATAACAGTTTGAAAAAACTGTTATACTGTCGTGGGACATATATTAAGAGACAATTTAATACAGCTCATTAAAAATTAACGTTTCCACAACTTTAGGGAAAATAAGACATCAAACAAAACTGTTATACAACAACAAAAATCACTAAATTACTAAAAATATTGGAAGAATCGGTAAGTTGCTTTGAAAAAGTGAACAAAATTAAACAAAAAATAGTTTTGTACAATATTAAAAAACAACAAAATTAAACAGAAACCTATTTTTACAGGATATTTGTCAACCAATATCAACAAGGGCAGTTTTTCACAAATCTAATGAAGACCATAACTTATCACGCTGTAATACACTAAAACTTACTAAAACTTTTTTATGAATTGCCAAAAGTGTCATGATTTGCGTGATATTTTCAGACAAAACAAAACACAGAATTCTATCTCAAATTATAACAAATTATACTGTTATACCATATAAAAATAAGAATACCGGAAAAATAAATCACATTTTTTGGGGAATATGTTTACTAAAAACTAGAATTCCCAAGTTAGGTATTTAACAACTGCAATGGTTTTAAAGAACTGTTATACAAAAAAATATGTAAAAATAAAAATTGTGCAGACTTTAGAATTTTATCTAGAAATTGAAATTATTCAGATTATTTATTTATTTCATTCAACAATTTTTTCTGGTATAACAGTTTGAAAAACGCAGTCAATGTAAATAATATCTGAAACAAAACAGTTAGATAACAAAAAAAAGGTTCATAAATTACTAAAAATGAATCTTGTTCCATTCGGTGACTTTAATCTAAAAACTATTAAGCAAACAATAACATAATAATTGTAATAATGGACACATTTGGATTACAGCGAAAAATTAGAATACAATATTTCTCAAATAAACTGTTATACTACATGTAAATTTTACAAATAAAAATAAAGATCACAACACTTTCTCTTGAAGCCTTTACATGTCACAGATCCACAGTTCTTCAAGTTTTGAGCAGTGAAAAACCAAGAGTATTTCAAACAAACTGTTATATAGGAAAAAGAAAGAGAAAAATCAAAACCAAACCTTTCAATGTTGTGGGAAAGTTTTGAAATCAAAGTGTAAATCCAAAACAGTATAATTATTTTGAACAATTTTCTCGAATATGGCTATTAACTGTTATACTACATATGAATGGTGATAAAATCAAGCATATTAAAAACTTGAATATGGCTTCAGAAAAATTATTACACATCAATAAAAATTGTAGAATAGTACAAAACAAGAAGTTTTTAAGACTTTTAGATGAATGTTGCCGGTCAAATTATTTTGGAGTTTTTTTTTATCTCTGGAATAAATGTTTGTACGAATAGTTGTTATGCAGAAAATGTTGTAAATTTCAAAACACTAAACAATTCACACGTATAGTGCAATTGAACTAGTGTTATGCATTAAATAAAACTGTTATACATGCTGAAAAGTATGCTTTAAAAAATGGGAAGGAATTAAAACTCGAGTAAGGTTTTCACTTTTTGGTTAAAAATAGGCCAATAAAACTAAGACATTTTTTTTAACAATCTTTATTAGTTAACATAAACACTGGTTGGTTTAAGCAGAAACAGTTTGAGCGGAAATGTCAGAAATGCTTGGTCTTTCTAGCATTTACGAGTACATCTTGGAATTTATCGTTTATGTAAAAAGTTTAATGGTTTAAATACAATTGTTATGCTGCTTCAAACTCGCGAATCGCAAATTGACGAGTATAGAAGTTAACATTCAAATGACAAAACTCATAAGAAGGTACACAAACGTTTATAAATATTAATAATATTGAGGAAATTATTTATGGCTTATAAAGTATGCAGACTTCAGAGTTTAAGTTCTTGACTGTTTAGTGGCTAAAATAAATATGAATGCTCTGAATTTAAAATCTAACAAAATCCAATATATTTTAGATAACATAAATCATCAATTAACCGTTTCGATGTGTTTTCCACTAGTATAACAGTTTCAGCAAAACTGTTATACAACGTACAGTCTAGCCAGACATGAGTTCATGAACTAGTTGCAAGTGAAATGAATGCATTTTATGGTTTTGGCAAGTATAACAGTTGCCACTTAAAGGAAAGAGTTCAAAAGAAAATGAAGTTCCATTAAGAAACTCTTTGAATTTCAGGCACAAAAACGGACAGATGTTTAAAATTTAAATAACAAATTTCTATAAAATCCATTTGGAGATTTAGGAGAATGCGTTAAACGTACAATGGGTTTATAGTCATATGCTTTTAATCGTAATGTATATTATAATATACTCGTGTAATAATAATGTATAATGTAGAATATTTATAATAATATAATAATGTATGAAGAAGCAACCAAACAAGGTGTGCAAGTGGTAGTAGGGAAGTTTCCATAATGGACCACGAAAGGCTGATTTAATTAGAATCAAATTAATGCTCTTTGCAATAATCCTTAATTCAACGATTTCTGTAAATTTTTCCTTTATCACTTTCTGTATATAAATAATTGCGAAAAATCCTTTAAAGCTACTACTGATTGAAAAGAAAAATCCAATAATATCCTTGGCTAAAAAAAACACTTCCATACAATTGCTTTCATTTGGAAATGAAATTAAATTATTTCGAAATCATTGAATTTGTTTCACCACATTAAGAAGCGAAGCGTACAATCAATATACATACACTGCCCAGTCGGTTCCCACTTAGGTTGGGTAATTTATTTTTAACATTTTGCCGAAAGCAATGTGATGGACGAGAAAAATTCCAATGACCGTGAGATGCTTTAAAGCATTATGTGCTGAAAGCCATGACAATTTGATTCGAAACAAGAAGTATTTAGTGGTATTAGTTTTTCAATCATTTAAAATAGGTTTCCATTAGAAATTTCTTTAGTGGTAGCTAACGCATATTTATTATACTATTACAGAAACATTCTTCCCATTTAATTTACAATTTTCAAAAGGTATGGAAAAGTATGGAAACAGTTATAGTGAAGAACATTCGTGCGCCATCTATTGCAACAAAATTATGCAGTTTGAATGCAATCCCCATCATGTAAATATTAAATCGCCAAAGCTACACAGTAATTGGGTGAACGACGTAGAAGCCTATATGTAATATACATACATACTGATTAGATGTCCTGTGTTGATGTAGTATTCGGTGGAACAACGTAGGAGCCTTTATAATATATGCAGGCATGTTGATTAGAGAACCTGTGTTCCAGGTACAAGGAAATGCCAACATATTACTGGGCTCTTATAAGGCACAAAGATTCATTAAATGTAACCGGCATAACCTTTCAATAGAAACACATTGCTGACGAAGAATTTATTGACCGAAACTTCAATATGTTACTGCAGTCCTCTCAAGTATTGAATTGAAATCGACAAAAGTAGTAGCTACGCCAGAATGAAAATAACTAATATCGATCAAACAGTTAAAAGCATCAAAAAGCTTTCGTTGCGTTCTAAGCAAACAAAGCAAAGCCCTCTTTCGACGAACCATAATTTTGGAGTTTTGGAAAAAAATGTAAATCATGTGGTATGAGCATAACATTAATTGGCTAAGCGGAAGCAGTGATTTCGATGACTGGTTCATGCCGCATAAACGACCAGAACTTCATTGAAAGAACTAAAATTTGGAATTCCTTTCTAAAAGGAATCCGCTTTTTAAAGAGGTAGAGCTATTACATTTTTGATACACTATCAAATCTTTGCATTTAGTCCCAAAGAGGGGCCATATTTCTCTCTTTACCAGTAGCCTGATTCCTTCCTGGGGGACACAAATATAAAAATATAGAAAAATTCATGAAAGTCGGTGCATTCAATTCAGAAGCCTATACAGAATAAGGATACTAACATACAAATTCGATTATATAAGTATATATTCGAAATCGTTTATAACAACGGACCGGCTACAATGACGAAATGCCAAAATAGAGATTTTGAACTTATGCTATTATTAGTATTGCTTACTACAACTAAAGATTTCAGTAAATTACTCTTTGAAATCGCTTTAGGTGACTGCGATTGTATGTGCACAGTGTTGGTTAGCACTAAATTCTCCAATTCACTTTGTTCTTATCGGTGCTTATCACTATTTCTCAAATTACTGTCTGTCTTCTGATGCGCAGAAACCAACATGGGAGTCACCATCACTACATGCCCATTGACTATTATGTAAAACATTCATGCGCCCCCTATAGTTCATAAATTGTATTTCACACAGTAAGCGGGCGGGAGAAAAATAGATATATAGATATTTATGTTAAAGTGATTTGTTTATTTTATGGTATAGATTAGTTTTTAGTTTTCTTTTGGTGACATTAAACATTTATTATTGTGTACGACATTTGAGAGCCATCTACTATACATAAATTGTACTATTTGTATCGAATAGTCAATAATATCACCAGGATGGGAGCGTTCTATTGAATGTAAACTGTTCAACACTTGAAACCATCTACAACATCATCTACAATTCCTTATGAAGTTAATATTACAAGAGCTTATTATGTAGACTTTACATACAGACCTACATGAAGCTATATATGAAGAAGAATGTAATTTACAACCACCATGAATTAGTACAGGCTGCATACTCGTACATACAACATTTACTATATTGGCAAATACTTTATTGCTTAGTTTATCTGCCGGTCTACACTTTCCTTAGGCGGCCGATTATAATGGTGATAAAAGATTAGAATTATTATGACCTTCATCCATGGAATATGCTGAGATAATTGTAAAGCATTCGTACAATTTGTAGTACTTAAAGATGTCGCACATCCACTTCTAGTAGGTGCGTATATGATGTATTCGTATATGTCCTTTGCTGGTATGTAAGTGATTGTCCTTTTAGGCTAGGACACATTGGTATGTTTATAATTTCAATGAAAATGCCCCCCAGAGATTACTATAAAGCCTTCGAGCGAAATATGAAGTAGCACAAGATATCGCAGGAAATATCAGCTAGGACCAAAGAAGTGTTGGGCACGATTTTTTCCACAATACATTACAATACAATATATATATATATCATATACAATACCTATATAGGTATATATATATGATATATATATATATATGATAAATATTTAATTTTATATTTAATATTTAATATATATATATATATATATATATATATATATGATAAATATTTTAAAGTCCTTAAAGCATTTCCTGCATTGTGGTCAACCCAGACAAAATGTGGAAAATTGCAACTCCAAAGGCTTCATACAATTTGTTGTATGAGTTGGCCTCATGTGTATCATGATAGCTAAAGAAATGCTTGAGGGGATTCCATTATCTCAACGTGGCGGTTTGTAGTTGTGTCTGTGCAACACTCAGGTCTATGTACGTGTTCGTGTGCTGGGGTAAAAACCTCAGAGTGCGTGTGTGTGTGGATAGGGTATGTGTTTGTTATGCAAATATTTGTGTAAATGCAAATGTTAAGCCTGAGGAAACCACTGGCGACATCCTCATCATCAACATTGTCGCTTATATATATGTATATATATATATATATATATATGTGTATATATATATATGTACATGTATATGTATATATATATGAATGTGTATATGTGTGTGTGTGCGTACGCATTCGCTTCTGTGGTAAGCGTATATTGTACAATCAAATTGAATTCAGCTTAAATAATTAAAAACGGATTTTTAATTGATATCCTTTGAGTTTATGTAATGAATGTAGTAGCTTACGGGATTTTACGAATAGGTGAATCTAGAGCGGAAAGTTCGAAAAATAGCTACTTGTGCACAGATTTTCATAACGTGTATGTTTAGAAGCTATTAACAAAATTTTGTCGCTGTGAGAATATTTTTGAAGGTTTTACAGTAGTTCTGTGGAAGCCATTAAACGTTACTAAATCGTTTACTTAAAATGGTAGATTAATATTAGACCCATTTTTGTAACGATTGCAGATTATTATTCCTAAACATTAACAAAATAATGAAGAAGTTTAGAAGTACTTTCCCCTTCAAATTTTGTCAATATGTTAACCACTGTTATACAAATGTTATACGACTTTCAAAGAATTTTTTATAGTTTCCCTTTAAGTGGTGGAATTATAAAAAAGTGCGTATGAGCAATACTTAACACTACATAACAATTGGGAATTATTATTACTAATACGTTGCCTAATTTTTATACAAGAATTTGCAGAATATTTGCCGCAGTCACTCCAAACGCTGTTAATATGTGGATTACAATTTATGAAGTGGGTTTATGATTTCGATTGTCCAGTAGCTGAACATTTCATATAAATCCGTCTATAGAAAAACCCCCACGGACAGAATTTTCATCAGGGGATTTCTGCAGAATCGCTAAAAAATTTATTTATTTCTGAAGCGGATGGTGACTGGTGGCGCAAAGTGAGTCATTTGTGCGGAAAAGATCGTGGTCAAATCACGGATTGACGATCAGTATGGTTTTGCTGTTTGTTGTTCATGTTTATGGCGAATGATTTTGGCTGATGACAAATTCTCTCCGTTTTTTTTTTTGCCATTGGGGACGAAGGTACCAATGAGAAGGATATAATGAAATTATCTTCGGTCTAAATCTGATCATTTCAACTATGCTAGATAAGGCTTTCAATGTCATGGCTAGAACAGGAATAATACCGAAATGTAAAAAGTGAAATGTAAATGAAGACTCCTTTATGCACATTGATGAGAATTTGGTCACAAATATGCAGAATAATTGGGAATTAAGGAGAGAATACCTCTTATTGTTTCCGAAGGGCAGTAAATTTTAAGAAATCACTCCAATTCTTGATGGTGACATAGGATGCCTAACATTTAGCAAAAAAAAAAAAGGATCATAATAGTGACATCACGGCTAAAAACAGCTATGTAGCAGTTGCCAATGAACCACGCGTAGAGATTTTTCAAGCCGGTAGACAATGAACTGATAATGAGCATTCATTGGATTTTAAACAAGATTTGACTGAACTCATATGCATGTCTTGTCATACGTTCGAAAAATGTGTGTCAAATATAGAGAAATCAGTCTTTTAGCTATCTTTTATAAGATTCTATCGAATGTGATATGTGAAATTTCAGGTGTAGTAAAAAATCTACTATTTTAATTCGATTTAAGTTAAATAAGCACCGTTTTGGTCGATAACTTTTCGCCATTTTGAAAGCGATTTCATTGCGTCAAATATCCACCGTTTCATTTAATAATTTTTTGCCATTTTAAAGGTAGTTTCTTTATGCCCCTCTCATAGAGAAAAAAACAGGAATAGTCAATTTTAAAAATCCTTTTCTTGAGATGGATTTTCCATCAGCAACATCATTTGCCATGAACAGAAACAGATGGTAATAATTTGCTGCCGGATACAACCTATAAGATGGATGCATAAGAACATCTCAATGAAACTTCCGGAGTTTCTGGTGAATCCCTATCGACATGTGTGTAACTTGGCGTTGTACTGATGGAACACAGTTCCTCCGCTATTGGCCAAAGCCGGGAGTTTTTGGGTCCAATTGTTAATGTCACAGTTACGAATTAAGATCCAGGTCGTTGGAAAGCAGCTCATAGGAAATGGTTAACTGCTGAACTCATCATGCACACAATAAAGCTTTCTGGATTGTAATTCCTGGCTTGGCTATTGGCGACCACGACCATTTGCGGTTGAGCCTAGGCGCAATGATTAATACGCAGGACTATCATCTGCACGGTCGTAGGTTGAACCCCGCATACAAGCACCCATCATTATTTGAGTGGCGGTTTGAGTAGTTCAGTAATCGACAGGTCTTGTAAATGCCTCTCAAACCGTAACGCTCGGAATCGCCGTTAAACTGTAGATTCTAAAAATAGAATGCATGTATGCTCACTGAATGTGAGGAGATCTCCCTCACATGTCTCATTTGAATTTGGTGTTTGTTTTGTTTTATTGTTGTACCTGATCAACCACCACTTAACCTCCATTTCCGAAATTGATCCATTTTGTTGCGTTTCAGCAGCAATTCTCAGATGGAAATTTGATCTATGAGGTTCTTTTTTGCGTTAACAGTGTAGTGTACATCGAGCTTCTTTTGGTACCCAGCCTTATGCAAGTGTTTCCAAACGGTTTCTTGTACAATATTGAGTTCCTCGATGGTCAGATTTAAGGATTTCCATTATTCTATCGACATTATCGTTAGTTCGTGTTGAAGAGAGTGATGTATTTTTGACATCAAAATTACCGGAATGGAATCGATGGAACCGAAATTGCATGTAATTGTCTGTTACCGTATCAGGACTATAAATACAATTAATATGTTTGAGCCTGTTGGCTTGCGTAATCGTCCTAATCGAACAAAACTGTAAAATACTGCATATTTTATCTTTGTTGGTATCCATCTTTGAAGCGTACACAAACAATGCAAGAAATTACAACATTGTCTGAGTAGTTTTTTTTGACAACGAAATTTGATCTTATTAACGCCATCTACAGACTCCAGCCGAATTCGAGTCCGTGGGCATGCCTCTGGCCACTTGCGGAGCATTTTTAGTTGAAAATGGTAGGTAGACGTCTGTCCGGGGCTGTAATCAATCCAGATAGATGTGGCCTTGCCTAGATATGAAGCGTTCACACACACTGCTGTCGCTATCAAGACCCGACGTCTCATTTTTTGTATCCGCCATGACGGGATACTTTCTGATTGGAAGACATGCAGTCAGATTGAGGATTGCAGTTAGTGACTTCTACAGAAGCTGTGGGGATGAAGAGGAGGAGGAGTCAATAGAGAATCTTCTCTGCAATTGCCCCGCCCTGGTGAACAGTTGTGGATCAACACTGGGCCTTTATTTCTTCAGGGACCTAGGAGATTTGGAAGATAAAGGTATTGTCCGACTTAAGAGCTCCTTGAGGCGCTCAGGATGGTTCAACGGAGGAAACTAGGGACATTCATATCTCTAGTCTTCGTGGTATCACAACGGACTATACAGTCTAAATGAGTCTGTCTATTCAGATTGCTACACTGAGCTAACCTAACGTAACGCCATCTAGTGTAACCTGGTCGTACTTATACAACGCGTGGTACTGATTATTGAAGCCATCTCTAGGAAAAATAATGTATTTCTTTTTACTATACATTTATTTATCAATTGTATCACATTATAAGGCTGGAAAAAATTGTAAAAAGATCGATAAAGATTTGTAAAAAGATGTCCAAGCACTTTGTAGCACATCTGAAATAAATTACCTTTAGAAATGTTCTTACAATTTGTTTAATTACACCACTAAATTCTATAGCACGCATTTGGCGTTTCGTTAACTTAGTTTTGTGAATTAATATGGACTTAATTGTCATGAACCTACAAGTTGGACATTTTAGCAATAATCAATGGTTTCCCCAGAACTTCTAAGTAGATTGCCACGCCCCTTGTGGCATTCTCAAAGTTTTACATCGACGCCAAATGACGTTGGATGATGACGCACATATATGAATCCGTTTAACTAACTGAAAATTCAGTACTGATTTCTTTTTTAAATTTTATTTTACTTGCATTTACGTGACTGTGCGTTAATTCAATCACTTAATGTTCCTCTTTTTTTTTTCATTTCTTTCAACTGACCTCTTTTTCAAATCGTGACTCATAAAATATGCAGTTGTTAACACATTATTGTGCGCTTCAACATCAATCCCTTAACGACATTTGACAGTTTACACTAACCCAGTGCGAATTGTATCGTTTTAATCACATTACACTAAATACAATTTGAAATATGCTAGAACCCCCTCTCCATGCCATCCACATCGTACAGACATTTTCCTACTTTCGATAGACTATGGCGTTTATAACTCTCAATCCGGCCAAAAAAAAGGGAAAAAACTGTTTAACATTGACGTTTAACAAATACAAACAAAACTGCATAAAAACGTGAAAAAATGAACAAAATAAAGGAAAAACATTTTCCTTTACATTTTAATATACTTGGAAAAAAAAGTATGGAACGACAAAGAATTCGCAAACACAGAAATAAAACAGAATAAATACAACTGAGAAGAGGATGTGATTCGATGTGTACGATGTAGAGCTGAATGCTTGTAAAATAGGTTGAAATATACAAAAAATAACCTTCAATATCCAACCAAAAAAAGACAGAGAGGGAGAGGAAAAAAAACGCCCAATACTGCCAGCCATCTTCTGCTAGACAAGCCCGGGCAACCATTCATCTATCCCAGCCACTAATACAGATCCTTTGCCTGGCCTTTTGACGATGGCAGGGTGGAAGTGTCACAAATATTTTAGCTTGCTGTGGACAGAAAGCTTACAATGAGATGTTTTATAAACTAGAAAAAAAAAAACAGTAACCCCAGTAAATCCTTCTGAAAGGGCCAGGCCGTTATCATCATCCTTGCCGTCATCATTATCCTCACCAGTATCATCATAAACCATGGAGCATTGATAACGAAATTTTCCAAAATAAATCACATAAACTCTAACAAAGTCTAAGGTTGGTTAGAAGAGAATTTAATGGCAAAAAAATCTGCTGATGTCAAGCGTCTAAATTGTATTTGAGCACTGTAAATCCAAATAGATTTATACGCATGCACACATCTAGAATCTTAATATTATTGTGGTTTTCAATAGGATAACAACGTATTCACAAATATAAGAACTTGAATTGTCATACAGTGGATTCCCAAAAAGACAATTTTCAATCGCCAGAAGTATATACTCGTATACATGCCAAAGAGACAGTTAATTGTAAACAGGGATCGTCACCGAAACAAAATCAAATCCGTAAATAGCTTTGATTGAATAGCTTTGATTGATTTGATGTTCAACATTTTTATTTTCATTCGAATGAGCGAATTAAAATTGTATTGAATTTTGTTTCTTTTTCATATATGTACATCCAAAACGAAATTACACACAGTTCTGATGTTGATTTCCACTCCCGAAACGAATTTAGAAATAATTTTGATTCAGATTTAGTTTATGAAAAGTTTCGTTTGTATTTTCAGTTCTGATTTTGATTGAGAAATGAATTTACAGATAATTATATTTTCATTTCATATTCTCGAATAGAAATATCGGTTTCATTATATTTCAATAGAGAATCCAAAACAAATTGGGTTTCTAATTTCGTTTCAAATAAGAAACGAATCAACGTAGTTGTTTCAAAAACGAATCAGAAACGAATTTCTAATGTACTTCAACTAAATTCAACTGAACTTTCGTGAAGTTTCCTGATTGTAAAGAAATAAAAATTATTTGAGTTTATAGTCCGAGCGGCTCAAGATTTTGCTGTTTGATCTAAAATTATCTTGTATACAATTTAGGTAAAACCGAACACCTCTTAGATGTAACACATTTAGGTCAAAGTTAACAACTTTTAGAATCTTACGAATTCCCACGTAAATGTATTACCAGTATATGTGCTTTTCAATGGTAGTAGTGGTCCCTCAAATCACGGGTACATAGACAACGGCTTATAAACTTCATTTGACCACCAAAAGCCAAGGTAGATGAAGGTAGGCGACGATGACGACACCCAGGGGATCAAGATCCATTAAAAATGACTAGGTCGGTTAAACAAGCAATGGCAGATGGCGAGTTCGGTACATGGGTTAGTCCATATTCTCTTGATCCACTGGAATATGGACAGGGGTTTGTTAATTTCATTTGAAAGTCTACCAAAAGCTAAGGTAGATGAAGATAGGCGATGAAGATGACATGCGGAGGATGGAGATTCATTAGAATGACTAGGTCGGTTAAACAAGTAACAGAAATTGGGGAGTTCGGTACATGGGTTAGTCCATATTCTCTTGATCCACTGGAATATGGACAGGGGTTTGTTAATTTCATCTGAAAGTCTGCTTTGGCGATCAAAAGCTAAGGTAGATTTAAATAGGCGATGAATGGGACATGCGGAGGATCGAGATCGATTGGAGTGACTAGGTTGGCTAAACAAGTAACAGAAATTGGGGAGTTCGGTGCATGGGTTAGTCGTGGTCTCTTGATCCACGGAAATATGGACAGGGATTTGTTAACTTCATTTGAAAGTCTGCTTTGGCGACTAAATGCTAAGGTAGATAAAAATAGGCGATAAAGATGACATGCGAAGGATCGAGATCCATTGGAGTGACTAGGTTGGCTAAACAAGTAACAGAAATTGGGGAGTTCGGTGCATGGGTTAGTCGTGGTCTCTTGATCCACGGAAATATGGACAGGGATTTGTTAACTTCATTCGAAAGTCTGCTTTGGCGACTAAATGCTAAGGTAGATGAAAATAGGCGATAAAGATGTTATGCGAAGGATCGAGATTCATTAGAATGACTAGGACGGTTAAACAAGTAACAAAAGGTCGTAATGTAGTTTAGGCAAATGGTATCGTAAGGTAGCGAGTTCGGTACATAAGTTAGTTGTGGTCTCCTGATCTACGGAAATATGGATAGAGATTTGTTAACTTCATGAAAGACTGCTTTGGCCAGCAAAACTCATTGTAGACGAAGCTAGGTTACGATGATAACACACAGGAGATCAAGATCCAATAGAATGATTAGGTCGGTTGAATAACTAATAACAGATTGTAATGCAGTTCCGCAAATAGTTTCGATACATAGGTTGCTTCTGTTGTAGTCAATTTCAGTACAGTCATTTTGGCACAGTGGATTTGGTGGCCCTTAATTTTTAATAATAACTTATATATACTTATAAGAGACCTCAGAAAAGAGAGAATCGACAAAGGATGTTAGCGAACAAGTCCCTTTGGGATACTGAGGACCAAAGTCCCTGGGAGGTACAAATGACCGAAATCACTATGGGACACAGATGACCGATTCCTCATTGGGGTACAGATGGCCGAAATCTCTGTAGAGTACAGATGACTGAAGTACTTGTACGAGAAAGATAATCGAAATCATAGTGAATTAACGACGATTAAAAACCCCCTGAGATATAGAAGAGCGAAGTCCTTATGGGATACAGATGACCAATGTCCCTGAGAGGTACAGACGACTGAATTCAATGTTGGGTGCAGATGATCGAAGTCTCTATGGAGTACACACGATCAAAATTCCCGTAAGGCATAGACCATGAATACGGCGTGGGATGGAGGTGATTGACCAAATGACCACAGATCCTTATGGGGTGCAGGCGGTCGATGCACCTGTTCTGTACAGACAATCAAAGTCCTTAGATCACTACCAACGGTCGAGATCAGTCTGGGGTACAGACGATTGCATTACATTTAGGGTATAGATGGTTGAAGACCCTGTGTGGTGCAGGCAACTGACATCCCAGTGAAGAATAGCCGACCAAAATCGCTCTGAGATGCAGATGACCGAAGTCCCTAAGAGGTACTGATGACCGAAATCACTACAGGTACAAGTTATCGAATTTCCTGTGGACACAGACGACCGAAATCTTTTTGAGATACAGACGATCGATGGGGCAATGTGCTTGACAATGCACCTATCTCAAAGGATCCGCTGCTTTAAAAAGGAATTACAAGTTCTGAAAAGAACTTGCAATTTATATTGTTACTGTATTCTCTCCATAATCACATATTTCCATAATTTTCCATAGACAAGGAGATCTCTTTACTTTTAGTCCTTACTCTATTTCTTTACCCTGCATCACCTTTTTATTTTATACAGCCTTTCCGACTTTTGCAGACGAGCTATTCCGGATTATATTATTCTTGTTAAGTTTTCTCAGAAAATGCAGTACAGTAGGTTGCAGTATCTCCATGCACGCGTCATATTTTTTTTCCTCAGAAGGATTCCGCCATTCCTCTATATGCCAGAACTTATCTAAGCACAGATTTCTGTGCCCAAATGTGGTTATTGTGAAAATTGACATCGAGTCTGAAATATGTTTCCATTGTGCATTAATAATATGACGATTAGGGATGCGCATATCCCGGGGATATGCAGTGCGTCTCGTGCGTACCATGCTTGCAGCACCACGGTCATCGGAATCTTTATCAATAGCGTAGATCACACAAATATCGACAATGCTAGAAACTTAACTTTCATCTGTTATCACATCGTCAATCTGTTTTCTTGTATTCTGACCAGGAGATTGTCAAATTACCTTATGGAAATCTGGTTCCACTTACATTCATATTCCTTATTACTTGCTATAGTTCTTAATGCCGGTTTCAAAATTAAAATTAAGCAAGACACACATAAAGCTAAGATTTCGACGAAACTTTCATTTCATCATTGGATGTTGGCATTATGTGTGAAATACAATGTCATTCAAATGACCGCCTCTGGATTGGTTGCAGCAATGAATGCTTTTGAATTAGTTTTCAACCACCTTTCCAATCCAACATAGTGATCATAACAGTATAGAATAACTATATGACAAAGATTTTATGTATTATAGAAAATAATATTCCAAAAATGGCTCGTAATTTATGGGTGCAGTATCTCTTGTTTTACCCACTGTCTCCTCAGTTTCATCTCAAATTTCTACAACATCTCTCTGCAAAGTTTTTTCATTAAGCAACAAAACCGAAAGTTTCCTCAAGCATATGTGCCATTGATAGTGAGTACCACGATTATGATAATAATTTTTTGTTTGTTAATAATAATACAAATAAATGGCAACTGAACACAACCGCCATCATTGCCAACACAGCTTCATATTCAACGTCATTGCCGCTGTCGCCACCGCCGCCAACGCCCTCTTTAATATCTTAGTCAAGATGAAAATAATTTGAAAGAAAAATGTCGGTTGAAATTTTTGATATCAATTCCCCAGTGGGGAGGCCGGAATGTAAGTATTTTTTTTATTATTTCTACGGTTAAACAACAATTATGTTAATGCTGTTGTTTTACTGGCATACGATTGTAGAGGCTGCGAGCGGTTCCCGCAGTCTTGGCAGTGAGTTAAATATATCGCTCCATATGTAAATGATATTTATATTAAAACATTTTTTTTATTTGTCGTAAGTATGATTTGCTAAAATATTTTTCTTTTGTTCATCAAATTTCCATAAGTTTTTACAGTCGATGTTTATTACGTTTATCCCCTAGTGGGAGGAGATGGTGAGCGGGAAGGAAAGCTTTCAGGTTTATGATGGAGATAAGAGAACTGTATGTACTTAATTGTGTGATATTTTTTCCAAATGGAAGCGACATATTAAGAGAGGGAAGGAGTATATATGAAATGTATAATTAAAAAATAAACCCATTATTTTTCCAATAGATAACTTTACAAATCTGTATTTCGCGTTGTATAAGTACGATAAGGTTACGCTAGGTGGTGTTAGCAAAATAAGATTTCGTACTCAAAACACTGCACAGAAAGCTTTGTAATTGCTTGACTCGGTATTGTTTGAGCACGCTTCAAAGACAGGCACAGCAGTTCTCTCCGATAAAGACGAAAACGTCACCTAGGCGGCTGAAACCCCAAATAGCGCTTATGTTCCTAATTCTGCAACAGCGAATCATGCGCAATTTTCAATTGTTTGACTTCGTTCCTGTTACTGGGCATCGTAAGTTTGAAATCAAAAATGGTCCACCCTCTGAAAGGATAGTTGTCGAAAATATCATCATCATATCATCAAGTAAGCCCTGTGATTGTGAGGAATTAATTTAATTTTTAATGTTTATTAAGTCTATGAACATAGATTCTTACAGACTAGATAAAGGAATATATTTCATAATTTAAATACTTAAAGAATATTATTTAACATAAACCTCAAAATATTTTTGGAAAAACTAAGATCTAAGTTACAATCCTGAGAAATATCATTATATAATTTCAAAATCCATAAAATAGGCGCATTAACAGCATAATTACTCCGAACAGTATTTATGTAAAAAGTATCACAAATTCTAAGACTTCTTTGTGGTGCATTAAAGTGAATTTTACTAAGTAGTGCCGGACAATCAACACCACCAGAAACAATATCAGATAAAAAAAGCATTGACAAGATTTTTCTTCTATTTTCTAAAGTTTTTAATCCAATCAAAAGACATCGCACACCATAAGGTGGAAGAGCAGTGTCAAAGTTCTAGTAAAAGATTTCTGCACTCTTTCAAGCCTTACTTTGTGCACTTCGTAAAGGGATTCCATATAACTGATGCATATTCTAACCTTGAACGAACAAGACTAGTGAATAGAACCTTAAGAGTATATGGATCCTTGAAAGAGGACCCATTACGCCTTATAAAAGCTAACATTGCATAGGCTTTTGGGATAATAAAGTCAAGATGGGATCGAAAAGAAAAACATGAGTCAAATACTACTCCAAGATCTTTAAACTAAGAAACGGACATGAGAGTGTGTTCGAAATATGGTAGGAAGAAGGGACACAACGAGTGGTCTTAGAACAGGACATGAAAACACATTTTTTCAGATTGAGAAAAAGATAATTATTCTTACACCAATCATAGAGTTTATCAAGTTCACTTTGAAGGACCACAACATCAGATGCAGTTCTGACTTTCAAGAAGATTTTGAGATCATCCGTATTAAGCAGACACTTACAAGACACAAACAAAGATGTTATATCATTGATAAAAATGACAAAAAACAAAGGACCCAAAATACTTCCTTGCGGAACACCAGAAGTAGCAAGGAAAAAGAAAGACTTAGCATTATCAACAGCAACAGCACATTGTCGATTGTGTAAATATGATTTAAGCCATTTCAGAAAACTGGGATGAAAACCCAACAATTCACACTTTTTAATTAACAGGGAATGCGATATTTTGTCAAACGCTTTTGAAAAGTCAGTATAAATAACATCAACTTGACAGCCTTGCTGAAACGCATCTATGCAATATTCAGAAAATAACAATAAATTTGTAATGGTTGAACGACCCGAAACAAAACAATGCTGGTAGGGTGGAATTAAATTTTTTATTGCAAAGTAAAGTTTGTCTTTAACAATCGACTCAAAAAGTTTCGAAATAACATTCAATTTAGAGATAGGCCTGTAATTGGTTACATTGTTTTTACAACCAGACTTATAAATTGGAGTTATAATAGCCACCTTCCAACAATCAAGAAAAACACCGGAATGCAATGAACTATTAAAAATTAACATTAGAGGATAAGCCAAATTATTCGCACAGGCTTTAATAAAAAATGCACAAAATCCATCGTCATCAGACGCGTCGACATTTTAAGCCCCCGAATACCTTTTAAAACATCATCTGTGATTACAGAAAAAGATCGAAAATCTAACACATGATCCATATTGTCAGCAACCTGAGGAGCACGATTATTAAACAATTCTAGTTTGATTTAAAAAAATCCGCAAAAAGGTTTGCCGTACTTCCAGCATCATCAGATAATACTTCACCGTAATACATCGATGAAGGAATATTTGAACAGCCTTTTTTAGACTTTACAAATCGCTAAATTACTTGAATATGGCTGGCTACAAAAAGAAGCTCGACGTATGACCACACAAGTTAACACAAAAAAAAAAAAACTTCATGGACCGAATTTCCATCAGCGAATCGCTGCTGAAACATAACTGATAATGAAAAGTGGGTGTGAGCAAGTCAGCGCAAATGCTGACCAAGACAGAATTAACGTTGAATAAATGTTTGCGTATTTTTGTTAGGATTTTCAGAGAATCGCCAACAACGAAATTCTCAGCAATTGGACCGGCTGAAGAGAACTGTCTCCCAGAAGCAGACAGCTTTGGCCAATAGAGGAGGAATCGTGTTCCATCAGAATAATGCCAGGCGACACACATTAATAGTTGCTAGCCAGAAGCTCCGGAAGACTCTTCTGCAGCCAGTTTACAGTTCGTACCCGGCACAAAGTGATTACTATCTATGGCAATTGTTTCGCTTGTGAAAAATTTGACTTAATAAAAGTTTGTGAAAATTGGCTGCCCCAGTTTTTTGCCAACAGGGAGAGGGGGAGAGAGGCATAATGGAATTACCTTTAAAAGGGTAACAACTTATGCAAGAAAAATCGAATTATTCTATTGTAAATAAAGCCTTCAATGTTATGCAATAATAATAGGTTTCTTTTCGTTATTGTCATGTTGTCGCTATGGAAAGATGATATTTAAAAGGAATTGATACAAAGTTAACTTTTCACAAAATCTCTGGAAAATTGACGGTTTCTGCATGCTTAAATTTGGCCTTTTTTTTCTCAAACACATGACTACTTAATTGCCTACATTTATTCACTTCAGCCGTTGTTGATTTAAAGAATAACTCTTTTTTTACACATTCTATCCAAAAGTACTTGGAATTAATCAATAAAACACAAAATATTTGTTATTTAGTCAAATTTATTGTATCGCCCCCGAAGTAGATTTGTTCAGAGTTTACGGGGCTTTAACGTGAGTCCCGCCGTGAAGACCCTACTCACGGTGTGCGATACACTGGTCATATTATAGTGTGATTGTCAACACCCCCCTGGAATAGCCAAGTAAAACTTGAACTGTCTAGGAAAAGGTGCTGACAGTTTTGGTACTACCACAATTGTCAGTCTTTTCTTCCAGCCAGGAGATACCAAATTGATTATGCTAGTATGGAATATAATCCCCTCTGACGGAGGTGAGGCCTATCTTACCACCTTTGCTACTCTATGGGTCTGTAGCGCCCGGTTGCAATGCAACTTCACATTTGAGCATAAAGTCTTTACCAGCCATTTTGGTATCAACCACAACCCGCGTGAACAGATTTTTTTTTTAGAAGTAATACATTAACTGCAACAACGAATGGTCTAATCATCAAAGCATTTTCCAAGCGCATTTTGTGAAAAATCCTTCAGTATTCGCTGCGGAAGTCTGCAATCGACTGAAAACGGTTACGTCGAAGTGGTAATGAGAGTTTTGGAAAGAGAAAAAAATTAGTCGTAGTCATATTAGGTGAGTGAGGTGGTCATTCGATGATTTATGTTGAATTTTTAGCCAGAAATTTGATCATAATGTTGGCTTTGTGGATTGCTGCGTTATCTTTGTACAAATCCAATGAGATTTTTTTCCACAAATCTGACATCGTTCTAAAAAAATTGCTCTCTCAAATGCCACATAATGCCCAGAGTTTATATTGTTTGTTGACGGTCAAACCGAATGCGCAACAGCGTAATATTCAAGGAAAACATTCAATATTGCTTAGGCTATTGATCGACTTCAATGTGGTTTTTTCCGATTCGGTTCAGTTGTAAGCCTGTTTTTGACTGAATCGCAATGTCAAACTCATAAGCCCATGTCTACCGGACATAATGCTTTTTACAAATGTGCGGCTGGAATTGACTCATTCTAGCAGATGCCTTGAACTAAAAATTTTAATTTTAGAACTAACTTTCTTACCCGGAGTCTTATCCGGTGTATACGGTGGATCTTCGATGATATTTGTTGATATTTATCTACAATGATGGCCTTATGGGATGGATAAGTTTCCTCTTCACAAATATGGCCTTACTGGATGAATTTGCTTTCACAAGCGCCGAAGTCTATTAATTAATTTACATTCTAACACCCGTAATCGGTTCGTTCTAGCATGTTTTCAGCGATTTTTGAAGAAAATTCTGTTCCATCTGAACTAGTTGAGAGATAAGGCGTTTCATATCCACAAACAATCAGGTAATATGGTACGAATTGATTGGTGGAACACACTTTTTCTACACTTCACTTAACTTTTTCGAACTTCAGTTGAAGACGTTTATGGCCGAGTAGAGCGAGAAAAATCTTCCGCCACATCTTGACAGCTTTTAAATGCACTGTATCGTTAAATAAAATCAATTCTCTGTAAGTCTGTTGTAATATTTTCAATGCTTTGACGGACGAAATTTCATTTATAATGCAAAATTTTAGGCATTTTTTCTGTCCGATATTTTTAGCCATTTGTAAAATGTTAAACCACAAAATCGAGCAAAATAGAAAGACTATGTCAAAGATCTGCATCAGGCTTTCTTAGCGGGATTTTCAAAATGTATGTGGAATTTTATGACGCAAAATTTTAGCAAAATTTAGAAGTGACCTTCTAAATTTTAAAATATGTTATTATAATAGTCAACAAAAAGTCCATGATTTTACATGATGCCATTACGTCTGACCATTAAAATTACATTAACAAATATTTGCCTGTAATGTAAAATGTAACTGAAACTCAATTTGTGTTTAATGTTTTCCAAAACATTTTTTAATCGTAACGTTTTTTATAGAAGTTTCAGCACAGCTTTGTTTTTTCCTTTCGTTTACTCTTGCATCAGTATTCAAGGCACGTTTTGGAATTTTATTACTCATCTACATTTTGATGTAAGTTTAACAGACATAAATGCCTGGCTTAAAGTTGCTGCCAGGAAAATTTTCCCTCAGCCAAATGATTTCATGCGACTGATAATATTGTAATGTCCTGCCAGAGGGTCGGAGGGATTTGGGGAACTTCTCAAGCGTTTAGATTTTTGTGAGTTGATGTTTTGTAAGGCAACTTGACGTCTTTGTATTGCGCTCTGTGATAGTAGAGATTTTTTACCATGACAGCATTTTTGGTTGTAATACGTAAACAACGCTTTCTCCTTTCTCTGCTAAAACCAAAGCTTTTTCGGTCTTAAGACATAAATTTTAAATGATTTTAAAATCTCTTGACTGTAAGATAGCAAACTCAAATTGTTCGCGTAGTATATTTTTTAGAATTACAATAATCTAATTGTATTTTTTTTTTCGGAGAAGCTTTCCTATATCTTCCACATGAGATGCAAGGAAATTCGTTTGTTGTGTTTGTTGGGTTTTTTCGTTTATTGAGTGTTTTTTTTCTTTGGGATACATTTGACCTTAAAGACAGTTGAGTTTATTTAAGAAATATAAAATAAAAACATAGTCGCATCGTAATATTTCTGTTGTAAAATGTCAGCCATTATAACGTATGATTAATATAGATGGCGCGAACTTGGTAACATATACGTAATAATTATAATTGAATCAATTATAACTCATACACATAATGATACAGTGTGCAAATGGGCGGAAAATTGAGAATAAGTCTGTCTGTTCATACTTACTTGATCGATTGAACACAAATTTCGTATTGAAATAGGTAAAGTGTTAAGGGACTTGTGATGTGCACAAAGTGGGTCTCTTGTGGAATAACTCGGCCAGAAAATGCAGTTGTGAAATTCCACCCATTATCACATATGATTAACATAAATAGTCCGAACTTTTTAGCATACTTGTAACAATTACAATTATATTAGTTATAACTCATACGCAAAATGGTATAGTGTTCAGATGGGCGGACAATTGTGAATATGTCTGTCACTTCTTACGCGTTTGGTTAATTGAAAACAAATTTTGTATAAAAATAGCTAAAGTGTTAAAGAGCTTGTGAAGTGCACAACGTAGATCACTAGTGGAATACCTAGAAAAAAGGTGTTTCATTGTATACCAGGTCGCTTTATTGTAGTATATGCAGTTAAAAACATGATGACATTTATAGGTGACATTTATATATATGATGACATTTATTTATGTATATATATATACAGTGTTGCGCAAAACAAAAGCAAAAAAATGTACTCCAGACTATAAATGCATAATTTTCATAAAAAGAAAACATTTAAAACAAAGCTTACTATTTATTTTCACACAGGTATTATTAAGCTATAAAACAAATACATTACAGAAACAACAACAATTGTGTTTAAAAAAACATGAAAAAATGTACAACAGAGTCGGAATTTTAAATGTTTTATTTAAAACAATTGTTGTTTTTTTTGTTATGTATTTGTTTTATTGCTTAATAATACCTGTGTGAAAATAAATAGTAAGCTTTGTTTTAAAT